>CM053790.1:750209754-750647254 GCA_028749045.1 Cupressus sempervirens
CCTTTCATTCTATCTTTGTGTATTATGATGGTGGTTATATTATTATGATGGATGGTTATATTTTTATGGTGGATGATCTTTACTTGTTGTATTGTTCTTTGTTTCATGGATCTGAAAGGGATGATGTAACCTATTTTAAATGTATATTCTTTTAGCCTTTCATACCTTGTGACGTGTACAGTGGATGATTGAGCATTTTGAATTTCATTGCCAAGTGGCATTTGGAACAAATGTATATTATTTAAATGGACTTGGACTTATAATTATTCATTCATGTGGATGTGGTATTTAGTAGACTTAGTATTATTTAAATTAAACTGTGATTCAATGTCTTGGGATCCTTAAGGAATGTAATTTGTTATGTTTGCTTTTGTATGATTGTATGTTATTGCTTCAACTACTTTATGTTTGATGTGTATGTTATTCTTTCTTTAAAAAAAAAGTTTGGAAAACTTAGTAAAACTTTACGTTAATTCTTTAGGATCCCTTGGTGGGGCATTACATAACCTTCACTAGTCTCTCTAATTTCCTCTGCACAATAGGTGATTCCAGCTCTAATTTCCTTCTAGGCTAATCACTTCTTGTCTTTGCTGGTTGCACTTGCACAATTGTTGCATAAGACACAATAGGGGCTTGCACACATGGTTGTGAAATGGTTACACCTTCTAAAGGTCCTACAAAAATAATAGGAGTTATTGCTATCACTTAAGACTGCCCACTTTTCTTCATCTTCAATGTAATTCCTTTCACCTCATTGAACTCTTTATGGGTCATACCTGATTCCTTTCACCTCATCTTCTCATCATAGGTTTCCCATCTAGGGCACTTAGTGCCCTTCTTAAATTGAAGTATATCCTCCTAGAAGCTCTGTGCTCATATCATATCCCATGGGCTCTATGAACTTAACCCTTGGTTCCACAACTTCCATGTATGTGTTATCCTATCTCTACCATGAGGCATAAATCATCCTTGTACTTTTCTACCATGAAAGGAGGTATTTTGTACCTTTATTTCATTTCAATCTAGGAACTCTTCATCATTTTGTTGTCATCTTTGACATTCTCCAACTTTGATCTATAGCATTGAGTCAACAATTTCATTACAACCTCATTGCTATCCCAATTTTTCATGCCTGGGAACTTCCTTGTTACATAAAAGAATAAATGAGTCAGTAAGGACTCAAATCTGAAGACTACACTCTTTGTCTTCTTCACTTTTGCAATGTTATCTAACAATTACAATATGATAATCTCACACAAATTTACTTTTCTTAACTGAATTGCCATTACATAAGTTGCATGTAAAAATCTGGCTGGTACCGAGTTAACTCTTGAACAATGGTTAAAATTGTACCCTAATATCTTACTCAACAATTTTACTCCTTTGTCCTGAATTGAATCTACCTTCATATTCCTTCCATCAAATCTTGTATTTAGGTTTGTTTCAACCATCTTCCTTAGATTCATCCTTTTTACGAAATTCCATCCCTCTTTACTCAATCCTATGACCTTGTGAATTAGGTCATTATCAATTTCAACTTGTGCATCACCTAACCATAACATATTGTCATGTACCGTACTTAGAATGATTCAAGTCCAATCATTTTTGCCAAACTATATATAAAACATATACTTAACTAAATTCAATTTTCTCAGGCATGCATACTCAAACTTCAAGGATAGGTTAGTGTTACACATAGTCCCTAAATCCTTGTGTATATCCTCATCACCTATGCTCTCAATTTTACAATGTATATAGCTTCTAATGTCTTCAACATGAAGCACATTCTCCAGAACTTGTGAAAATGTAGCTAATGGGTCATCCATAAGTGAAACAAATAGATATTTCTTGAATACATATTGTGGCCTTTCACTCACATTATAAATTATCTGACTAGCCATTGAAATTCAACTGTATGTACTAAAAAACTTAGTTTTAGCTCCATAAAATACATTAAAATTATATTTTAGGGCTTTTGCAAGCTTCTTTTTGCACTTCAAATCATTATGAAATTTCTCTTTAATTCACTCAAGAAACTTCACATGAAAAAATGGTACTCACAATCATGTTTGCAATCCTCAAATCATTTCAAATCTAACTATGCATTAAATGTGTATCTACCACAAATTCAAATACTATCTCTATTCACTAGTAAAAAAACTGCATTTGACCATAGCTTCCTCTCTATGCCCTCTACCTTCTATTAACTGCACAACTTCCAACTTGTTGTCTAACATTAGTTCTGACCAACTAGCACACTTCTTCTTTTGAAACTACTTAATTCAGGTAGGATGAGTCACAAACAATTGTTGACTTCAATATCTCATCAACATTGAAATACTATTCTTCCAAAACTATATAAGAGCTTTCTAGATCCTTAGCTATCACAAATGTTTCTTTGAATTCATTTCCTTGATTGCTTCCTTCTAACTATTACCCTTCTATCATTTTTGTTGTTGTTCCTTTTGTAGTTAAGATTCATATTTAAGTTTCTTCTGTCCATTCTGCAATATCTTGTAGTGTGTCCAAAGTTATTACATAACTAACATATAGGTGCATTTCTTCTTTGTTTGGTTCCATTCTAACTTTCAAGTGCTCATCATCATTAGATCTGCTTTATAATATCCCTCTTTCATTACCTGTAGGGTTAGTGTTCCTAAAAATTCTATTATTTACATTATTACCATCAAACTTAGGTTTCTTACAATCTACTACTTTATGTCCATAACCATGATAATTATAGCAATAGAAATTAGTACTCTATTCAGAGTATAGACAATGGTACCAACCGCTTCTCTCCAATATTTCCATGACATGTTCTTTTCCATCATCAGTATTCTTGAACAATACATTATTGATCTATTTCTCCTTTCAGCTATCCCATTTTGAGGAGGGGTCCTTGGTGATGACATTCATCTTTTGATTCCTCTATCATTCTAGAATGTATTGAACTCATGTGAGATGAATTCACCATCTCTATTAGATCTCAAACACTTAAGACTATTCCCTATTTCTTTTTAAACTTTGGCTAAATACTACTTGAATAACTGAGAAGCATCAGGTTTAGCTTTAAGAAACATCACAATCATCATTCTAAAATAGCCATCTACAAATAGAATAAAATATTGATCTCCATAGTATATTTTAACACCAATGGTTCCACATAGGTCAGTATGAACCAATTCCAAAATATCACGAGGAGTATATGTTTTACTCTTGAAACTCTACTTTGTCATCTTTCTTAATTGACTCTATTTACTTTATGAAACATCTTCTTGTAGTGTAAACATCCATGTCTCACTTGATAGGTCTAGGTAGAATAATTTACCTCTTGTCTTCTCACTAGTTCCAATCAGCTTACCATCACCATCATGTATCTTGGCCTTTCTGTTGTGAAATTCAACTCTGTAACATGTCTTGTTCAACTATGAAACACTCAAAAAATTGTAGTTAAGTCCTTCAACCCCAGTAAACATTGTCACATGTTATCTTGTTAGTCTTTTGAATAGTGCCTTTACCTTTTATAAAACATGGGATATCATTACAAAATTTAACACATCCAATATTGTATGGACCAATATCTTCAAATTTTTCTTTATCACTAGTCATATGATTGGAACATCCACTATCAATTATCCATCTATCACTTTTTTTCACATAAGAAATTAATGCATTTTTATCATCTTTGTTAGAATATTCTTTCATAGCAACATAGAAAACTTGATCATCATTACTCTCAGATTCATTATCAATATTTTCTTCAGAAATATTACAATGTTTCTTTGTTGATAACAATTGTTCAATTGTATATTGTCTTTGATGTTACACAAAATGTCAAGTCTTTACTAGTCAGTGTCTATCGAGATCACTTGGGCAATAAAGACAATTTCTAGTGTCTGCTGAGTGTTCCAAAGATAATCATGTTCAAAGACATTATCTATCAAGTTCAATCAAGCACCAAAGAGAAGTTGGCATGAAACTAGTGTTAATTGAGTTCACTCAGTTACTAAAGGAAATTCAATTTAGGATGTGGTGTTAACCGAGTTCACTTGGTTAACAAAGGAAGTTTGAAGAAAGTCTTTTCTGAGTTAGATCTGACCAAGATGGGTCAACCAATGAAGAATTTTCTTGAACCAACATATCTAGTTTGATGAATTTATTTGTTAAGTCTAGCTGACTTAAGAGATGAGTATTGAATATTTGTAAGTGTATTCAAGCCGATTTGACTAGGCAAAAGATATAAGTATAAAGTCAAGCTATTGAATTGAAAGAGAGAAGCATGATATTCAAAAGATAAACCAAGGAAGTGAACTGGAAGGATAATAAATTATCCTAAGTTGATTGAGCTGCAAGTTTTATCTGATCAAGGAGGATCAAATATTCAAGCTAGAATAGTGATATGAAATCACCAATATAGTTGCATCAACGATCAAGTCATATCATTTTTACTCTCTAATAATTATAGTAGTATAAAAAATCTCTTAACAGAGTTATCTTAATAGCTATTTTCCAAATCCTTTAACAAGGTTGCAATTCTAGATTGAAGTGTCAAAAGACCTCTAACAAGGCACTCCTAAAAGGGTGATTATGATTTAGTGCAAGGCAGGAGAATCCCAAAGGAGATGTCCTAGCCCCCAACAAATAACCACACAACAGAAGAATAAATAACACAAATAATTACATCCAAAATAATCTCAATTCTCATAATATAATCATAAGATTTACATCCAACATGCCTGACTGTAAGGCCTTCTAGGTTACGACTAAATCCATAACAAATTACAATAGTAATTCTACAAGATCCCTCAAGATCCAACCCAAAAACTAGCTAGTCCAGATCCACACTCTAGTAGACACCTCCAAGGAAGATCTAAACTTGTGCTCACAACCCCACCAAGCAATCTCCTTGTTTCCCAAGTCGTAGTTACTAGCTCTTCTCAAAACTTAACTAAGATCCAAGTGTAAACTGCCTCACATTTGGTGCTTTGTCCACACACTCTAGAAATTTTCTCTCCCTTAGCTACTCCATCTTCCATGCTCTTCTCCAAGCTAGATGGTTAATCACAATCTTTCTATAAACTACCTCACATTTGACACTATGTCCACAAACTCAAGAAAAAATTGCTCTTTAGCTACTCTCCACACTTACTCCTCCAAATGAAAATGGAATGAATAATGACAAGACAAGGCCCTCTACTTATACCAAACCAAGCCACAAGTAAGCCACTAGCAAGTTACATTAAATAAACCCTCTAGCCATAAGTTATATATAATAATGCCACCTATTAAATGACTTTTCCCTCTTTTCTCTAATTTTATTTATTTATTTATTAGCTTTCTTCTAATTTGCATCACTTTCTCTCTCCTCCATTTAAAAAAAATATTTTTTCTCTTATTTTTTGAAAAATAAACAAAAACAAAAATTATTTCCTCTTATATTTTCTGATGCAAGATGCTCCTGCATCAGACTCCCCAAGTAAATAGAAAAGTTTGTACCACACTTTGACACCAACAGAAATATTTGCAACCATCTTCATCTTCACCAAAGGCTTCCACTCCAATAGAGGCAAGAAAACTAACATGTAAATTATCCACATTTGCATCACTCTGTTAAACACTAGAATCTCAACCATCCAATCAACGTGCTCACTCTAAGGAAAAAACTAAACATAATGTTTCATTAGAAAACCCTCATCCACATCAGCAACTAGTGAATCCACACCAACATCAACAAACTCCATATCAACGACAATATGTAGATCTCCATCAACATATTCCAAACTCTCAACACCAACCATCTTATTTCTTACAATAAGATGATCTACAACATACAAGTCACCACCAACAGAAACTAGATCATCCTTGACCAAGTGCTCTATAATCTCCATGTCAAATTCAACTAATTGATCATGAAAACCAATCTCCATCCCAGCATCAACAAGGTTAGGAACATCCTGAACAATAGCCTCAAGTTGCTCTACAAGCTCTATATCAAACTCCATAAACTAATCAATAAAACCAACCTCTTCCACCTTGACCTTGCTATGTCATTTCTCTCTCAAATAAGTCTTCTAATTGGCCAGACAACTCTCTTCCAGATTGGTAGACTCCAACTCTAGTAGCATAGAACTTCCTTCTTTTGTTTCTCAACTCTTTTAGAAAAAGAAGCATCCACAATAGCATCCACTCAAGCAATTATCTAATTATCTCAACTCTAGTAGCATAGAACTTCCTTCTTTTGTTTCTCAACTCTTTTAGAAAAAGAAGCATCCACAATAGCATCCACTCAAGCAATTATCTCATTAATCCTCCTCATCACTATATCACAAAGATTCACAATCATACCCAGGTCAAATCCTCTCAAATCCATCTTCCTAGATCTTCATAAATCATCTACAAAAAATTGCTAATAGATTCATCTTCTCGAATAATATCAACCATCCATCTTCACAACCATAGATCCATTTACATGTCCTCCTAAGGTGTTGGTGCAAACTGCCTCAACTTCGACAATCTGTCTATACACTTAGGAACAACCTTTGCTCTGATACCACTTGATGCAATGCAAGGTTGGAGAATCCCCAAATGAGATGGCGTAGCCCCAAGAAAATAACCACACAACAAAAGAATAAATAACACAAATAATTAAATAAAAAATAATGCCCATTCTCATAAAATAATCATAAGATTTACATCCAACATGCCTTGCTATAAGGCCTTCCGGGTTATGACCAAATACATAATAAATTACAATATTAATTCTGCAAGATCCATTAAGATCCAACCCAAACACTAGCTAGTCTAGATACACACTCCAGTAAACACTTCTAAGGAAGATCTAAACTTGTGCTCGCAAGCCCACCAAGAAATCTCCTTATTTCCCAAGTTGCAACTACTAGCTCTTCTCAAACTTTATCTAACATCCAAGTGTACATTGTATCACATTCGACACTCTATTCACACACTCTAGAAATCTTCTCTCACTCAGCTACTCTATCTTCCAAGCTCATCTCCAAGCTAGATGATTAATCACAATCCTGTTGTAAATTGCCTCACTTTTGACACTCTATCCATAGACTCAAGAAAAACTCGCTCTTCAGCTACTCTTCACACTTACTCCTCCAAATGAAAATGGAATGAATAATGACAAGACAAGGCCCTCTACTTATACCAAAGCAAGCCACAAGTCGGCCACTAGCAAGTTAAATTAAATAAACCCTATTAAAGCCACAAGTTATATTTAATAATGCCACCTATTAAATGACTTTTCCCTCTTTTCTCCAATTTTATTTATTTATTTATTATTTTTCTTCTAATTTTCATCACTTGCTATCTCCTTCATTTTCTTAAAAAAAATTTTTTGTCCCTTTTTATGAAAAACAAAAATTGTTTCCTACTTTATTTTCTGATGTAAGATGCTCCTGCATCATATTAAATCCTTTAATAGGGTCATACCTAATAGTGTGTTTTGCAACCTTTAATAGGGTTTGCTCCTAATAGGGCTCACTTCATAAGTTTGAAAAATAATAACTAGTTACAATTGGTGGTTTTTCCCAATGTGGGTTTCCACGTTAAATCCTAGGGTCATATGTGTTCATGTTATTTGCTTTCTTTTTTTGCAACTATGTTAATTGTGGCCAATAACATCAAACATATTAAGAAGCATTTATTTTAATAATTTTTGAGTAATAGAGATTCTTAGTTTTTGACGAGCGATTTAGTGCTAATCGAGTTACATCAATATTTTTAGTTTCAGTAGATTTTTTTTTTATTTGTATTGACATCTTCGGGATCTAGGATTTATTTTTGTGGTAATTGATTCACCTCTCCACTCTTAGTTACCCCTCTTATATTTTCAAAAATTTCTATCAAAGCATTTGGTGCTCGTAGAGAAGGTTTCAATGACCTAATCTAAGGATCAAGATATCTTATAGAAGGGAGATCCTTGAGCTAAACATAGATAACTTGAAGGCATGACAAGAACTAATGAGATTGCATCTTAAAACCATTGGAGAATCAGGTCTAAAGTACCTATACATGAAGCATGTGGTACCTATTAGAACTATGATTGTTGAAGAAATTATAGAAAAGAAGAATCATAATATTATGATGGTTGATATTGATTCAAATCTCAGCTATGCTGAATTTGATGAAGTCAAAGACTTTGATATTGCTCATGAGATGTGGATTAAGCTAAAATATATCTATGGATGAGATGATAATGTGAGAAGAGCTAAGGAAGAAAGTATTAGAGGTTAATTTGATCAGATGAGGATGAGAGAAGATGAGAAAATTGCAAAATATAGTGATAGAATCAAAGCCAGCATTTGTATAATCAAAGCCTTAGGAGGAATGATAGAAGACAAGACAATTGTAAAAAAGTTTCTCAGAACACTTCTTCCTATATATGCAATTATATTTTCAGCAATTAAAGAGGTGAGATGAAATCCCAAGAATGATATAACATTGGATGCAATAGTGGGAAGCTTGACAACATTTGAGTTAGATAACTATGATAACTCTGTTCCTAACTCTAGCAACCTTGAGTCTACATTTCAAGCCAAGCTATCACTCAAGAAGAAAGCTACAAAATATATTAAGGAAATCTGACAGTGACGATGAAGATGGTTTTGATAGAGATCTTGAAGTAATTGAAGCATTACTTCCAAGAAGATTTCCCAAGGACAAAGGAAAGTATAAAGATAAAATTCATTTGATTTTTTTTTCTTGTAAAGAAGTTGGTCACATTGCTGCAAAGTGTCCAAATAGAGAAGGAAAACAAGAATGAAAAGAACAAGGGAAAGAAGGACTTCAAAAGCTACAAGGACTACAAAGTAAAAGTTAATAAATCCTATTACATTGCCAAAGATTTTGATATTAGTGAAGAAAAAGATGAAATGCTCTACATTGTTGTTAAGGATGAATTAGATGATGAGAATGATAAGATGGCACTCATCTCACATATTAGTAAGAATGATACATGGATTATTGATAATTTTTGTTCTCACCATATGACTGGTGACAAATCTAAATTTGAGAAATTGTTACACTATGATGGCGCAAGTGTTAGATTTGGCAATGATGAACCATGTTATGTCAAAGGTAAAGGTTGTATTGCACTAACCAATGATCTCAGATGTGATAATGCTTATTGGTTGAAGGATTGAAGCATAATCTACTTAGTGTGGCTCAATTGAATAAGATTGGATTCAAGGTAGAATTCATGAATGGAAAGACCAATATGTTGGATGGGAAAGGAAATTTGGTTCGGACTGGCAAGAAAATAAAAGGTAATCTATTCTACCTAGATATTAATGGAATTTCATGTTTCTTTGATCAAGTAGAAGAAATTTGGTTATGGAATAAGAGGTTATGTCATGTGAGTTTTGATAACCTGGTAAACATAAGCAAGAACAAAAGGGTTAGAGGTTTCCAAGCCTGAAGATACCTAGCATGGGCATATGAAATAATTATCAAATTGGTAAGATGGGAAAGACAAATTTTAAAAGAAAGAACTATCATTTTGAAGAAGTGTTGGAGCTAGTCCATATAGAGCTTTGTGGACCTATTGGCACAGAAAGCTACATAGGTGATAAGTATTTTATTTTATTTGTTGATGATTATTCAAGAATGATGATTTTTATGTATTTAAAGGATAAATCAGAAGCTTTTCAAAAGTTCAAATGGTATCTTGCTAGAGTGGAGAAAGAAACTGAAATGTTTAAGATCAAGTAGAGGATGAGAATTCATTTCTAATGAATTCAATGAATTTTGCAATGAAAGAGGAATCAAAAGACAAGTGCCTACACCTAGCACACCTCAGCAGAATGACATTGTTGAAAGAAGGAATAGATCAATCATGGATTGTGCAAGGACCCTGATGATAGAGAAGAATGTTGCTATCAAATACTAGAAGGAAGAAATCAACACTGCAGTTCATTCCTTTACCAACTTTAGTTGATGAAGGATTCAAATCAAACACATTTTTAATTGTGGTATGGCTATAAACCTAATGTCTGTTACTTCCAAGTATTTTGTAGTAAGTGTTATATTCTAAAGGAGTCTAGAAATAGAAAATTTGATGTGAAAAGTGATGAAAACATATTTCTAGAATATTCCAATAAGAGAAAAGAATATAAATGTCTAAATCTATCTACTCATAAAGTTATAGAAAGTGCACATGTGAAGATCGATGAGTTTGCAAAAAAAAGTGAAGAAAAAAAGTAGTAAGGAACCTAAAGACTACATTAATTTTGTTTACTATGAGCTTGATACTCTACCTAATGGTCAAACAAGTGACACTCTTCCATTTTTTAGTTTGTTTTTGATACCAATATATTAGGAGGTAGAGAACTAGTGTTACCCTCCATTTTTATATGTTGGATCTACATGGTTGGGCGGGTATGAGTATTTGTTAATTTTTGGTGTTGGCTTTTGGACCGATATGCTGGTCATTTTTTCATATGGACTTTGAACCAAAATTTTATTAAATATTTAGGGTTTTTATACTTGATTGGAACCAAGGTTTTGGTTTCATTGATTTTCATCATCGTTGAATTTTGGGCATTTTGACTCTGTCTTGATTTGTGTGCCACCCAATTTTATTGGGTATTTCTTGGCACTAATGTTGGTTTTGGACTCAAAATATCTGTGAGAAATCTATTCTGAGAGAAATCCAATCTAACCATAAATGTTCCTTTTGCATTGAAATTTTCGCCAAATCTACACTCCCAACTATGTGCTTAGTTGAGTGATTTGATAATTGGTATGTTTTATTATTTCTCATCCAACCCTTGTTGTCTATGATCTTCATTTAGTTGTGGTGCCAACACACAAGCATGTGACTATGCACTTGTTAGGTTCTTGTGAGACTCAAACTCCCAGTTGTTTTCAGTTGAGTTATGCTCATTGGGGTTGATTTGGGAAACTGCATTGCCTATGGGCACTCGTCATGTGATTAGCATGGATATATAGGGTAGACCAATGGAGGGGCTTCTCTCATAACCCTGAGTCATGTTCCTGAAAAAGTTGATGTGAAGAATATTCTAATAAGTGATAAGTAAATAAATTAATGGGTTATAATAAAAATAATATAAGAAAATGTGTCATACCTTTACAACTCATCCAAGGGTATGTTCTTGTTTGGTTCATCTAAGGGCCAAGTGTTTGCATGCTTCATCCAAAGACACTATGCAATGGCCTCCCAAGGGAGAGTTTCCATACAATTCTTAACTTGGGAGTCCCAAGTGATCTACTCTCCGCTAGAGTCCCTACATAGTAGACCCATAGAGCATCTAACTGAGACCTCTTGTATTGCATTGTCTCATGATCTTGGTTTCCATCCTCTATACTATTTGGCATGAGTGTTAGCCATGGATGGTTGTACTGTGTGTGTTTGTGGGTGGATCACTATCTCCATCAGCATAGCGGGTGTGGGCCTATAGGTTCCATGAGGTTGGGAGATATAGCTACCTCTACCACTGTTAGGGACTGTTTTACAGAGTAGGCCTTCCTCCATATTTGGTTTTGAAGTTGGATGTTTGTATGGTTCCATGTACTATTTTAGAGTATGTTCACTTGTGATTATGTTATTTCCATTTATTTAGATAGTTGATTTATACTCACGTATGTTCATTGTGATGTTACTTTCCACCTAAATAGATTAGATGTTATGGATAATATGCTATGCATTAGATGTTAGAATTATTCAATCTTTTTTATGCTTTTGATTGTTTAATCATCGAATAAAGTGGCTTTGGTACTCCATAGGTGCATCCATTTGACCCATGCCTGTTGCTGTGCCAAAACATAATTTTGAAGGTAACCTTCAAGCCACTTGTTCATAATCTCCTTCTAACCATCTATCTGAGGGTGATAACTAATGCTTGGTGACAATTTTGTTCCTACCAATCGAAACAGTTTTGTCCAGAAGATACTAATAAATTGTCCATCTTAATCACTAAAAATATTTTGAGGTAACTCGTGCAGTCAAAAAACTTCTCTAAAAAATGGATCAGCTACTTGTGCGGCTTGAAATTCTGATGAGATGGTGAAGATATGTGCATACTTTATCAATCTAACAACCACCACGCAAATACAATTCTTTCCATTCACCTTGGAAAGTTTAATAATTCACTCTATTTTCCTTCTTGAGTGATCATTAGGCTTTTCTTCACAAACTTGGGTGACATAGGTTCAATTTTGGGTGATACTAGAAAAGTATCACATGATAGTAGCAAAGTGTATCGTGGGATACTTGTAAAGTATTACATGGTACTAGTAAAGTATATCATGTGATACTTGAAAGTATCACATGGTAGTTGTAAGTAGTATCACTTGATATTGGTAAAGTATCATGTGGTAGTAGTGAACAGTATTATACAATCTTGGATAAGTATCGCACGAGTTTTGTGTGAAAACCTTCTTGGGGAAAGATCGAGCATTTTTGGAATTGTTGGATGTGTTTTAGATGGAGCGTTGGATACCCTTTTAGGTTGTGCACTTTCCTAGGTCTTGATAATTTAGAGATTAAGTGTTTCTTGTTTGTTTGACTTTCAAAGTTGGTTTTTTAATACATTGGTAAGTAGTGATGCATGGAGCTTGTTGGTTGCTTGAATTGTTTGGTTAAGTCTTCTATTGCAATCTTTTGATCAACTTCATGTTGATGTTGTTCAGATCCCTATTTGTTACCTTTAAAAAAATGTATTTTCTTTTATTTATCTTTGTTCCAAGGATCTTTTGGTGGGGCATTATAGATGAAACTTGGGGGTGTTGGGGTTAGCTGATACTTATCAAAGAATTTTTGATGAATTACCACAATAATGGGATAGCTTTTATTCTATCTCTCCTATATTTGTGCCCGATCTCTGTATCTTTAGCCATGAGCTTGGCTAACCTATTTTGATTGAATGATAGTTCACTATAAGAGGATAAGCTTGAACTTTTTTTCTTTCCCAATGTAATAACATTAGCTCTTATTTATGCATATAGTAGCTCTAATGAGAATGTTCATCTTATCTCTGTACAAGTTTTTGTGAAACTTTTTGTAATACTTTATGCTCCTTTCTCCTCTTAGACCATTGTAATAACTTTCCATTGGTCTCTATGTCATTTGTTTGGATTTTATCTACTAAATGTACTAGTTAATCCATAATTACATGCTGATTCCAAATGCATCTATAAAAATATCTTTGATAGTATGAAGTACTTGTCTCCTCTTCTATTTTGTTCTCAACTATTCTTGTTTTGCCTTACGGTTCAACAAGACTTGTAATTCTTGCATTGGTTCTAGTGTAAGATTATTCAAATAACACTTGGGTAATTTAATTACCTCATCAAGGTTCACTCACTCATCACCTTCCACCTTCCTCTTGGTAGTGATAGTTGCTATTGTTTCCCCTTTTCACTTGATTTCAATTTTGGTTGTTGCACTGGTGTAGAAATCACCTATTGCATAGGTGTCACATTTGTTGGTTTTGCAGCCTTTTTAATTGATAGCTGAATAAGAGCTTGAGTAGACTCTCTTTCTATTTAGCTTCATCCTCTACTAATTTAGTGCAATAATATTTCTCAAAATATGCTTCCTTTTTCAAATTTTGCATAAAAGTTGGCGGTGTATATAGAATTAATGTTTTACCAAGTTTCTCGGCACTTGTATCCTCTATAATTGATGTAACATTGACATCATCAATCTTCTTGGGTTCAAGCTTTGGATATACAAGTACCTAGTAACAAAATTTGGCCAGTACAAAGTTTTCTTGAGTCTTTCTTGAAGCCTTGAATTTCTTCTTCTTTTAGTATTTTTGGATCAGTTGGAGGGGTGTCAATGTCATCTTCAATTGTGATTGTCTCTTTCTATTCACACTTTTTGACAAGTTGTTGGATCTCCTCTATCAGCTTGGCCATTTCTTGTTTATATTCATCTTAAAATTCTATAGCATGTCGGCCTTCCCTCACTTCCATATATGGAGTAAGAACTCCAAATTCTTCTGTCCATTCTCTAATGCTATCTTGGTCAAATTTATGAGCTTTATTTTTCAAAAATTTATATGCCCTATCTCTTGGCATATATTTTTCAACAAAATCTTAAAGGGCTAAAGACATACGAGTCTTACCTAAATTTGGTATAACTTGTGCCAATGTTGTTTCTCTTATTTTATTTTTAGTGGATAATGCCCATTTCCACTTGGCATCCACTCTTTTGTATAATCCTACTAGATAGATACAGATCCCAATTCTAGGGGTGTGTTCTTGAACTTGATCATCATGTCAATCATTATTCCTTCAAGCTTAACTTGATCATCAATATTCAAAGAGCCATACTATATGTCTTTGAATCCCATAATACTTTTAGATTCTACTAGTTTTGCACATACTCGATCCATAGTGATTGGAGGGAATCTATTCATAATTTTTTATTTTCTTGGTTCATTAGATTGTCTTTTCATCATCTTCCTCCTCCTCCTGTGTAATGATCATCTTTCTCCTAGGATTTTCTTTGACTTCAACCAATTTCCTCCTCTTGGATGGACTTCTAGTTAATAGCTCAGTAGGAGGTTGTGCAGTCCTTTTTATGATGATGATCACCTTGCCCTTTGGCTACTAAGGTGTCAAAATTTCTTGCATCTCCTTCTTTAGGTCCTCCTACACCTTAGGTTCTACCACAACAAGCTTTTTCTATCTAGTGGCCCTTGGCTTGACAACTGCAAGCTATTTACCTTTGCCTTCCTTCACCTCTATGAGTTGTCTAGGCCCTTCTTCTTGTTCTTTCTTTCTAGCCTCAAAAATTTTTCTTTTCCTTTTTGTCCCTACCTTAGATGTGTTGGATTCAACAATCAGCTTGGTAATAACAGTCACATATGTGTCAAACAACTCAACACTAGCATCTATTTCTTCTACTAAGAGTGTAATAATTGTTGTAGTTACATCATCTACATTTCCCTCATAGGGAATTGGCCTTAGCCATGCTACCCTTTGTAATACTACATGTGCATACACAAAATTTGTGTCCACAATAAAACTTACTTTATCATAATATTTTTCTACAACAATTTTTGGAATTCTCATTATGTTCTTTATTTTAACTTTGAATTATTCAAAGTGGTTATCCATTACTACTTCAAGATTCTCTCCCAACCTATTTATTATGTCATTTAGCTCCTCCGTAGTAGTCCTATTCCTATCCCATCCAATTTTCCCAATGGTAGGAAAATAATTTTGTACAGAGAAAAATATGCAAACTTATAGGGAACCAAACTTACAAGAGGTGTTCTTTGCTTTCCTTACTACCTCTAGATTAGTTGTAATTTTGTGCAATTGAAGCTTAGAAAGATCATATAAATGATCTTTCTTCACAATTTTGTATCCTAAATCCATTGCAACACAAGACATGCTATTCAATCTTCTCAATTGATAGAATTTGTGTGCAATCACACCAAAAAAAAATTAATTTATGCATCCTCGATGCCATCAATTCACATACCACAACCATTCCACTTTTATTATGTTAGATTTTCTATTGAATTCTTTGTTATGTTCTTTATTCTCTTCAATCAGTCCAATGTAGGGTACCTAATTACCCTGTGAATAATTTCTTTGTTGATCTCGATTGGCCCAACTTCCAACCAAATTTTCATGTCATGAACTCGGCTAAGCATGACCTTGGTCCATTTAATCTTGAAAACTTTAGGAAATCCTAGGGCATGGGTAGTCTCTTTCTCTAAAATGATCTTATATTCTTTCTGATGTAGAGGACACCTTTCAAAAATCTCTTTTGGGAGTAAAACTCAAGAGGCTTCAATAATAGACATTTTCAACCAAATTAATGAGGTGGAAAATAAAAATGCTTCACATATTTAGTCATAACTTTTACAAATGAAAAGATATCAAAAATTCCTTTTATGATATTGATTAGGAGGGGTTAGAAACATTATCCCTATTTTATATATCAATCCAATCAGTAGAATAAAAGTTATTAAACTTTTTCCGAAACTGCTCACATAAAAAATAGGTTCTGACTAGTCTGCACTAAATAGGTCATAACATTTTTAAATAACAATGAAATAAATCCAAACCAATGCCAAATTGAAGCCAACTCAAATACCTTTTTGAAAATGTATGTTAAAGGTCTATATATTTTTATATGAATTTGTACCAATAGAAACAATAGTTGGATTTCTAGAAATTTACACAAAAATTTGTCATAAAACTTACAAATACAATCTTCTCTTTATTCCACTTCTTCTTTCGGCTTCCCCATCCATTACATTCCTTAAATCATGACTAATACATCATATTTTAAATGATTTTCAAGTTTTATAACTAAGTAATTACCCCTCATGACCATTCACCTTCTCCCTTAAATGACCTTTACATATTGTCAATATTTTATGACAATTTTATTACATATTTGACATTTTCATCTATCTTGACAAGATGACTCTAAAAATAATAAATGGACATATCATATCAATTAGGATTAAATTAATCCTTTTACATAAATAATCTTTTGACTAATCATACTTGAATTGTAAGACTAATTGACTTTACAAAATGAAATATTTCTTGAATCTTCATCCAATGTGTAATACTACACCATACTCCCAAATTTGAAATCTTTCCAAGTTCTCTTGGAAATGCCTAAAAAATAAATATTAGAAAAGATAAAAATATTTTTACATATTCATTTTAGGCTTATACTCATCTTTTAGCTGGAATCTTGTCCATGCTTGACCTTGACTCTCTTGGATTTGTCTTTCCTTCTTCATCTTAATCTTTGGTTTGCCTCTTTTTGGTAACATGAAAACCATTTGTTGTTGCTCATTAATTTTTAGAAACAATTTAATCACATATACCAGCTCTACTACTAAATACATTTGTAACTCCACCAAATACACTTGTCAATAAATCTCCTCTTTCTTGTCACTATAGACATACCATATCTCCATACATGGAGAATATACAAATACTTGAGCCCTTTCATAACCCATAACCAACTCTTCTATAGTCTCTTCTCTTGGGACAAAAACAAATTTCTCAATCTGAATTTCTTCTTCTTTACATTTCATTCCAACATTCAACTTTAAGGAATCAACATTTTCCTTCAAATTCTCTATTATAAGAGTATCTTGCTGCATATTACTTATTTTTATATCTACATCAATTTGTTCACTTTTTCCTTCCACTGGAAAACTCTTCTATTCATTGGTAACCAAGTTCTCAATTCCATCTTCACATACCTTTTCATCCTCAATGAATGGCTGCTCCAAATTACTATTTTCTCTGTCCATATTTTTCTTCAATTCCTCTTTTAGTCTCTTTAAAATTTATTCCCATTTTAAGTTCCCTCATTAGGAATCTTATTTTCTCTTCTATCCCTTGATTCATTCTAGCTTCATCTTTGCTTTGCTTTTCTTTTCTTTTTTCTCTTCCTCTCTTTTCTTTTCCTCTTCCTTCTTTTTATGAAAATCCTAATATGAAACCCATGCATCTAATAGTATCCTCTTATCATGAGATAAATCTCCTTGCGTGACCATCTTCTCCTATCTAGGTTCACTCCACTCAACCTATTCTTTTGGTCACTCCACAAGTTCTCTCCTCAACCTATCACAACAAATACAAACTCAAAATTCACCTTTGCCTAGACCATTTTCTGGTCTCTGATACCAGAAATGATGCATAGTTACACCTTTCAAGCATATTTTTTGGGAGTAAAACTCAAGAGGCTTCAATAATAGATATTTTCAACCAAATTAATTGGCTGAAAAATATCAAAATGCTTCACATATTTACTCATAACTTTTATAAATGAAAAGATATCACAAATTCCTTTTATGATATTGGTTTAGGAGAAGTTAGAAACATTTTCCCCATTTTATATATCAATCCAATCAATAGAATAAAAGTTATTAAACTTTTTCCAAAACTACTCACATAAAAAATAGGTTCTAACCAGTCTACACTAAATAGATCATAACTTTTTCAAATAATAATAAAATAAATCAAAAATAATGTCAAATTTAATCTAAGTAAAATATCTTTCTTAAAATATAAGTTATAGCTCTATATCTTTTTATATGAATTTGTAACAATAGAAACAACAGTCGGCTTTCTGGAAATTTACATACAAAATTGTCATAAAACGCACAAATGCAACCTTCTCTTTATTCCACTTCTTCTTTCAGCTTCCCCAGCCATTACATCCTTGAAATCATGACTAATACATCATATTTTAAAAGCTTTTCAAGTTCTATAACTAATTAATTACCCCTCATGACCATTCACTTTCTCCCTTACATGAACTTTACATATTGTCAATATTTTAAGATAATTTTATTACATATTTGACATTTTTCATCTATGTTGACAATATGACTCTAAATATAATAAAAATACATAAATAATATTAGTTAAGATTAAATTAATCCTTTTACATCAATAATCCTTTGATTAATCATACTTTAATTGTAAGACTAATTGACTTTATAACATGAAATATTTCTTGAATCTTCATCCAATGTGTGCTCTTGCACCACTTCCTTTAGGTTTCCAATAACATATAGCTTCTCATAAGCTATTCTCATCTCAAAATCTCCAATTTCTCAAATTTTTCATTGATAACACAATCTTAAATATTTTAAAA
The DNA here is from genome assembly GCA_028749045.1 of Cupressus sempervirens. Taxonomy (NCBI): domain Eukaryota; kingdom Viridiplantae; phylum Streptophyta; class Pinopsida; order Cupressales; family Cupressaceae; genus Cupressus; species Cupressus sempervirens. Next base: position 750,228,395 of record CM053790.1, read on the forward strand.
TCAAAAATCTATGTGGAATTGATGATAACACTCCAATATCATCAACAATGTTACCAATATTAATTGAATTTATGAAGTTCGGTGTTGATGCGGAAGCATCCTGGGTTGCATTGTTATCCTACATATTTTCATGTTTCTTTGATGCTTTCAAGTTCATAGTGTTAAGCAAGTTGCAGTGCCAAGCATTGTTGAGTTCCTATTTGTGTCAAGCTCTAGTATATGGCGAGCATTACCAAGTGATAGTATTTGTATTGGTCCTCCTTTGACCAAGTTATATGTGTCTAGTTCCAGTTTGGGTTGACTTTGTATGCATGTTTAGTTTTGGTATTTACATTTAGTAATTGTTTCTAGTTGACTTGTGGTTGTGCATAAATTTAATATAGGATTTAATTTCTATGATAGACCGACCTATGGCCACACAATTATTTAAGGAGGTTTAGGAGAAAGTTTTAGGGAGTCAAGTAAGCTAGAGGGATAAATGGATAGTTCTTGTCTTGAAAAGCTAGAATGAAAAGATCATCACTGAAGATCAAAGTCTAAAATGTATTGTTGGCCATAACCCAGAAGACCTCATAGTCGAGCATGTATGTTGATAATGTGATGAATCAATAAGTATTTTTCTCTCTTATCTTCTTTGGTTGTTGTTATTCATGTTGTGTTTACTCTTGCAAGTGGCTTTGGTAGCAAGGTGTTCCTTTGGCCCTAGTTTCCATCTACCTCCCTACATCGGGTGGTATCAAAGCTTGAGGTTCCTCCTTTTGGAGATTGGATAATGTAGAACCCTAAGTTGATTTGGTTGTAGGGTTTTAGATCTAAAGATTTGGCATATAACTTGTAGAGGCTTACAATCTTGTACAAACCTATTTATAATCTTATGGAGAAGGTGGCATATCTGACAATTATGTGCAAGATAAGGGCAAATCAAAATGGAACAATGATGAAAAATGAAATACCAAGTGGAAAGGTGGTAGTTCTTAAATAAATTGGGTAAAAGCACAAACCTGTGTCACCTTTTATAAAGGAGAAGTGATATCAGAATTTAAAGTCTTCAACTTTAATGACATAAAAGTGGCATTTGTGCAATTTGAAGATGATGTAAACTAATGAAATGTGTAAAATTAGATGAAGTTTATGTCTGTAATTTTTTTGAAAAAAATTGTGTGAAAATTTTATCTATTTTTTAAATTTTGAAGTCTATTTTTATTTTTTAAATGCTGAAAATATAGAGTTTTTTTCCCGTCAAAAAAATATATGAAAATATTCATATTTTGGTCTGATTTTGGAATATGTTAGAGTCAACATGTATACCTAGTGCACCAAAAAAGAAAAATTGAAATTCAGCTAATATTTTTTAAGTTATAACTGGTCAAAATCAAAGTTATTAGAAATTGACATTTTTTTCTCCCGTCAAACTTTTTCCATCAAATCTACATATTTTTTAAAACAAATTACATATTCTTGAAGAAGACTCTCTCCTCTAGTGCAGCATTAAAAAATAATAATTTTTGAACATGATTTACTATTTTTTTCTTATTTTTGAATAGACATCTTCCTAAATCTTAAAATACCTACTTGTGCTATTTTCAAATTATAACATATTATCCATAATCAAAATTAATTTTTTTTTATATAATTATAATCTTGACTCCAAAACCTACAAAACTATATTTTTAGTTTTTAAAAAAAACTTCAATTTAGTAAGTCAAATTGGCCTTCAAAGTGAGAAGTTTGTAGAAGTTCTTATTTTTGCTTGTGTGGCTGCCACCTAGGATGCCACATAGGTAGTTCCGGCAAAAACTGTTTCGGCCGTAACTGTTTCAGCTGAGAGGGTTTCGGCCATAACCCCCTAGTGCATAAAATTATCGTCAATCACTTTTTGGCTATTTTTATGATATTTTGAGTCATTTGAAACATGGGGGTTACGGCCGAAACCATTTTGGCCAAAAGTGTTTCGATCGTAACTGTGCATGCCACGTCGATGGAGAAACTTTCCACGTATGTATGGCCGAAACTTGTTCGGCCATAACTATTACAGCCGAAACCATTTCGGTCGTAACCCCTCCAAATATCACAAATGGTGACACAGGTTTGTGCTTTCACCCTATTGAGGAGGTACTACTTGTTATCGAGGAAGAGGTAATTCTTATTCTAGAGGTGGTTTTCATGGAAATTGTTTTAGATGTGGCAAAGAAGGGCACCAAGTGGACCTGAGGCTATAGAAAATTTAATGGTGAGAAGAACTTTGTGTAATAAGGGAAGTAATGAGGAACTTGTTCTAAGGAGAAGTCTTTTAAAGACTATATGTCAGATGGCTAGAAAATGCTACAAGGTGATCATTGTAAGGAAACTTAGGTGTAGAAATAGCTTCCTACACTAATACCTTAAGGAAGGTATTGTAAAAATTCTATTTAAATCCTTACAATTTTAGATATGATATTATGTAAACAAAAATATTGCAGTCAACCATGAATATAGAAAACAGATAGAGAAAGAAAATACAAACACAAAGATATGTCAATGGGGAAAAACCTTTCTGTAAAACAACCCCATCCCTCCAAAACCTACACAATGTATTATCTTCAACACAAAGGTTACAACACACTTGCAATGCAAGTTCTTTCAGTACGTAGAAGACAAATGTAGTCGCAATAAAACACTACCAACAATACCCTTTCACTCTCACCTATCTACAACCCTAAAGTCACTTATATCATGTGCTTTCCATTTTAGGGAAACTTCTAAAGAAGAACTATATTAGGGTTTTACCATTCTCTATAAAAGTAGGAACCCAAAAAAATTTGGGCCGGTGCCCTGAACCCCACTGCTAGATGGAGACTCAAGTGTACAGTACTCAATGATCAATTGCCACATGTCTTCACATCTTCACCCATCATCATATCTTCCAAAGATAGTTCTTACACATCATAGGAATTTTTCATAACCATTTCAGTCATTATCTCCTTACACACTATTCAAAATGTTGACACATATAAGTGGAGTGACACATCAACATGCCAACTAGACATGTACACTCACACTTAATTACATTATTTGCAAAAAATACATTTACAAAGAAAATAATAAGAATAGGAATTATCCAAGGTTGAGACATCTTATTCCTAACATTCTCCCACTTGTTGAACAGCTTGTAAGAGCAATAGGAACATAATAGGAACTAACCACTATAGGCTGAAAGGCCCATAGACTCTAAACATGATCTAAACTTCTCTATGCCCACTAGTTTCATCAATGCATCTACAAAATTCTTTATGGTATCTGCCTTCTCCAAATTTACCTTTCCATCTTCCACCATATCTCTCACAAAGTGAAACTGCACATCAATGTGCTTCATTCTGGCATGGAAAGTTTGATGCTTTGCAAGGAAAATAACACTCTAACTATCTCACCAAATAGATTTTTCCTAAATCAACACCAATATTAGAACACAATATCCTAAGCCAAATGGCTTCATTAAAAGAGAGAATAGCAACCATGTACTCAACTTTTGTAGTGGACAAAGAAACCACAGGTTGTCGCTTACTCATCCAACTGATGACACCACCAAACATAGTAAACACATAAGCCCTAGTGGATCTCTTGCTGTCAATATCACTTGCCCAATCTGAATCCACAAGACCAAAAATACAAACTAAATGCAAAGCTCCAGAAGAGTTATCATGATAGAAAATATAGTAATCTAATGTATCCCTCAAATATCTGAATACTCGCTTAACTACATCCCAATGTACCCATCCAGGATTAGCCATAAAGCAACTTAGAAATCCCACTACTTGGGCAATGTCTGGTCTAGTATAGACCATAGCATACATAAGACTACCAACTACACTAGCATAAGGTACTCTACTCATGTCCTCCACCTCACTAGGATATATTGTAAAATCATCTATAGATAACTTTGTTCCCATAGAAACATAAACACACAATGGGTTACAATCTACCATGCTAAGCATGTCCAACACAGATGTCACATACTTACTCTGACTCAACCAAAGTTTTCTATTAGACCGATCTCTACTAATTTCCATACCCAAGATGTACCTTGCTGCCCCAAGATCTTTCATCTCAAACTATGCTAACAACTAAGATTTAAAATCAAAAATCATATCCTTACTCTTCCCAAATAGCAACATATCATCAACATATAATGTAACAATAAGAAGTCAATCATTTTCAACTTAGAAATAAACACAATGATCTAATTTTGATCTTACAAATCCAATTAAGAACATAAAGGCATCAAAATTAAGGTACCACATCCTAGGAGATTGTTTAAAACCATACATAGACTTCTTTAGTTTGTAAACCAAAGATTTTTTACCTTTAATAGTGTAGTTCTCAGGTTGTGACATATAAATCTCTTCCTCCAAATCACCATGAAGGAAAGTTGTCTTCACATCCATCTGTTATATCTCTAAATCATATGATGCAGTAGGAGATAAAATAAATTTAATCGATGTCAACTTTGCAATAGGAGGGAATATTTTACCATAATCTATTCCCTCTACCTATGAGTACCCCTTCGCAACCAATCTAGCTTTGTATCTTTCAACATTGCCATTTGCACATAATTTCTTCTTGAACACCCATTTGTTATGAATAAGTTTCTATCCTTTAGGTAAAGGTACAAGGTCCCAAGTTTTTTTTTTAACCCAATGAAGCCATCTCATCATCCATGGCCTGAATCTAGGAACCTCCATCTTCCATATCCAAAGCATATTTCATAGATCTAGGCTCATCGGTGTTAGTAATCAAAGAAAAGACACAATTGGAATCTAACATAGAATAACCAAACCTTTCTAGCTACTTTCTTACTCTCGTGGATCTCCTCAAGGTCTGAGGTTGAGGTTGTTCTTCCTCTTCTTCTAAACTATAAAAGCTACTAGAGCTCTCCTCATCATTAGACCCAACATGGTCTTTTTGTTCCGTCTTCTCAAGGGTAGGAAGAAACTAAACAATATCTTCTTTCTTTTCTTTTTCATCTGGTTCAGGGATAATAGGAGAAGATGTTAGCTCTCTAAAAATAACATTTTTGCTATCTAACACCTTACTAGTCACAGGGTCCCAAAGTGTGTATCCTTTCACACCAACACCATATTCAATGAAGATACATTTGATAGCTTTAGTTTCCAACTTAGATCTTTTCTCCTTTGGAACATGTGCATAAGCTTCACAACCAAAAACATGAAGATGTCTAATGAAGGCTTCTTACCAAACAACACCTCCATGGGTTTCTTACCAACAAGGGCTAATGTATGAGATCTATTAACCAGATAGCAAGCAGTGGCCATAGCTTCAACCTAAAACTTTTGTTCAAGACCAGCTCCACTAAGCATACTCCTAACCTTCTCCATCAATTTCCTATTCATTCTTTCTACAACTCCATTTTTTTTGTGGGGTATAAGGAATTGTCTTATGCCTCTCAATACCTTTTTCTTTATAGAACTATTCAAACTCTACTGAGCAAAACTCACCACCATTGTAAGTTCTCACACACTTAATCTTCTTACTAGTTTGATTCTCTACAAGAGCTTTAAATTCCTTGAACCAACTAAAGACTTGTGTCTTACTTTTAAGGAAATAAATCCATGTCCTTCTACTATAATCATCTATAAAAGATACAAAAAATATAGACTTGGAGATTGAAGGAAATTTTACAGGACCGAACATAGTAGAATGAATAAGACCCAAAACATTAGAAGATTTTTGAGAACTGGAGTAAAATTGAATATATATATTTTTTACCATAAAAATAATGTTTGCAGAAGTCAAACTTGAGATTACAATCATTTAACTCCTCAATGAGGTTCTTGTTTTTTAGGTTTCTGAGGCCCTTCTCACCAATTTGGCCAAATCTCATATGGCAAAACATTCTCTTTTTTGCAAGAAGTTTTCCTTCTAATGTGTTTGCACCCTTAGTTACACATGCCGCACTGCCATCGGAACCAATAACCACATTCTTTTTACTGCTTTTTCAAATGGTGCGAATGAAGTGATAGTTGCTCTCTTCTTTGAAATAGAAGAACTACTACACTGAGAAATGCTACTACCCTTAGCAAGTACCATAGTTCCTCTCATCATCTTGCATCCATCTTTATAAGAAATAACTTGTACACCTATATCATTCAACATACTTATAGATAATAGGTTTCATGCCAAACCAGGGATGTGCAATACCCCATTGTTCCCTTTTACTCATCCATTAGGGAATCTGATAGTGACCCATCCTCATCCAACTATCTTTAGGTGAGAATCATCACCCAATTACACCTTTCCACCATCAAAAACTTCATACTTTGAGAACCAAGTTTGATGAGAGGTCATGTGGAAAGAAGTGCCTGAGTTTATCAACCACACATCGTCAAATGGATGCATTGCCAAGGCTGCAATGAAAGCATCACCATCTTCTTGAGATTTTTTTGAACCTAAATCTGAGGCCTTCTTCTTCTTCTTTGGCTCTTTATAGTCTTTACAAAAGTTCCTAGTCTTATCATGTAGTCCTAGAATTTTTCCTTGGACTTTCTAGGAGTCTTTGATTTTCCATGGGATTTGGATCTACCCTTTCCAGACTTCTTGTCATTTTGCTTCCATCTATCATTGGGTCTACCGCCTACAATGAGAGCTTCCTCATTCAAATCTAAATACTTTCTCTACGTCTCCTCAAATAATAGAAAGGACACCACATCATCCATTCTAAAAGTGACTAAAGTACTTCCAAGAGCCATCACAAGATGGTCCCATGAATCTAACAAGGAACATAACAAGGTCATACATCAATCCTCCTCCTCTATCTTGACACCAGATGATGTCAACTGTGCAATCTATAAATTAAAAGCATTTTGGATCTATAATAGATCCTCCTTCCTCCATTCTTAGAGAATACAACTTCTTCCTCAAAAAAAACTTGTTCACTAGAGATTTGGCCTAATACATAGACCCAAGCCATATCCATGAACTATTTGCGGTCTTCTCATCAAGAACATTCAAGAGAATCAAATCAGCTAGAAAGAGTCTAATGAGAACCTTGGATTTTCAATCCTTCAGATCCCAATCCACTTGAGATATTATTGTAGGTCTCACATCAAGTGAAGCCACCTCCCATAGATCATGATCTTCAAGCAAGTCTTCTATCTTGAGTTTCCACAACTCAAAATTACTGCCATTAAATTTCTCCACCTCTATTTTTTTGTCTGATGAACTAGCCATCTCAATCTGTAAATAAGATTTATAATGCTCTGCACAAAAAACTCCCACTCAACTTTAGATTAGCTCAAAAAACCCTACCCAACAACTATGATCAAAATTTGATAAAGATCTGATACCACTTGTAAGGAAACTAAGGTGCAAAAATAGTTTCCTACACTAATCCCTTAAGGAAAGTATTGTGCAAATTCAATTTAAATCCTACAATTTTAGATTTGATATTATGTAAACAATAATATTGTAGTCAACCATGCATACATAAAATAGATAGAGAAAGAAAACACAAACACAGAGATATACTGGTGGGTAAAAACCTTTCAGTAAAACAACCCCACCCCTCCAAAACCTGCACAATGTATTATCTTTAACACAGAGGTTAGAACACACTTCCAATGCAACATCTTTCAAGACATGGAAGACAAATCCAATCGCAACAAAATACTACCAACAATACCCTTTCACTCCCACCTATCTACTACCCTAAAGTTTCTTATATCATGTGCTTTCCATTTTAGGGCAACTTCCAAAGAAGAATTGTATTAGGGTTTTACCATTCTCCAGAAAAGTAGGAACCCAAAAAGAATTTTGGGTGATGCCCTAAACCCCATGGGCTAGATGAAGACTTGAGTGTATAGTACTCAATGATCAATTGCCACATGTCTTCACATCTTCACCCATCATCATATCTTCCAAAGATAGCTCCTATACATCATAGGAATCCATCATAACCATTTCAATCAGTATCTCCTTACACACTATTCAAGATGCCAACACATACAAGTGGAGTGACACATCAACATGCCAACTAGACATGTACACTCACACTTAATTACATTATTTTCAAAAAATACATTTACAAGACAAATAATAAGAATAGGAATTATCCAAGGTTGATTAACAATCATTGACAATGGAAGTTAAACAAATTTGGCATCAAAAGAGTTGGTTGAAAAGTTGCAATTATAGAGGTTGAGGCATCCTAAACCCTATAATGTTTCATCGATCAAAGATGAGAATAAGATATTGGTAAGTGAACAATGTTTTGTGAAGTCCAAGATTGGACATTATTTTGATAAAGTTATGTGTCATATTATGTCTATGGATTGTCATTATATTTTCTTGGGTAGACCTTGGAAATATGATAGACATGCTATACATGATGGTAGATTGAATCAATATACTCTTTGGGTGAATGAGAAAAAGAAAATATCATTGCCTTTATTCGAAAGTGTAGATGAGGTTAGTTGTACTACTGTGAGAATTTGCATGGTTAATGGAAAGCAATTTGAAAAAGAAGTGAAGAAGAATCAAGTCTATTTTGACATAATTCCTAGGAGGCCAAGTTGTACTAGTACTAAGTGAGTGATAGAAAATAATACTGATTGAGTAACAACTAGTGGAAATTGAGTGACAATAGAAGCTGGTAGTATTGACCGAGTACTAGGAGAAATTGAAAATTTGTTGAATGAGTATAAAGATATTGTTGTACAAGATATATTTGATGGTTTATCACTACTTAGAAGTATAAGTCATTGTATAGATCTAATTCGTAGAGCTAGTTTTTTGAATAAAGCACCATATAGATTGACACGTATAGAGAATGAAGAACTTAACAAACAAGTGCATGAGTTGTTGTAGAAAGGTTTGATTAGAGAAATTTTGAGTCCATGTGTTATACTTGTTATATTAGCACCTAAGAAGAATAGAGAATGGAGAATGTGTACTTATTCTAGAGCTATTAACAAGATCACAATGAAATATAGGTTTCTTATGGCGAGGATGGATGACATAATGGATTGTTTGAGTGGAGAAAATTATTCTACCAAAATTAATTTGAAGAGTGGTTACCATCATATTAGAATCAAGGAAGGTGATGAATGTAAGACTTCTTTCGAAACAAAAGATGGTTTGTATGAATGGTTGGTAATGCCTTTTGGTTTGACTAATGCACCTAGTACTTTTACGAGGATAATGAATGAGGTTCTCAAGAGATTTTTGGGGAATTTAATGATTGTTTATTTGGATGATACTTTGATATTCAGTAAGACTAATGAAGAACATCTTGAACATATTAGAAAAGTATTCTAGAGATTGAAAGAGGAAAAGTTGATGATTAACTTGAAAAACTTTTCCTTTATGCAAGAGGAGATTGTGTATTTGGGATTTGGGATTTTAGTTGATGGTTTGAGAATGGATCTTGTGAAGGTTAAAGAAATTTTGGAATGGCCTACACCTATGAATGTGGGAGAGGTAAGATCGTTTCATGGTTTGGCTAGTTTTTATAGGAAGTTTATCAAGAATTTTAGTTTTGTTTGTAATGCTATGACTGAGATATTGAGAGGAGATAAAAAGGAGTTCAAGTGGACACATGGAGCTGATAAGAGTTTTGAAACTTTGAAATAAAAGGTTGTTGAGTTACCTATATTGGCTTTTCCTAATTTTAATAAGGTATTTCAAGTTGAATGTGATGCAAGTGACAATGCAATAGGGCTTGTATTGAGTCAAGAAGATAAACATGTTTCTTTCTTTAAAGAGAAGTTGAATGACACTAAAAGGAAGTATTTTGTGTATGATTAAGAATTTTATGCAATTTTTCAAGCCTTGAAGAAATGGAGAGATTATTTTATTCTTAAGGAGTTTGTGTTGTATACTGATCATAAATATTTATAGTATTTGGGAAGTCAACATAAATTGAATTAGAGACATATGGAGTGGGTTGAATACTTCTAGAGTTTTACATTTGTGATAAAGCATAAAAGTGGAGTTGCTAATCAAGTTTTTGATGCATTGAGTAGAAGATTTTGTTTGTTGATTCATATGAAGGTTGAAGTTATTCATTTTAATGAGATGAAAGATTTGTATGATACTAACCCTAATTTTTCTAAGGCATGGAGAGAGTGCAAAGCACCAAATCTATCAAATCACATGAGTAAAAATGTTGAGTATTTCATTCAAGAAGGTATGTTGTTCAAAGGAATTCATTTTTGTATCCCTAGAAGTGTTATGAGAGTTAATTTAATTAAGAAAAAACATTGTGGTGGATTGGTTGAATATTTTGGCATTGATATGACATTGAGTTTGCTAAAAGACAAGAATTATTGGCCACATCTGCATAAGGATGTTTAGAAGTTTATAAAGAGTTGTTCTTGAGAATTAATGCAGTAATATCAGTATTGATTTTTTTCTTGCATTACCAAAGACAGTAAAAGGATATGATTCCATATTGTGGATAAATTTTATAAGATGGCTCATTTCATATGGTGTAAGAATACATTAGATGTTGAGCATGTTTCTGAAATTTTCTTCAAAGAGACCGTTAGATTGCATGGATTATCAAGAAGTATTATTTTTGATAGAGACAACAAGTTTGTTGGTTACTTTTGGAGAACTTTATGGAAGAAGATGGATTGATTTCTATGATAGGTTGACCTATGGCTAGATAATTATTTAAAAAGGTTTAGGAGCAAGTTTTAGGGAGTAAAGGAAGTTAGAGGGATGAACAAATAGTTTTTATCTAGAAGAGTTAGAATGCAAAGATCATCATTGAAGATCAAAGTCTCAATTGTATTATTGGTCGTAACTCAAAAGGCTTCATAGCTGGGCATGTATGTTGATTATGTGATGAATCAGTAACTATTTTTCTCTATTATCTCCTTTGGTTTTTGTTATTTGTGTTTTTTTTCCACTATGTTTACTCTTGTAGGTGGCTTTGGTAGTTGCGTGTGCTTTTGGCCCTAGTTTCCATCAGTCTCCCTAAGTTAGGTGCAGGACTTTGATCATTCCTAATTATTTGAGAACTATTATCCTTGAGCATTTCACTTCTAGATGTCCTTTCCAACTAGGCTTTTAAACAAAACTTTCACAAATATCTTTACTAAATATTTTAACTCAAAACTAAGAGTGGTACTTACTTTTCTATACAAATTTTCTCATAATCTGCTAAGATTATGTTCTTTGGTCGCTAAAATTGCTTTGACCACCTAGAAATCTTCTCATGAGCTCTTTGATCATTTGTGTATCCATAGAAGTGCTATGAGAGTTAATTTAATTAAGAAAAATAGTGTGGTGGATTGGTTGAATATTTTGAAATTGATATGACATTGAGTTTCCTAAAAGACAAGTATTATTGGCCACATATGTATAAGGATTTTCAAAAGTTTATAAAGAGTTGTTCTTGAGAAACCATGGAGTAACATTAGTATTGATTTTTTTCTTGGATTACCCAAGACAATAAAGGGGTATGATTCCATAGTTGTTGTGGATAGATTTTATATAAGATGGCTCATTTCATACGATGTAAGAAGACATCAGATGTTGAGCATGTTGCCAAAATTTTCTTCAAATATACTGTTAGATTGCATGGATTATCAAGAAGTATTATTTCTGATAGAGACAACAAGTTTGTTGGTTACTTTTGGAAAACTTTGTGGAAGAAGATGGGTATTGATTTGAAGTTGAGTTCTACATTCCATCCATAGACAAATGGACATATAGAGGTTGTGAATAGAAGCTTGGATAATTTTTTGAGCTGTTTAGTAGGAGAGAAACCATATAATTGGGAGCTTGCATTGACATAAGTTGAATTTTTATATATAAAAATTTGGAATAGAAGTACAATGAAAACACCTTTTGAGATTATTACTAGAATGCAACCTAGAGGATTATTAGATTTGAGGGATGTTGCTAGTGAAGAAAATAGAAGTGTTGCAAGGGAAGAATTTACTGATTTTATGGATTCTTTGCATAAGGAAGTGAAGTTGAGGTTGAAAAAAGTAAGCATAAGTATATTGAGAATTCTTATAAGTCTAGAAGAAATCATGATTTTGAAGTTGATGATGAGGTGATGGTTCATTTTAAGAAAGGTATTTTCCTATTGGAACTTACAGTGAGCTGAAGATAAAGTTTGGACCGTGTAATATCTTGAGAAAGTTTGATAATGGTAATGCTTATGAAGTGGAGTTACTTAATGGCATGGATATATCTCATATATTCAATGTTGTTGACTTGTATAAGTATCATGAGTTAGATGATAAAGTTGTTGTCTTAGATGACTATCCTAAGAAGCAAGTTAAATAGGTATTGGATTAAAGAGTTGATAAAAGCACAAGAGGAAAATATTGCTATAAGTATTTGGTGAAGTCAAAGAATAGACCAATTGAAGATGCTACATGGAATCCCCAATCTAAGTTGGATTTAGCTTAGGTTGTGCTGGTTCCATGATTCAGGAGAATGATTTCTTTCAACCTCAGTTGTCTGATGCAAGAGCATCACTAGCTCTATTGCTATCTTGCATATTTTCATGTTTCTCTATTTCTATTGAGATCATAGTGTTGACCAAGTTGCACTACCAAGAAACTTTGAGTTCCTATTGGTGTTGAATTCCTACTAGTGTTCAAAGTTCCAGTATATGTTGAGCATTGTCGAGTAACAATATTTTTCTTGGTCCTTTCATCGAGTTGTTTGTGTCTAGTTCTAGTTTGGGCCGACTTTCCATTTGTTTAAGTTTGGTATTTACATTTAATAATTATTGCTCGCTAACTTGTGTTCGTGGATGCATTTAATGTAAGGTTTAATTTCTATGATAGGTTGACCTATGGCCACATAAGTATTTAAGAAGGTTTAGGAGCAAGTTTTAGGGAGCCAAGGAAGTTAGAGGGATGAAAGAATAGTTCTTATCTAGAAGAATTAGAATGCAAAGATCATCATTGAAGATCAAAGTCTAAATTGTATTATTGGTTGTAACCCAAAAGGCGTCACAACAAGGCATGTATATTGATTATATGATGAATCAGTAACTATTTTTCTCTGCTATCTCCTTTAATTGTTGTTCTTTGTGTTGTGTTTCAACTATGTTTACTCTTGTAGGTGGCTTTGGTAGCTAGGTGTGCTTTTAGCCCTACTTTCCATCAGCCTCCCTAAGTTAGGTGGAGGACTTTAATCATTCCTAAGTATTTGAGAACTATTATCCTTCACCATTTCACTTCTAGATGTCTTCTGCAACTAGGCTTTTAAACAAAACTTTCACAAATATCTTTACTAAATATTTTAACTCAAAATTGAGAGTGCTACTTACTTTGCTATACAAATTTATTTATGATCTGCTGAGGTTGTGTTTTTTAGTCACTAAATTTTCTTTGACCACCTAGAAATCTTCTTGTGAGCTCTTTGATCGCTTGGTGAGTGCAAATGAATCACCAAATTTGATAAATACTTTGAATCTTTCATTTTTAGGTTTGCAATTAATGTCTTAATACTTGGTGTATAACAACTAGCTTGGTCTTCATTTCATCTTAGTCAAGGTTAATCACTCAGTCATAACCAATTCACTTAGTCAAAATGTTAACTTTCCTTGATAACTTAGTCTATACTACAAATCTTGGTCAATATAGACTATACCACTAATGCTCAGTACTTGATGATTCTCTTATTCTAATAGCTCTAAATGCATCTTTACCTATGTAGATATGAATTTTCATCTCTTTTATGCTAGGGAATAATTTTAAATATAGCAGTGAGTATATAGTTCATAGATAACTTCTTTTCTTTTATTGAGATGTGGTGTGATCAACTGATCCATTAGATATGGTGATCATAGTTTCTTCTTCTCTAGTGCTTCCAACTCTTATTATCTCTATCCATGTTTATTTTTTCCTTCAAGTTTTTTACTTCCACTGCTTGGTGTTGGTGTTGATATTCTAGTTTTGTAGTTTCTACTAATATGTCTAACTTTGAGACAACTAAAATATACTATCTCTCCATTCAACCATTTCTTGTAATTTCCTCTTAAATGTGTTTTGATGCAATTCTCTAAAATGTGTTGATATTCTCAAAAATAGTGATAGTTCTACCATGTATTGTAATACCAATTGTAGGTATTACCTTTCTTTGTTGTCTGAGGTTGTTTTTCAAGTAACTAATTTGATTTTTTCTTGAGTCTGCACTCATGAGATCTATGTCCATACTTTTGACAATTATAAAAATGTCCTTGGAACTTAGATGCTTTCCTAGTTGAGTTATTGTTCTTTGATTTACATTAATGTGCTTGATGTCATTCTTTCTTGAAATTAAATCAATTACCACTTTGTTAAGGTTTTCGAATGTGCTTACTATTTTTGCTCCTACAAATATTGGGTGTATGACTAATTTTTCCATAGTAATGACATGTAGGTTTTCATTTTGATTTTGCATTCCTTTGTTCTCAATTCTTGAATGATTCTCCCTCTTTAGTAGATGAATATTACATGTTGTATCCAAGTCTAGAGATGTCTTTTGTTCTAGGTGACTTCATCATTTCTTCAAAGTGCTTGATTTCTTCATTGGGTTTGTTCAATCTCTCCATGAGTTCATTTTCATTTCTTAACTCACCTTTCAATTTCTCATTATGTATTCTTAGATTTTTTATCTACAAATATTTTATGTTTGCTTCTTGATTTGCAATTACTAACTAATTTATCATATCCAACAACTTGTTTGTAAGCTTACGTACTTGAAATGATCTCTCTTCAAATCTACTAGCCATCTGCCTTTTCTCTTCTTTAGCCATGATCTTGTCTTCCATTTCTTTCTTCTTTTGTTTAAATTCTTTACACAGTACAATGAATTGAATTTCTTATTCTTTCTTGAGATCTTTTACATCTTTTACTAGGGCACTATTCTTCTCTAGTAATTTTGTCATTACTTCATCATTATTACTCATCTTTCCAATGTCCAGCAGTACTTTACTGCCAACTTCTATGTATTGAGTTTCATTTAACTAAATATCGATATATTTTCTTGTTTTTAGGGTTTTCCTTAACTCTTCTTTTGCTACTTCTAATTGTTACAATACATTATGGAAGTCAATCATCTGATCTCAATGATCTTTCCCATCTAGTACACTTCCATCTCCATAATCTTAGCCTCTCAAGTTGTTAGGCTTTCTAACCATAGAACTAAGATCTGATACCAATTGTTGGAATAAGTATATGGGAAACAAGATACTGAGGGGGGGGGGGGGGGTGTGAATTAGAATCTTAAAATTTTAGCTTCAAAACCCAAAAAAATCAATCCACACCTAATTCATCTCACATATCTACCATCAAAACTAAAATGTTGTAACATAAATGAAATACATCACATCCATAAATAGTTCAACATATAGCACAATGATTTGGTAACCCAAAAACACTTCAAGATGAAGGTAAAACTAGGGTGGGGATGAAACCCACAAATATTCGCTATTGTAACAATAAAGTTAACTTGTTAGGGTTTCAATGTTTTATCATAAGATATGATCCACCCTATGAGGGGTTTTCCCTATTAAAATCTTAAGAGACTATTCGGTCTCACCTTGTTCAAGGATTTTGTACTCACAATGAAGTAAGGACTGTGTTAGGAGGTTTACATAGATTTTTTAAGACCACTCTGTTAATAGATTTACCCTATCCCAATTAACAATAACTAATTTATTACCTAACGCTCAGTTTTCTCTACAAGCTGATCTTGGGTCACCTCGTTGCTATAGCTCTAATTTGATCTTTTGATATGATAATTATGTTTAGTCCTTCACTGCTTTGATTTATCTTTGTCTGCTCTTCTTTTAAACTTCACCTCCACTCATTCACATACAAATAAGGATACTTGTCCTTATCTCTTCCTTTTTCTTCATACACATGCATTCTACCATATTGATTCTACAGTTAGAATCCTCCTTAAAATAGATGACATGTGAAGGTTTTAGATCTTGATCGATGACTTACATTTTATCATCTTTTTCTATTTCAATCCCATTTTTTGATTGGTTAAATCACACACCTTGGGATCATTACCTTCTGAAATGACACGTAATCAACATATTAGATGGCTCTTCAAATATTGCATATCATAGAAAAGTAAGCCAAAATGTTTTACATATGTCTTTGTGTCATTACAAAATTATATATCAAAATTAAACTACTTGGCACTTGAGTGCTCTGGCATTCGATCATGTAAACATCTTTGAGAAGTTATTCAACTTCTATATAACAATTTACTTGACACTTAGTAACTTTTCAACATGCTGAGTCTCTACTATTTTTCTTAGCTCATTCATCTGCTTGGTTGCTACTGAATACTTGGCAATCACTGTTCTTCTCAGTATAATCAAGTTATTCTCGACCTTTACTAGATAACTCACTCACAGTGATGACCTTGTCATCTTTCCTAGTAAATGATTAAGTGTTTGGACACTAATAGACAACATAGGCTTGGAGATCAACAAGTATCCCTAAACATTCTACTATTGTAATTATTACTATCAAACTTAGGTTTCCTACAATCAACTACTTTATAACCAAAGCCATGATAATTATAATAGTAGAAATTAGTAATAGGTTTGAATGACTTAACTATACAATCTTTCTTCATGTGGCCAACTTCATTACATGTAAAGCTCCTACTTTAATTCATACCTTACCTTCTTAGGTGGTTCAACTTTCTCTATTTTCTTAAGTTCGTCACATTTCTTAGATTGATTTACTTGCTCAACTTCTTTAGGTACTTCTTTAGATTTTCTTGGTTCAATCTCATTCTGATCATTTTTCTTAGGTTCAGGGGTTTCAAAAATTGGATATGGTTCCTTACTTGCTTCAAGTATCTTTTTTGATTCTCTAATAAAATATCCAAGACCAGTCTTATCATAGGAAGTTCTTTGATTATACAATATCTCATCAATTTTCTCACTACTAGAATATAGTTTCTCTAACTATTATTTCGCTTGAGTTAATTCTCCTTTCATAATAGTATTGTACTTCTCAAGTTTTGCATGCTCTATTTTGATGGAATCAAGCTTAGATGTCACTTTTGTAAGATGTTATCTTAGATCTACATTTTTTAGATTTTAGAATTGGTTCATTCTTTCTATCATCGTTCTCCAAACTTAGCTTTAGTTTAACAATATTCAACACATGTTTCAAAATTTCATTTTCTTTCTTAAAGTTTCTACCTTATCACTATTTTTTGTCTAGTCTCTAAGTTATTTTCTAGATTTGAGATGATCAATCTTACCTTTCAATTTCCTAGTGTAATATTTTGTTGTTTCATATCTTTCTTTCAAGTTATCTCTTTCTTCACTAAGAATATCAATCTGCTTAAGAGCTTCTACAAGATTCTTCTTCAACTGTTCCATATTCATAGTGATCTTAACTCAGGCTATTAAACCTATTCAGAGTGACTGGGTTCTACTACCAATTGTTAGAAATAGGTAATACTGAGATGGGGTTGGGGTGGGGGGGTGTTGAATTAGTATTCTACAAACTTATGCCCATAATTGAATATTGTTAATTACTTTATAGCATGCATATGAAAGTAAACTAACAATGCTAAATAGTAATAATAACCATACACAAAGAGAACTCATGAAACCATATTTTGTTAACTAAGTAAACCTTGGCCAAGGGGAAACCCCAGTGGTTATGTTAACCACAAAATGATCCACTAATCAAAATTATCATGTTAAGGATGTTGAACCTGTTAGGAGTCTATAAATACATGTAGTGTCTCAACCCTTGTTAGAGGAATTGGCCCTATTAAAATCCTCAACTATGTTAGGATTTACTTCAACCCTACTAAGAGTTGATATATACAATTACAGAATGTATGCAAGATGATCCCACTACCCAAATGTGCCATTATGCAATATAGTTCCTTTAAACAAAAAGAGATAGATACAAACACCTCTTACTACCGATATCTTCAATATCTGATCTTTCCATTCACTTCTTTTTGCATATCTTTTTTCTTACATCAGAATTTTCATCATTTATTTCACATATCATGTACAACTTGCACACTACTTTGCATATTACAATCTTTCCTTTAAATCTTTACATTTCACAAAACTTGCCCAGTTAGACTTCAAGCTCTCACACACTTAGCAAAATACAAAACTAACTCTTGTCGTCTCAGGGTTAACATATAATATGTCATCTCTAATTAGTTAAGTAATTATTTTGTAACCAAAATAAATCCTTAAGCTTTAATTCACTATTTATTGTTATGCTCTATTTTTCTCTGTTCACTACCTTTACTGGTGTTTAAAGCATGTATCATTCCATACAATCTATATAGACTTGCACATGTCCTTAACCATGCATGTACCAATCATCACTCTATAATTCATACACAATAAATTTGTTCATGTGTTGCCAATGAAACTATCTAATATTTAGATATTTTTTTGTTCTAACTATGAAATACTTATCTATACATTGTGCCTTCTTTTCTTGAGATATATGTTGTCATAAATGAAAACCCCATGATTACATTAACTTGTCCTACTTAGCCATATTTCCAACATGAATCTATCTCAAATGAGTTGTTGCATAAATAAAATATATCTTAAGTATAAGAAAGATAATCTAACAACATATTTTATGCACCCTATAACTTATCTATTCTAACTTAGGATGATGCAAGATCCAAAAGGGTATCCAAAACCAACATTAAAATTTTCACAAGGCAATCATAAATGTCTTTTGTTTGTTGCATGAGAAAATACAATCTCCATTGCACTAGCTTTCCCCTCGAGCCAGACAAGTTTCCCTATTAGGCTTGCATAAGATTTTCATCTTCCACATGAGAGAATACATATTCATGCAAGAATTTTCTTAGTCATGTTAAATAATTCCATTCTCAAGAGACAAAAAATCTACAAATACACAAAATGAAAGAAGGAATTGTTAGTTTGTGGTGACTAATCAGGGAAGTATTGTACATACTCCATAAATTATATGGGCTACTATTCGTCGATGGCTAATATTCTCCAATTGGTTATTGCTTATATTTACCAATTTATGGCCAACATTTTGTAACTAGGTTTTACCCTAAAGCAAAAAAAAAAATTGTACAAAAGGGCTTAGGGTTGGGGATTGTTTCATAAGGTGTGATGCAAAAATTAGTTCTTGTGGCAGTATTGAGTTGTATGGGATTATGGATTGTAATCAGGTTGTAGTCACTAGATTTTAATAATATTGAACTTGCTATTTGGTGGACATAGCCTAGGCTTTCGGTAAACCATGTTAAATATTGGTCTCTTGTGTTATTTTTTTGTGTGATCTATTATTTTTTGATATTTTTTATGTTTGCATGTAATTGTTATTTCTGTCTAAGATTTAATCTTAACAAGTGGTATCAAAGCAAGGTTTTTTTTCAGTTATCCTCTACAGGAAAGTCTCATGGATCAGTGGGAGTCTCACAGTTGAGCGGGAGCAATGGAAGATGAGGGTAAGCTGAGGGTTGACAAGTTTAATGGGAAAAACTTTTAGTTATGGAAAATGCAAACAGAGGACTATCTTTATCAGAAGGATTTATGGAAGTCATTGGAAGGAAAAAAAAAGAATTAGGAATCTATGTCAAATGATGATTGGGATTTAATATTACAAAAGCAAAGAAGACAGAAGAGTTGATGGAAACCCTAAAGAAATTGTATGAAAAGCCCTTGACTTCAAACAAGGTATTTCTCATGAAGCATTTATTTAATATGAAAATTCAAGAAGGTGGATCTTTTATAGATAATCTAAATGAGTTTAATATTGTTACTAATCAGTTATCTTTTGTGGGTATTAATTTTGATAAAGAAATTAGGGCTCTCTTGATTTTGTGTTCTTTCCCTAAAAGCTAGAATGGCTTGGTAATGGTTGTGAGTAGTTTTGTTTATGGATCTAGTACCCTAAAATATGATGATGTGATCAGTGTTATTTTGAGTGAGAAACTCATAAGAATAGCTCAGGTGGATCTACATTAGGAAGTGCTTTGAATGCACAAATCAGAGGTAGAATGACTAAGAGAGGAAATAATTACAAAAATCATGGGAAATCAAGAGGAATGTGAAAGGGGATGAGGTCTCAATTGAGAGGACCAAATGACTACTGGTACTGTGGTAAAATAGGGCATAAAAAGAAAGATCATTGGACTTGAAAGAAAAATGACGGAGATAAACTAGATGGAGACAAGTTGGCAAATGTGGTAAGTAACAAATCTAAAAAGGATGCTTTGCTTCTTTCTTTAGAAAGTTTTGATGATTCACGGGTTTTAGATTTTGATGCTTCATTTCATTCTACACCTCATAGAGACTATTTCATTGATTATATCCAAGGGGATTTTTTACTTCTTTATTAGGGGGATAATGAACCTTGTTAGAATGGGAATCACTAGTGACAACATGAGGTAAGACATGTTTGAAGGTTGAGTATGAATTTAATTTCAGCAGGGCAACTTGGTGATGAGGGTTGTGTAGTTACTTTTAATGATAAAAATTGGAAGGTTTCAAGAGGTTCCCTTGTAGTAGAAAAAGGTGTGAAAGTAGGCACATTACATCTTTGTATAGGTCATATTGTTCCTTCTACTTTAATTATTTCAGAGAAAAATGAATGTTCAGGAGTGGTTGCTGCAGTTGAGTGGGGAGAACAATTAGTTGTTGTAGATACTAATACAGCACTATGGCACAATAGACTTGGGCACATGAGTGAGAAATGTGTGGAAGTACTTCATTCAAAGAAAGTTTTACCAAGTCTAAAATGTGTTAATATGGATTTTTGTGAAAGTTGTGTGTATGGAAAACAAAAGAGAGTGAGTTTTGTGAAGATTGGGAAGGAAAATAAAAGAGAGAAATTAGAGCTTGTGCTTACCAATGTATGGGGACCAGCTCAGGTATCTTCCCTTGGTGGCTTTCATTACTATGTTACATTTATTAATGATGCAACTAGAAAATTATGGCTTTATTTCCTTGGATAGAAATCTAATGTATATCAAACTTTTAAGAAATGGAAATGCTTGGTTGTAAATAAGACTGGTAAGAAATTAAAATGTCTTAGATCTGATAATGGTGGTGAGTATTGCAGTCATGAATTTAAAGATTATTGCTCCACTAATAATATTCATAGATAGAAAATGGTTTCAAGGACTCCATAGGAAAATGGAGTGGCTGAATGCATGAACAAAACTATAATGGAGTGTGCAAGAAGCATGAGGTTGCATTCTAGGTTTCCCTTACACATGTGGGTGGATGCTATTAATACTATTGTATAATTGATTAATAGAGGTCCCTCTACTCCTTTGGGTTGTGGTATTCTAGAGGAGGCATGGACTAATAAGAAGATGAGATATTCTTTTCTTGAAATCTTTGGTTGTAAAGCATTTACTCTTATAGATTCTAAAAATAGAACCAAGCTGAAAACTAAGTCAAAGAAATGTGTATTTGTTGGATATGGAATTAATGAATTTGGTTATAGGCTTTGGGATTTTGAAAATTGTAAAATTCTAAGAAGTTTCATATTCAATGAGAAAGTGTTGTACAAGGATCTATTGTAGCAACATGAGAAGAAAGAAGATGATTATGTAGTGTTGGACGATACTCCAAAAGATGATGTTATGGTCATTCCTCATGATGTGAAACAATTGCAACAAGAAATACCACACACACTAGTGAATGTTAGATGGTCAACAAGGCTAATTCAACCTCTAGAAAGATTTTATCCCTTTTTGTATTCTATTTTACTAATAGATGCTAGTGAACTTGAATGCTATGATGAAGTTATGCAGATGGATACTAAGATTCAATGGGAGTCTAAAATGAAAGACAAAATGGGCTCTTTTCTGAAAAATAAGACATGGGATTTATGCAAGTTTCTTGTAGGTAAAAGGGCTTTACAGAATAAGTGGGTTTATAGGTTTAAAAAAGGGGATGGAGGTAAAAGAAGATTTGAAGCTAGGTTAGTAGTAAAAGAATTTGCACAGAAAAAGACATTGATTTTAATGAGATATTTTCTCCTATTATCAAAATGACTTCTATCCATACTATTTTAAGTATTGTGGATACTGAAGATTTGCATTTGGAGCAGCTTGATGTTAAAATAGCCTTCCTTCATGGTGATTTGGATGAAGAGAGATATATGGCTCAGCCACAAGGATTTGAGGTCAAAGTTAAGGAGAACTTAGTGTGCAGATGGAAGAAAAGTTTTTATGGCTTAAAGCAAGCACCTTAGCAATGGTATCTGAAATTTTACAAGTTTATGCATGAGCATGGATGCAATAGGTGTCATTAAGATCATTGTTTTTACTTTAAGAGGTTGGATGATGATAGCTACATTATTTTATGTTTATATGTTGATGATATGCTTGTAGTTGGGTCCAACATGGATCATATTAAGGGGCTGAAGCGCCAGTTAGCACATGAATTTACTATGAAGGATTTGGGGTCAACAAAACAAATCCTTGGTATGAAGATTTGCAGAGATAGGAACAATAGGAAATTGATGCTATCTTAGGTTGATTATGTTGAGAAGGTGTTGCAATGTTTCTCTATAGAGAATGCTAAATTTGTCAGCACACATTTACCTAGTCATTTGAAGTTGACTAAGGAGATGTGTCCAAAGACATGAGAAGAGGAGGATAAGATGTCCAAGGTACCCTATGCTTTAGCTATAGGAAGCTTGATGTGTGTTATGGTATGTACAAGGCCAGATAATGCACATGTAGTGGGAGTCGTTAGTAGGTATACGAGTCATCCTAGAATTTAGCATCAGAATGCAATCAAATAGATTTTCAAATATTTGAGAGGTACATCCAGTAAGTGTTTACACTTTAGGGGCTCTACTATTGATTTACAGGGCTATGTTGACTCAGATTTTGTAGGGGATATTGATATCAGGCCGAGTACTACAAGTTATGTTTTTATTGTTGGTGGGGGTAGTCATGAGTCAAGGGTTTCTAGGTTATAGAAGGTTGATGCTTTACCCACTATAGAGGCTAAGTATGTTGTTGCTATAGAGGAAACCAAGGAGATGACATGGGTTTGGTTCTTCTCTGAAGAATTGAGACACCCTCAATTCAAAGTGTTATTCATCTTGCAAAGAACATTTCTCTACATTCAAAGACCAAACACATATAGTTACAATACCATTTCATTTGGTTAGTTTTGGATGATGGCCAGTTCAAATGAGATAAGATACATATAGATGACAATCTAGCAGATATGTTTACAAAGGTAGTGACAAGGGAGAAGTTGCATTCCTCTTTAGCTTCAGTTGGTCTTCTAGCCTAAATAGGAATAAAAGAATAGCATAGTAAACGATGGTTTGATCTAGTGGGAGCCCCATGTAGTAGTGATATTGCTACACGATCAGTCTCTAAGTGGGCAATTATTGTCTAGTGTGGAGTCTGATCAATCCCCAATTGGGAGATTGTTAGTTTGTGGTGACTAATCAGGAAAGTACTATACATACTTCATAAATTATTTGGGGTTTGGGGCATCACCCCAAAGAAAAAAAATTGGGCTAATATTTTCCAATGGTGGGCTACTATTCGCCAATAACTAATATTGGCCAATTGGCTATTGCTTATATTCACCAATTTTTGGCCGGCATGTTGTAACTAGTTTTTACCCTAAAGTGGCAAAAATACTTGATTAAAAGAGCTTAAGTTAGGGATTGTTTCATAATGTGTGATGTGAAAATTGGTTCTTGTGGCGGTATTAAGTTGTAAGGGATTACAGACTATAATCAAGTTGTAATTACTGGATTGTAATAATATTGAATGTGTTGTTTGGTATATGTAGCCTAGGGTTTGGGTGAACCATGTTAAATCTTGGTGTCTAGTGTTCTTTTTTTTTGTGACCTATATCAAGGATTACTAGATCCATGTAAATTGAGAAATGATCACTCAAAAGCATAAAATTAAATTTAAGAACTTGAATAATGTGAAAATACACATTATAATAACATATATCCATCTAATCTACATCATCAATATACAAAGTGAGCATAGACAACATCATAGTAAAAAGGAAGAACACACATGTGAAATAACCAACTCAATGCAACTGTGCTTATTTCCTCCTTACCATAATGGCATCATTAGATCTAAAGGATATTAACCATACCCTTGAGTATGAATCTAAATTTTCCAACAAGATCATTAGGTTTGTAGACATTTCTTACCAATAACCATCAATTAACGTCAAGGATAAATACATCCAACATGTTAATCTACCAATAATATCACTAAACCAAAGAAGTGGTAAGAACCATCAACTAAGCAATAAGATAGATCATGATAATGGAATGCATCAAGTAACATTCTAAAAATCATCTAAAAATATATCTAATCCATCTAAAGTAAATCATAAATCACTAGTAAACATACCCCAGCTACACTAAAGTACCAAGTGAACATCTATCATCGGCCTGAAACAAGAAGTAGACTATCTTTGAACACTAGTCCCTAGAAAATAGTCTTATAGAACCACAAGAGGCAGTTAAGCCATGTCACAAATTTTGTGAGGGATTCTAGCCCACTGCGAATAGCTATGCCTCCCAGCCATGTGGTACCTAAAGCTCCACTCCCACTATGCTAATGAAGATAATGATTGGACCACAATCACATAAGAAAATCATCCATGACTAGCACACATGCCAATCAAGGATATGATACCAATATCTATATGCTCATGATGACAATGTGGTACATCAGGTCACTAGTCAGATCCACTATAGGATAACTATGTAGGGACTGTAGTGGAGTGTAGGTTTCTTAGCATTGAAAAGCCCAAGCTATATATCTATGCAGTAATATCAACTCCAATCATGAGGCCACACACCATGCCCTTAGGCTTGTAGATCAATTGTATAGGGACATAGCCTCGGACCTACACACCAACCATACATGATTTGTTCTCTAATATTTCATTAAGTTTTATTACTTGTTTATTTATATGGTTATCTCTTGATGAAGGCCTCTTTATGTTACCTTTCAGACCACTTTAGGACCCATGATATATAAGAGAATTCATTCCACACATCTACCCTACATACCCATGCTCATCACATGATGAGTGCCCAAAGGCAATGCAAGTTCCCAACTCAACCCTGAAATAAACAATACCTCAGCTAACCTATATCTAGGAGTTTGGGTCTCGCAAGATCCCATAATACACACGTGCACATGGTAGTGTGTGGGCATAACCAACTTAAAAATAATATCACATAATACCAATGCAAGGGTTGGATATGAGAAATGAAAGAAATTATAAAAGTATAAAAAGGTCACTCAACTAGCCTATATTTAGGAGTATGGATTCAACATGAATACCAATAAGGTAACAAACCACTAAGCATCATTAACTCATTCAATCGGCCTAAGTATACGAGGATGGATTCTACATGAATCCCAATGATGATAAAGTAAAACCATGGTCAAATTGGAAAGCTAACATACATTCCTAATCCATGACCAAATCAAGTGCCAAGAAATACCTGAGAAAATTGGGCAGCATACAAAATGAGGCAATATAAAAATTGCTCAAAAATTAACATTGTTGAAAATTGACAAAATTAAAACCCATTGTCCAAATGGTTGTCAAACTCCCAAAAATCAAATAAAAATTGAGTCCCAATATTGTATGCAAAAATTACCAGCATAATGGCATGAAACATCAAATTAAAACCCTACAAAACACTCAAATGTTTGTACCTGCCCAACCGAATAGAACTAGAATACAAAAATGGAGGGGACACTAGTTTTCAAGCTCTAACCAATTTTCTTTTGAAAATAAAAGATGAAACAAGCCAAAACTATTAAAATAGAAAGGCCCTACTTCACAACCAAAAGAGCATAAATGAGAACTAAGGCCCAAAAATAATGGAGGCACCAAAGTCAATGAAACACTTGGCAAAGAAAGAGTTTCCCACTTTGAATCCAATGATCCTATTCTCATGGAGATCCCACAAGAACAACTAACCCAACGAACAAAACACTTAAAATTTTGCAAGGGGTTATGAAGAAATTTCTCCAAAAATCCTAAATTAAAAATGTGAGAAGTGAGAACAAACTCACTTTTAGCCAATATATGCACTTTTACAAAGTGATATATAAATTAGATTATTAAAATAAATTATCTAATTAGCTCCCTTAACTCAAATGAAATGAGGTAGTTGCAATTAAAGTGGAATTCAATGATGATAGATTAGTTGGCAAATGAAATTAATTAATCAATTAAATAAAATCCTTGTAACCCACTAAATCAACTTTTAATTAATATCTTCTATGGCAACTACGGATTCCTAAATGCATAGAGACACTCATGGGTCTAATCATGTAATGCATTATGAATCCAAATTTACCAATTATTGGAGGGTTAAAATAATAATATGAAGACCATCCATACAAGGATGATATTGGCTCAATATGAAAGGCATGATCACTAAATCTATGTGCCACTATGGGAGATATAAGTCATGCATAATAAAAAAACACAATCAAGTGTAGATGAACAATAAATAATAGTTGAAGCAACAATTACACAAAATCACATAATTAAATCTTCTAATTAAAACCCATTTAAATAATCAATCAATATCCATTTACATAAATTTATTAGAAGAGACAAGATAATATCTATAACACATAAATAAATGCATCCAATATTGATAGCTGATTTTCTAATTATTTAAGAATTTAATAATGGAAGTAATAAAAATTTCCCAACAACATAAATGACACTATAAACATATAAGTCAATGTGTTTAAACATATGAGTAAACACTACTATAGGAACCTAGCCAAGTGCACTAAGATAAATAATACACAGTACAATCTGTACACATTTCAGGCTAATCACAGAACAAAATCATGGTACCATGTCAATCTAGGAAACCACTAGCACAAAACTTAGTAAACCCATCAAATACATCATAATATCAAATATCATGCATAAACATAATTAATCTTGTTGATCAAATAACATAATAAAATCACCCAAGGGCATAAACCACTCATGGGCCCCAATCATGATCACTCAAAAGGTTGTTAGAATGTTTGTAATAACTAAGAGAAGGGGTAAACCAGTTATTCAAGATCCAGATGTACCAATTAAATAATTAAATACTTCAATTACTTTAGATCTAAGCATCCATTAGCTCGACCTCTATAGAAGATTATCAATAATATCAACTAGCAGTCCACTCTCCTAATAATAACAAACTTGTAGAATGTAAAACATTAACATTAAATCATCAAAAATAATATCCACACAAGTTGACACTAGGATTTAATGTGGAAACACAATTTGGGAAAAACCACTAGTAACATGTCACCAATCTTTCACTCTTCTAAAGTGAGCTCTTTTAGGAGCCAATCATATTAAATGTTACAAAACACACTATTAAATGTAACCTTGTTAAAGTATTTAATCACCTTGTTAGGAGTGGCCTGGTTAGAGGACTTTAGAACATTCCAATAGAATAACACCTTGACTAAAGGATTTCAATACTGATACTGATAGCATGATTAAACAATCACTTTATCTTGTCAAATTCTAACTAATCAAGTGCTCATCATAGTTTCCTCTCATAAATCAACCTTTCATCTACGTGCTATTGTTATGTCCATTTCCTCAAATCCTCTTCATCAATCATTTAGATATGGCACTCAAATAAGATAGAAAACTATCTTACCAATTTGGTTTGACATCAATGACAACATAACAATTATTCCAATTGTAGTTTCCAACAATCTTCCTCTTTGAAATTGATTGAAACACCTCTAGTTACCATGCAATCCAAAACATGTACTGTATCAAGAAATATCCCTCTATGTTCAGTATTAGATCTTCATTAATATCCTTAGTTTCATTCATATTCTGATGCCTATGTCCAACATTCTCTCTCTTTTAGTTTTATTCTAATTCTCATCCATGCATCTCACGTATGAACTCCCTCTTATCATGAAATCCATCAAATTCTTTTGTATTGTTGGAAACACCTCACATAATTTCTTCTCCTTTGCATAATCTCTTGTTGAATAACTCAAATAACTCCATCTTCATAATCTCCCTTACTTACATTCTTTTTATCTAACATAATCTCCCTCTTTCCTATTACTACATAGATAATTGCCTCATAATCTCCATCTTTGACAACAATGCCAAGGACACTTTATCTATCTCATATATCTTGAACATGTAGATATCCTTATGTCAATCCTAAATTCATCATTTGTCATTTGTGTATGACTAATACATAATTCTTCCTTCCTTTTCTACTTTAGGAAACTCCTAAAGTAGGTCTATTTGCATCAACTTATTATATATTTTGATCAGCACATTTGATGCAGAGCTCAATATTAGCTTAAGTATCCTTGTCTAGGGGAATCACCCCTAACTTTCCTCTTTCGTGAGAGTCCTTAGGTAATACTTTAGTGAAAATATCAACTATCTACTCCTTAGTGTTTACATACTCTAATCTCACTTCTTTGTCTTGAACTCTCTCAAGTAATGATACTTGATAGCAATATGCTAAGTCTTTGTGTGTATCACCATATTCTTTGACATGTTAATTACACTTATATTATCACAATAGATAACAACTAGATTAGTGATCTCTTTCTTCATACCTTTCAACAATTTCTTGATCCATATGATGTTTGAACAATTCACTACTACTAAAACATATTCAATTTCAGCTGTGAATTGAGAAATGCAATTTTTCTTATTGCGTGTCCATGAAACTAGTCTCTTTCCTAGAAAGAAAGCTCATCCACTTGTACTCTTTCCTTCATCAACATTTTTTGCAAGATCATTAGCATTTCTTGCAAGATCATAAATAGTGAACACTTTCAATTCAAACATTTCATTCTTCTTGTAATATAATTCATAGTCCTATGTTCCTTTAAGATATCTTAGTATCCTTTTTACTACCATCATGTGATTCTCCTTAGGACTTTTAGAAAATCATGTTGGAAATCTAAGAGGAGTAATTAAGAGGGGAGGGGTGAATCAGTTACTACTAAAATAAATTCCAGATCCCTTAGATGTCAATACAGAAATGCAAACTGAAAATTGAATATTGTTGAAGCTCAGTAAACACACATAAAATGTTGTAACTCAGTAATAACTAAATTAGCTCAGTAAATGCTTAACATATAAACTTTTAGATGTTTTTTTTTTATTACCATTACTTTAACTAAGTTGCAAACATATAAAAGAAAATAACATTAACACATTTGACACCAGGATTTAATGTGGAAACCCAATTTGGGAAAAATCACCAATTGCAACTAGTTACTACTTTCACTCTTCTAAAGTGAGCCCTGTTAGGAGCCAACCCTGTTAAAGGTTACAAAACACACTATTAGGTGTGACCCTATTAGAGGATTTAATCACCCTATGAAGAGTGGCCTTAAGACAATTCAATATAACTACCACCTTATTAGAAGATTTGTAGATAGTTGTTAAGCCAACTTTGTTAAGAGATTTAGATCACTGCTATAATGGTTAGAGAGTAACAATGAGATGACCTGATTTGAATACAACTGATTTGCAGATTATAGATCTCTGTTCTGGCTTGTACTTGATCCTTCCTAATTGAATATAACTTTGTTGCTCCATAAGGATATTTTGTGTATCCTTCAAATTTGCTTCCTCTTCTCATCATTAAGTCTTTAATAACATCTTCATGTATTTCACACACATTTTGAAATCACAACTTGACCTTATACTTATATCATTCGCTTTGTCAAGTCAACCCAAATACAACTTAGAATAATCAATATTCATCACCTTGGTTGGATGGAATCAATAGATAAATCGATTAAGCTTATTATGCCAAAATAAGAAAATCCTTCGTTAGCCAACCCAACTTGGTAGAAACTAACTCAGAAATGATTTCCCTTATTAACCAACAGAAGCTTGGTTAACATTGCAAACTTGTGAAAATCCTTTGGCAATTGAGTGAGCTCAGTTAGCATTGGTTCCATCCAACTTTCCTTCATTAACTAAGTGAGCTCGGTTAACACTCACTTTCTACATCTTTTTCTTTGATGCCCGAGGGAACTCGGTAGACACTACCTTTTAAACTAGGCAAACATAGGAACACTTGGTAGACACATAAAATTGTCTTCATTGCGCAAGTGAGCTCAACATATACTGACTAATAATGATTATGACATTTGTGTAGCATCAAAGACAATACACAATTAATCAATTGTATCCAACAATCTCCCTCTTTGGCATTGATGGAAACACAAAATGTCATAGCATAATGAAATTTTGGATTTAGACTTGAGAACTCCCTCTGTCAATATGAGCTCTTCCTTTCACTAGATTCTTTCTTCTATCTACAACAACTTCTACCAAGTTCATTCAACACTTTATCCCTCTTTCAACAAACTTCATCTTTGGAAAACTTCTCCCTCTTTGGTTCCTTACTTTATTCTAGTTCCAAAAATTTCTCAAAGATATGATAGTAAACTTCTCGCTCTTTGACAACACATGCCAAAGAAAATAATTCTATAAATACAAATTTACCTTAAGTATTGATTCATTTTCAATATGTCCTTGCTAATTCTGCACCAGCTGATTGATCTTCAATAGGTTCTAGTTGATGCATTTACCAAACTTCATTTAGTGAATTTCAGATAGGGGAATAACCCATATCTTACCTCTTAGATATAGAAGTGTATCCTTAGGTAATGGCTTGGTGAATCTATATGAAATCTATTCATTTGTATTAACATATTCCAATTTGACTTCTTTTTCTTGCACCAACTCTCTTAAGAAGTGATATTTTATAGCAATGTTCTCTTTTTTGGAATGCATTATTGGATTCTTTGATATATTGATTGCATTGGTGTTATCACAATATATGACTACTTGATCTTTGATCTCTACCTTCATTCCTTCCAACAATTGTTTGAACCAAACAATGTTAGAGCAATTAACTATTGCTGCTACATATTCTACCTTTGTTGTGGATTGAGATGTACAATTTTGTTTCTTGCTTGTCCAAGATACTAGTCTTTTACCAAGAAAGAATGCTCCACTACTAGTATTCTTTCTGTCATCAATACTTCCTACCTAATCAACATCAGTAAATACGTTCAAGTCCAAATTGCCTCCAATTTTATACCATAAACCATAGTCAATACCTTTTAGATATCTCATGATTCTCTTGATTTCCATCATGTGATATTCCTTGGGATTCACTGAGAATCTTGCCACTATTCCAATTGCTAGAGCAATATTAGGCCTTGTGTGTACTACATATTGCAATTTTACAATCATTGATCTCTATGTGGTCTGATCTACTTCTTTGGAATCATCATTTTTGGAGAGCTTATGTCTAGCAGACATAGGGGTTCCAACTTGTCTTGAATCTTCCATTCCAAATTTCTTCAGTATCTCTTTTATATACTTAGATTGAGTGATGTAGATACCATTTTTGTTCTATTATATCTACATCCAACAAAGAATTTTGTCTCACCAAACATGGACATCTCAAATTCCTTACTCATTTCTTCTAAAAATGCTTTCCACAAGTCATCATTTCCTGTAAATAGAGTATCATCAACAAATATTTCTACCAACACAATCTTCTTGTTTGATCCTTCCTTGATATATAGACTATTGTTATCATTTATCCTTTGAAATCCAATCTATACCAAGTAATTATGAAGTCTTTCATTCCATGCTCTGGGAGCTTGCTTGAGACCATTTTATGCTTTGTGTAATTTGTAGACCATGTCCTTTTTGTTAGAATCTACAAAACCTTCTAGTTGTTCAATGTACACTTTCTCATCAAGAATTCCATTCAAGAATGCAGATTTGACATCCATTTGATATACTTTAAATCCTCTATGTGTTGCATATGCTAGCAAGGTTCTAACACCTTCTAGTCTTGCCATAGGAGCAAAAGTCTCACCATAGTCAATACCTTCTTCTTGAGAATAACCTTTGCACACCAATCTTTCTTTATTTCTTGAAATTTTTCATCTTCATTCAACTTATTTCTAAATACTCACTTTGTATCAATTACATTTTTATCATTGGGTCTAGGAACAAGAGTCCAAGTTTTTTTTCATTTCTATCTGTTCTATATCTTCATTCATTGATTCAATCCAAGTTTCATTTTCTAGAGAATCCTTAACACTTCTAGGTTCAAATTCAACAAGTAAACATGTACCTTTTAATTTGCCTCTTAGCATTGTTCCATCTGAGTTGTCTCCAATGACTTTATCAGGTGCATGATGCCTTCTAACATATCTTGCTAACACAGGCTCTTTGGTATTTGAATGAGTTCCACCATCTTCATTTTGAATTTTAGTTTCAAGCTTGGGTCCTTTTGTCTATGACTCAGGTCCATCAAGCTCAGTTTGAACTAGCTCAGTAGCCTCTGATTGTGACTTGGGTCCTTTAGACTATAACTCAGGTTGCACTATTTGCAACTCGGTAACTATTGGGGACTCACGAGGTGAAGCTTCTATTCTTTCAAATAGATTTGACAGGGTATCAAGTTCATAGTAAAAAAATCTTCTATAATCTTCTAGTTCCTTATTGCTTTCTTCTTCACTCTTTTCTGCAAACTCATCAATTCTAAGATGTGCACTTTCTATAATTTTATGAGTAGACAAATCCAAACATCTATATGCTTTACTTCTACAGGAGTATCCTAGAAATATGCCTTCATCTTTTATATCAAATTTAGATTTTCTAGATTCTTTCAATATATAATATTTGTTTCCAAATACTTTCAAGTAACTTACATTAGGTTTGTAGTCATACCATAGCTGATTAGGTGTTTTGTTTGAATCTTTCTTCAATTGAACTCGGTTCAAGGTATGAACTGCAGTGTTGATAGCTTCCTTCTAGTGTTTGACAGCAACCTTATTTTCAATCATTAGGGTTCTTGCACAGTCCATGATAGATCTATTTCCTTTTTCAGCTATACCATTCTGCTATGGTGTACCAGGGGCTGATACTTGTCTTTTGATTCCTCTTTCAATGTAGAAATTATTGAATTCATTGGAGATGAATTCACCATCTCTGTCTAATCTTAAGCATTTCAACCTCTTTCCAGTTTCCTTTTCTACTCTTGCCAGATACCACTTGAATTTTTGAAAGGGTTCTGATTTTTCTTTTAGATACATTAATGTCATCATTCTTGAATAGTCATCAACAAAAAGACTGAAAAACTTTTCTCCACCATAGATTTCTATTCCAATAGGTCCACATAAATATGTATGAACAATTTCCAAGACTTCTTTTGACTGATATTTTTTGCTTTTCAAGCTAGTCTATCCCATCTTACTAATTTGGCAATTCTTGCATAGACCCATGTCAGGCTTCTTCAAACTAGGAATACCTCTTACTCTTCTATGTTTTCTTATCTTAACAATTATCAAAGTTCACATGACATAGCCTTTTGTGCCATAACTAGCTTTCTTCTACTTGAGTAATAAAACATGAACAATCACTGAGATCAAGATAAAATAGATTACCTTTTGTTTGCTTGCCAGATCCAACTAGATGTTCTTTTCCATCTAGTAGTTTGGGTTGTCCATTCATGAATTCTACCTTGAATCCAATGTTATTCAACTATGCCACACTCATTAGATTATTCTTTAGTCCTTCAACCCAATAAGCATTGTCACATATAATTTATTTAGTCAATAAAATACATTGTTTTCCTTTTATGTTACAATGTTCATTATTTCCAAATCTCACACTACCTCCATCATAACATTCCATGTGCTCAAATTTTGTTTTGTCTCTAGTCATATGATGTGAATAGCTATTATCTCTAATCCATATATCATTTTTACTAATATGAGAGATAAGTGCCATTTTATCTCCTTCAACATCAAATTCATCTTTCACAACAATATATATTGTTTCATCTTCATTGTTATCAAAATCTTTAGCTATAAAACAAGATTTGTTACCTTTGTCCTTGAAGTTATTGTAGTTCTTGGAGTCATTTCCTTTATGCTTATTTCTTTTCTTTTCATCTTTGATTTTCTTATTTGGACACCTAGCAGCAATGTGACCAACTTCTTCACAAAAAAAGCAAATCAGAGGAACTTTACCTTTGTACTTTCCTCTACCTTTGGAATACTTCCTTGCAAGTAGGGCTTCAACAAATTCAAGATCACTATCAAAACTTTCTTCTGATGTTCCTTCTTCTTCACTTCCTAATTGACTAGACTTTGATTTCATACCCTTTTCTTTGAGTGAGATTTTAGCTTTAAAAGCATATTCAATAACCTTTGAACTAGGAGCATAGTTATCAAAGTTATCTAACTCAAAAGTTGTCAATCTTCCAACTAGAGCATCCAAAGATATTTTATTATTTGGTCACATCTCATTTCTTGAGTAGAAGATACTCTAATTGAATAAATAGGAAGAAGAGTTCTAAGAACCTTGCTTACAACAATTTTCTCTTCAATGTCTCCTCTAGTTGCCTTGATTGAACTTATACTTGTTTTGATCCTTTCCACATATTTTGCAATGTTTTCATCTTCTCTCATTTTCATTTGGTCAAATTGTCCTCTAAGATTTTCTACTTTGGCTCTTCTTACATTGTCATCTCCTCCATAGATATCCTTCAATTTGGTCCATGTTGCATGAGCAGTTTTGCAATCCTTTACCTCATCAAATTCAACATAACTAAGAGAAAATGAAATATCAATCATCATCATATTATGATTCTTCTTTTTAGCAATATCTTCAACAAATAATATTCTAGTGGGAGTCTTGTATTCAGCATCAAGATATTTGCAACTTGAATCACTAATAGTAGCTAGGTGTAACCTCATAAGTCCTTTCCATGCTGCAAAATTTCCTCTATTCAACTTGAGAATTTCTCTTTTGTAAGATAGTCTAATCTTTAGTTTAGGTCTTTGAAACCTTCTTTGTAAGCACCAAATGCTCTGATACCAATTATTGGAAATATAAGAGGAGTAGCTGAGAGGGGAGGGGTAAATGAGTTACTACTAAAATAAATCCTAGATCCCTTAGATGTCAGTACAGAAATACAAACTGAAAACAAAATAATGTTGAAGCTTGGTAAACACACATAAAATGTCGTAACTCGATAATAACTGAATTAGCTTGGTAAATTCTTAACATATAAACTTTTAGATGCTTAAATTCCTCTTCTCATCGTTAAATCTTCAATAACATCTTCATGTATTTCACATACATTTTGAAATCACAACTTGACCTTATACTTATATCTTCCACTTTGTCAAGTCAGCCCAAATACAACTTACAATAATTAATGCTCATCACCTTAGTCAACTAGAATCAATAGATAAATCAATTAAGCTTATTATGCTAAAATAAGAAAATCCTTCATTAGGTTACCCAACTCGGTAGAAACTAACTCAGAAATAATTCCCTTTGTTAACCAACAGAAGCTCGGTTAACACTGCAGACTTGCAAAAATCCTTTGGCAACCAAGTGAGCTTAGTTAGCATTGGTTCCATCCAATTTTCCTTCATTAATTGAGTAAGCTCGGTTAACACTCACTTTCTGTATCTTTTCCTTTGACACCTAAGTGAACTTGGTAGACACTGCCTTCTGAACTAGGCAAACATAGGAACACTTGGTAGAGACAGAAAATTGTCTTCATTGCCCAAGTGAGCTCAGCATATACTGACTAATAATGATTATGAATTTTTTGTAACATCAAAGACAATACACAATTAATCAATTGTATCCAACAAATCATGCAACAATCCCATCCGCCAATGCAATATTAGGTCTTCTGTGAACAACATTTTTAGTTTTCCAACCATTGATATATATAATGTCTGGTTCACATTAGTAGAATCATCATTCTTAGATAACTTATGTCATGTAGCCATAGGTGTACTAAATGGTCATGAATCTTCCATTCCAAAGGTTTTCAATATCTCCTTGATGTATTTTAATTGAGTGATAAAGATAACTTGCTTCATTTGATATACTTGTAAACCAACAAAGATTTAGATCTCACCAAATATGGACATTTAAAATTCTTTCTTCATCTCATCTACAATTTATTTTCATAATGCTTCCTTTCCTCCAAATACGATGTCATCAACAAAGATTTCAGATAACAATACCTCATTGTTATTGCCAGTCTTCAAGTATAGATTTTTGTTGTCATTAGTTCTAAAAAATCCAATTTTCACCAAATAATTGTACATCTTTTCATACCATTATCTAGGGGATTACTTCAAACCATATAAATCTCAGTGCAACTTACATATCATGTTCTTCTTGCTTGGGTCAACAAATCCTTCAGCTTGTTCATTGTAGACTTCTTTTTCCAATATTACATTTAAAAAGCAAATTTGACATCTATTTGGTACTCTTTAAATCCTTTATAAGCATATTATGCAAGTAGTATTCTAACTCCTAATCTTGAAAATGGGGAAAATGTTTATCCATAATCTATTCCTTCTTCTTGTCCATATCCTTTGTATACCAATATAGCCTTGTTGTAGAAATAGGGAATACTGGGGGGGTTTGAATCAGTATTCTACAAACTTTTGTTACCAACTAGATATTATTAATTACTTTGAACCATGCATAAGAAAGTAAACAACTAATGCTGAATAGTAAGAGAAACCATGCATAAAAAAAACTCATCACACCTTATTTTGTTAACTAGGGAAACACTAGCCAAGGGAAAACCCTGGTGGGAATGATGTCCACAAAGATATATTGATATATACATTCCTTATTAGAGGATGGACCCTGTTAAGAGTCTATAAATACATTCAATATATGACAGTCCCTGCTAGGAGACTTTTAATCCTTGTTAGGAGTTGTGGTACAATGGATGCAAGAAGAACTCACTTTCCAAACATGAACTTTCAATACAAGAAGAGCTCACTACCCAAATAAGTAATTTATCCTCTAAGTTACTCAAATACAAAAGTATAGATGTTGTACCTTCTTTTACCTAATCTTTGATTTCAGCTTGATCTCGGAATAGAAAATTAGGTTATCAAAAATTCATTTTTGCATATGATACAAAACTTTGCATTCATATATTTCACACATTACTTCCCAATTATTTAACAAGATGTCTTTGCATAAATACCATGCCTTTTCACAAATTGTTGCTAGGTTGGCTAGGACCAAAATAAAATTTCCCAACTTAGAGTAAACATATAGGATATCATCTCTATTTGGTATAATTCGTTTACCTTTCATTTTGTTGTTTTGTAAATCTTAATTATCTATTTTCTATATTGTTTGTACTGATGTCCGAGGTTATACACATCATCATCAATATGTATCTTGTTCCATATATCTTCTCTCTCAAAAATAACACATATAAATAAGTTATACTGCAAATACTATTCTTTATTCTTGTCTGATAAGCACATAATTGTATTTACTAAAACTTGAATAACAACTGTCAAATTTAGTATTCCTGCAAACAATGTTAACTACATGCTCATCTCACTTCATTCTTCCTCCATACAACCTTGTTAGTCCTAATAATACATCGGCAACTGGTTGCATATAAAAAAATACATTGTTGTAAAACCATTTTCATACTTAGACAATTTTCTAAGTACCAAAAAGCTAAGTAACTTTATTTTTGAGGTTTTCTACAAGCATGTACATCATGTGTTTCCATTAATGACAACATTTACATATCTACATATAGCCAATTATCAACAATCTCCCCTTTTGAAATTGATGGCAACAAAGCAGGGAAAATTGGCTAAGTATCAAAAACTTTACCAAAACGTACAACATTACTATACTTACCATCTATTACAAATGCTTCATCTTCATTTATTGTAAATTCTACCCCTTTTGGTATGACTAAAAAATGCATAACTTACTTACAATTTTCTCATACAACTTCTCCCCCCCCCTTTGACATCAATGACAAAGTTTTGGAATGTCCAAAAACCGTCAAAAAGTTTTGCCTAACTGCTATCAAAAATTGTCAAAAATTTTGTCTCATTGCCTCAAGTTGATATCATCTTCATACAATCATCAAAATTTTCCTTTAGACTATCTATACCTTTCTCCCATGTGTCCTTGACTACTTCAGTAGTAGTGAGAATTGCACATAAGGCATGTGATGCAATCTCAACTGCATTAAGGTTGGAATATATGAAATTGGAATAAGTATCCTTTTTTTTAACACATTCTTCCAATTGTCTATTAATGGTTTATAGTTTCAAAGCTATAGATTCTCAAAAATCTAATAATCTTCTCCAAATTTTGTCTTTTTCAAGTTGCAGTTTCCTGATGCCAATGTGAACACTGACAACTTGTCCTTCAAAATCATCAACTCTGCTAGAGGGTTGTTGTAGTTGACTTTTTAGAGCTTCTAGCTCACTCAGCTTCCCTTCCAACTTATTATCCAAAACTTTAGTCAACCTGTAAGATAAAGTACATTTGATGTACAATACCTTGTCATCTTGTTGACATCTTCAGAGTTCCTTGATATAAGTATCAAGACTCAGCAAATCATTCTTTATGTCCTAAAAAACAGTGCTAAAAAGATTAGTATCATGAAAAATTTCAGCCGTAGACTCTGCAACACTTAATAAATCTATAAATTCATCATCAAAATATTTTACTACTACTTTGGCTCTCTGTTTGGGGTCTACTTCTGTATGTTTGGCTTCTAGAGTGCTATGCAATATGCCAGTCACCTCCATTAATATCCTATGTAGACTTTTGACTTTCTTGTTCTTCTCAATCAACTTGGTCAAAGATCAAGTCAAATTGATCATCATCATCACCTATAAGGTCAGCAAGAGATAGTGTAGTGGATGAGCTAAATGCTTTAGTCTCATCTCCTTTTGCTTCTTCTCTGTTGTCTCCCTTGTTTTTCTCTCTTTTTCTTTGTTCACCTCTTTTTCCTTCCTTTCCTTTCCTTCTTCCTCATTCTTCTTCTCCTCAAGAAATTTTAGCTTGGCTTCTTCAACCTTTTCCTTTTCTCTCCTAACTGCCTTTTCTCCTCTTCAATCACTTTTGACTGATCTAGAATGTTTTCAAAATGGGAGTTGGACTAATCACAACTTACGAAAGGATTATCTTAAATATTAATAGTAATATTTGTTTGATCAATTTGAATTATATTACCACTTACTGACACTTCTAAAGTTTTCTCTGCAGTGGTAGGTGTTGCCTTTAATTCAAACATCATCTTTTTGATGGCTTCAACTATTTTACTTCTTATGACATTCTTCTCACCTTCCATAAATAGAAATGGCCTCATCTTACTTTGTAAGTAAGGTGATAGGTTGTTCATTAATTTCTTGATTTCTTCTTCATCATCAGTTTTGTACATAGTTCTTATCATGGATTTCTAAATGCCTTCTTTATGAACTAATGCCTTCTTTGCTATAAGTTTGTCATAGACTTTCTGATTCACAATGCCTTCAATATCTTCAAGTTCAAAATTGTTAAGAATCATATATCTCATAGTAGAGATATCAATCTACTCTTTCTCAATATCATTGTACAAATCATAAAACTTATTCATTTACACAAAGTTCCCTTCATTGGCAATAGCTTGTTAATCTTTTCTATCTGTGGTTTCCAGGGTTGCCTTGTTTTACCTGTTGGCTATTTAGAAGAAAAAACCTTTTCAGTTTGTTTAACTTCTTGTTCCTCTTCTTCTTCCTCACTAGAATCTGTAACTATCAACAATTCTTTCTTCCTTTTCTCAAGTCCAATAGCTTGTTTCTTAACTCTTTTTGACTTGTAAGTCTCAACTTCTAGTAGCCTTTTAGACCTCCTTTTGGGTTCACTAGGTTTCTCGACTTATATAGTAGCATATGGGATGCTTTTCTCTATAGGAGTCACTACAATGAATACTTCTAATGCTTGACCAGTTGATACAAGTGGCACATACATCACACTTTGCTCACCAATTTGTTTCAGTCTGTAGATTGTTTATCTGACTGCATGTGATTCTTTTTCTATCATACCAGCCTTAACCAATGTTTTCTTCATCGTAGTCTCAACCTTCTTATGAGATGCTTTTTCTAAAGATGTCTGGTAAGATGATTGAATTATCTCTCCATATGTTCCAAATCTATATGAGGCTTTGTCCTTTCTAGAGTTCAACAATAGATTAATGTAACCAATAACTACATCATCACTCAATTCATAACCTAAGGGTTCAAGAAATGTTTCCCTTGGTTCTACTGCTTCAACATAAGTTACGTCTGTATCTACCATAAAACATATGTCATCCTTAAATCTATCAACAATTGCTAGTGTAATTCTAAATCTTTGTTTCATTTCATTTTGGAATGTTCTCACAATCAAATTGCCACTATCCAAGATTTTATCTTTAGGATGCCTTCTGCATTCATCTGTAATCTTATCCATAGTATATCTTTCAGTGCTCATAATCTTTGTAACTGATAGAAATGGAAATATTTTAAGTACATGAAAGAAAATATAATTGATTAACTAAAATTTAATACACCATTCTTAATTCTCTTAATCTTCTCTATATTCTCAAGGAGTTGTACTCTCAAAATCTGACTCAAATTTACTTGTTCTTTCTCAATGCAAATCTTGTAGGCTGCATAAATAAAGCCTACTGATAATTCATCACTCTTAGAACTTACACAAATAGAATATGCAATGATTATGCTCCAGAATCTTACATCATATTTCCTAATGGTTTTGATCACCATTGCTTTGCCATTATAAACTATTTTAGTATTGAGTTCAAATTTCTTCTTGACTAATTTCTTACCGATGGGTATATTGCCTTGTTTGCTAAGACCAAAAACCTCATGAATAAGGTTGCCAGATATGTCAAATACATTATCTCCCATCAAAAACTTCCCATTATGGATTTTTCTCAATATAATTTGAGTCCATTCTTTGTTATCAAGTTCATAGTAGAAGTAATATCTAAATAAATCTAAAACTTTTAGATGTTCAAATCTAGGCTTCACAGTCATATCATGGTTGAAAAAAAATTCATATCCTTGTTCATAAGTTCACCTCCAATAGTTTCAAACTTGCTAGACAAGTAACTTCCTATGTCTTCCAAGTAAACTACATTGTTTAGAGTTGTTGATAAAGTCAAATTAAGGTTTCCTTCTAAGGATTTCATAGGGAGAACCTTCAATTTGGGTCACTCAATATTCTCAACATTGTGAACTATTGTCATATCCATGATTTCACCAAATAGAAATTTATTGAAGAAATTTTATGCGAAAAATGATAAAATACCTTTTTCATAGTAGGGTTTTGCTCAAAATTGCTTTGACAAATTGCTTCTGGGAGCTCTAAGATTCTAAGATAATCATAATGTGGAAATAATCAAATTTTTACTTCATTTATCCAACTTAAACTTGCATTAATTATGTACTTTTCTAAATCAAAAAGTTGATAATTTCATTTTGAAATCAAATATCTGCTCAAAATCATCTGTTTGATCTTCAAATGCTATCCAAGGTTACCCATAGCTTCCTTTCATCATGAAAATGCTCCACAAAACTTCACTCCATGAAATTTTCTATGAAAATATAGATTACATCTTCTATCATAGAATAAACTTTTTTGTTGTAATGGTAACTCTTATTTCCTTCGTAACTTGTTTTGATAAGCTCCACATTGCAAGCAATCTTAGCTATAGTCTAAACTCATCTAGTTACA
Source organism: Cupressus sempervirens (assembly GCA_028749045.1). NCBI lineage: Eukaryota > Viridiplantae > Streptophyta > Pinopsida > Cupressales > Cupressaceae > Cupressus > Cupressus sempervirens. Next base: position 750,270,054 of record CM053790.1, read on the forward strand.
TATTCTCTCAACCTCACTACTCATAGTTCAATCTCTAAATGAAGTTTCAAATTCTAGTGCTATGGACAAGCTTAATTCAACTTAGTTGAATCAAACTTGATTACTGACTTCAATCAACCTTTCTCTACATATTCCAACTTTTCTTCAGATCCAATAGTTAATCCCTTTACAAATGTCTCATCAAGTTCTTCTTGAAGTTCACTAATCTTTGATCTTCATTGTCTTTGTTAGTTCTGAAGTTCCTTTCATTATTCCTTTTGTTTCTATAGTTTCTTCCATTGTTCCTTCTATGCATTCTACAATACTTTGCTATATGTCCAAAGTTGTTGCATAACTGACATATTGGGGTTCTTCTTCTAGGATTTTGTTGATCAATAGGTGTTTGATAGTTCTGGGCTATGTGTCCAAAGTTGTTACACTTATAACAGATGATCTAATTTCTCTCTTCAAAAGGTCTTTTTTCTCTTGATGTCGTCTCATTAGATCTTCTTTTATCTGCAAGGTTAGTATTTCCATACATTCTAGTATTCTTTTTATCATTATCATATTTAGGTTTCTTACAATTAATTTCTTTATGACCAATACCATGATAATTATGACAATGAAAATTTGTAACATGATTAAATGATTTAGTTCCACAATCTCTTTTCATATGACCTATTTCATTACATGAAAAACACTTACCTCGAAATTCATACCTAGTTTCTTTAGGAGATTCAACTTGTTTAGGTTCATCCAATTTCTTAGTTTCCTTGTCTTGTCCAACTTCTTTAGATTTATCAAAAGATTGACTGGATTCAATCTTATCATCAGATTTATCTTTTTCTTTAAGATCTGATCCACTATCAGGTTTCTTTGTAGACATTTTAAATAGGTAACCAAGACCAGTCATGTCATAGGTAGGTCTTTAACTGACATTTATTCATCAAGCTTTTCTCTGCTAGAATAAATCTTTTCAAGATGTACCTTTCTTTGAGTTAGTTCACCTTTCACAATAGTGTTGTACTTATGAAGTTCTTCATGATCTTCTTTTAATGCTTCAAGTTCAAATGTCCTCTTTCCTAGATTGGCTTTAAGATATGAATTTGCAGTCTTCAAATCATATTCAACTTTTCTAGGATCATTCTTCAAACTCAACTTTAGATTTGTAATTTTCAATTCATGCTTCAAGATCTTGTACTCTATTTTCAGCTTTGAATATCCATCATCACGAATTTCAGATTCAGTAGATTCAGGCTTGGTATTGAGATTTTCAATCTTTTCCTTCAGTTGTCCAATGTACACTTTGGAGTCTTCATATCTATTTTTCAATTTATCTCTTTCTTCAGTAAGGAGATCAATTTTTTTAAGTGCCTCTTCAAGGTTCTTCATCAGCTATTCCATATCCATAGGGATCTTACTCAAGCTATTAAGCCTCTTCTGAGTAACTATGCTCTGATACCAATTGTTAGAAATAGGGAATATTGAGAGGTGGGGGGGGGGTGTGAATCAGTATTCTACAATTTTTTTACCAACTGGATATTATTAATTACTTTGAACCATGCATAAGACATTATAAAAGTAATGTTGAATAGTAAGAGTAACCATGCATAAAGAGAACTCATAACACCATATTTTGTTAACTAGGAAAAACCCCAGTGGGAATGATGCCCACAAAGATATACTGATATATATATTCCTTCGTAGAGGATGGACCTTGTTAGGAGTCTATAAACACATTTAGTACATGAGAGTCCCTATTAGGAGACTTTGAATCCCTATTAGGAGTTGTGGTACAATGGATGAAAGAAGAGCTCACTGCCCAAACTTGCACTTTCAATTACAAGAAGAGCTCACTGCCCAAATAAGTAATTTATCCTCTAAGTTCCTTGAATACAGAAGTATAAATGATGTACCTTCTTTTAGTTGATCTTTGATTTTAGATTGATCTCAAATCACAAAATCAAGTTATCAAAAACTTGCTTCTGTATATGATACAAAACTTCACATTCATATATTTTGCACATTACTTCCCAATAATTTAACAAGATATCCTTGTATAAATACCATGCCTTTTTACAAATTGTTGCTAGGTTGACTTGGACCAAAATAAGCTTTCTCAACTTAGAGTATACATCTAGGATGCCATCCTTAATTTGTCAAGTAATTATTTTGTAAACAAAATAATTCATTTACCTTTCATTTTGTTGTTCTGTAAATCTTAATTATCTCTTTTTCGTACTATTTGTATTGATGTCTAAGGTTATACACATCATCATCAACATGTATACTACTCCATATATCTTCTCTCTCAAAAATAACATCGTATAAACAAGTTATACTATAAATACTATTCTTTGTTCCTGTGTGATAAGCACATAACTACATTCACTAGAACTTGAATAACAAGTGTCAAAGTTAGTATTCCTGCAAGCAATGTTAACCACATGTTCAACTCACTTCATTCTTCCTCCATGTAACCTTGCTAGTCATAATATGACATCGACAATAGGTTGCATACAAAACAATACACTGTTGTAAAACTATTTTCATACTTAGACAATTTTCTAAGTACCAAAAAGCTAAGTAACTTTATTTTTGAGGTTTTCTACAAGCATGTACATCATGTGTTGTCATTAATAACAACATTTACATATCTACATATAGCCAATTTTCAACACCTTGTTCCTTGTGACTTCACCTTTTTCATTTACCTTGTTGCTGAGTACCCACTTTGCTCCAATAACATTTTCGTCCTTTGTTCTAGGTAACAGTGTCCATGATTTGGTGCTAATGATTTTCTTAGGTGCATGATATCTTCTCATATACTGTGTTCTTTCCTTCTCTCTCTTCTATAGGTTCATCTTTTAAAATGATTTCAAGTTCATTTTGTCTCTCTTGTTGAGGTTCAGGTTTAGGTTCAACATTCTCGAAATTGTCTTCCTGACATTTAGTATCTTTTGCATGTACCTCAACATCATTTTTTTGTTGCTCAACTCCCACAAGCTATTGCCCAAAATAGTTTGTTGCAACTTCACATTCACAATCTGTTGTTGATTAGTAGCTTTGTTCTCTTGCTCAAGTAGGGTTCCTTCATTCACATATATGAATGTGCTATAATCTTCAAGTTCCTTTTTGCATTCAACTTCATTCTTTTCTACATATTCATCAACTTTCAATTTTCACTTTCCAAAACTTTGTTAGCATTAGAATTCAAACAATTATATGGTTTTCTCTTAGTGGAATATCTTAGGAGTATGCCTCCATCACTCTTAGCATCATGTTTTCCATTTCTATTCTCCTTTAGTAAATAGCATTTTCTTCCAAAAAAGTACTTCACATTAGGTGTGTATCCATACCACAACTCAAAGGGTGTAACATTTATACTTTTCTTGATTTGCACTTTGTCCAAAGTATAAATTGTTGTACTTACATCTTCTCACTAAAATTTTTGTGATACATTCTTCTCCATCATCAGTGTTCTAGCACAATGCATGATTGGTCTATTTCTCCTTTTGGTTATTCCATTTTGGGGAGGGGTCCTAACTACTAACATCTGCCTTTTGATTCCTCTATCATTGCAAAATATATTGAATTCATTAGAGATGAATCTCCACCTCTATTAAATCTCAAACACTTTAGACTCTTACTTGTTTCTTTTTCAACTCTAGCCAAATACCACTTAAACAACTGAAAAGCATCAGATTTTTCTTTAAGAAACATCACAGTCATCATTCCAGAATAGTCATCAACAAATAGAATGAAATATTTGTCTCCATAATAGCTTTGACCACCAATAGGTCCACAAAGGTTAGTATGAATCAGTTCCAAAATCTCATTAGATGAAAATGTCTTGCTCTTGAAGCTAGACTTTGTCATTTTTCTCAATTGACTTTGTTCACACAAAATATTATCAGGTTTCTTCAATGTTGGCAATCCTCTTACTCTTTTCATCTTACTATTGCTTACCAAATTGTCAAAGTTTACATGACATAACCTCTTACGCCATAACCATATATCTTCATATTATGCAAACAAACACATCTCGTAAGATAAATTTAGATAGAACAAGTTACCTTATGTTTGATTACCACTTCCAATTAGTTCACCATCAACATCAACTATCATGGCCTTCTTGTGATGGAATTCAACCTTGTATCCTAATTCACTCAACCGTGAAACACTCAACAAGTCATAGTTATAAGATGGTATATACTAGTTTTGCATAATCATTCAAAAAAAATATCATATTAATCTATTTATAAACACCTTAAATTTCACATTAGATTTGACTATGTCAATAATAATCAACATGAGTTTGGTTAAGATATGAGGAGGTGAAGAGTTTCAATCTTAATATTATAAACCCCTAAAGACATTTGTTAACAAAAAATTATTTATTTTAGAAATCTTATCTATTTGAAATACAATTTACATGCCATACATAATAAATAATAAAGTTTGAACTTGATCATGAATCTAAAAGTATACATCACAAATATGAATCTATCCACAAGTCTATATTATATTTAGTCACCCATAATTGTTTAAAAATATTTGATATCCCTATTATTATCCACAATTAACACTAATCACAATATTACATATCAAATCTATTGGAAAAAACACATATTCATTTTTTAATCAAATACATCTATATTTATATATTATACCTCGAAAATTATTATTCTATTAATTTAATATTTCATTTATATAATACTCATTACTAATAAGATGTATCTACTTCACCTTAAAACAAAGATAATACCAACATTGTATCATTTTTAATTAATTTAAATCTAAAAACTTATGTATTCTATTTGATATTGTTAAAAATCTACATCTGACATAATAACTACTCTTTCTCAATATTATTTTATAAAATTACTTAAAATAGAATATCGTACTCACCTAAAACCAAAATATCTCATGTTTTTGTCTATATAATAGATATTTTATCCACAAATTTTCTTCCTTGGGTAACATAAACTATTTTGTCCACATGTTAAAACCATTAATATAATCCCCCTCTTGTTTAGATTATTATTATATTACCAATGAAAGGCCCTGTAAACTATCTTATATTAGCTGAGCAAAGAGAACCACAAAAGCACTTATCATACTTTTTCCTTTCTTTATTTTTTCCTTTTTCTTTTTTTATTCCACAAACTTCTCATAGTGTGATTTTCTACAACTCTAGTACTAGTTAATTATTTTCACGTAAGACAAAGATAGAGTATGCTATTAACGTGCAATTTGTATAGTGGAATCTCTTCATATAAGTAACGGTCCAATTATTTTTTAGTTTAAATTAATTTATTTTAAAAACAAAATCTATAGTTTTTAACGACAAGGAACATGGCTGACGAGGTCTACAAGATGGCACTTTGACTTTTATACAAAGTTCATTTAATTTGACCAAAAATTAATATATTTAATTGCTCACCCTATGGAATTCTAGGCTTAAGAGATACTCAAGGAATCTATTTTTCATCATTCTTTATTAAAGTTGGGAGAAACAATGACTAAAGATACCTTGCTTTCATTATATTATTTCCCATGCACAATAATGTTAATGTTGTTGCTTCATATTTTATAATGTTCATTATTTTTTTCTTTTTCTGCTTTTCTTTATTTTCTCATTTTTCATCATTCTCTAAAAAGGCTAATGTGGGAATGGTTGGGTGCCATTATGGGATTAACCAAAATTTCTAACTTTAACAAAGTTATGGGTCCCCACGTACTATAGAGAAGGTGGATGGAGTGGACTTTACATAGATTTTATATTAATAAAATACAAATTTAAATAAATATATATAAAAATTGAAGTATTGAACTTTTAAATTTAAATTTATATTATCATTTACATAAATTTACAATTTTAAGAAATATAAACTAATTGAACTAAGATAATGATGCTTGTGGAAGAAAAGTGGAAAAATGCACATGTGGAAGGGAAGGATAAAAGAAAGTAGATTCAAAGTTAGATGTATGTGTGGGAATAGTTTTTAATTCAAAATACATCCTAGGCTTTCCTCGTGACTCGGGTCTAATGTGACTGATAACGGGGCAATATTTATTTTGTTTAAAATTCTTTTGTAATGTAACTTTGGTGTGTGGATGTTAGGCCTTTTCCTATTTGGCTTGTTTTCTATATGCATTATTTCAATTAAAATAAAATAAAGATGTAAATTCTGCCATGAAATCAATAAGGAGCCATGTTCATATTTGCACTTTGTTGTCCGCCTTTTTAAGTTGTTTTGACATCAAAGAATTACCTTTTTTTGGGTTTATTTATTTATAGTTTTATTGTTATTTATCTTATTTCCCTGTATAGATTAGTATAGTCATAAAATCTTATTATTTGTTTGTGTTTTATTGAGTATGATTGAGAATTTATTTTCTAAATAGAAATGTGAGTATTATTATGTTTACTTTATACTTTCAAATTCTATACAACCATTATAAGGTTTGCATTGTGTGGGTTAGAAAATTTTTTTTTAACTTTATAATTGAATATTATAGTGTTAAAATAGTATTTTTTTTTTTTTTTAAATTAAAATAATACTAAATGGTAAAACATTAAAATGCTTGTGATTTTTCACATTTGTATAAATATAAATGACACAAATGCTACTAGTGTATTATAGTGTTCATGTGGGGCAATTTGTCTAGAGAACAAGTCTACTTACATAGATAAAGGATACACTAGACCAAAAATATATTCTTGAAAAATGTTGGTTATAGTTACTAAAGTACTTGAGAATGCATAATTCATGTAGATTTGTATGCATGTTAAATTCAGGACTATTTGGAGCAAAATAGGTGTATGTATGGTTTTTGCATGTAGTCTTAGCATTGCCTTTAGCTAACTTAATATGAAACTAGAATTTAGTAGGAACAAATAACTAATAAAAAGTTAAGATTGTCCCTCTAGTTTTTTAGATTGACCTTCATTCATCTATCTACCATGTTATTTCATCTCTAGATACATTTTTAATGCAATCACATTGTGATCTTGCCCTTGGATAACATGGTTACTATGAGTGCATGATTTAGATAATAACACTAGTGCAATCATGATAATGATACTTGGAAATTGTTCCAACAATAATAATGTGGATCTTTTTTTAAAATTTCAATTTCAAAGAATTTTTAAATTAAATCAAGTTGTGTATCTTCTACCATACCAAATTCATTGAAACTGAAACATTGATCATATTTAAATATATTGCTCTATATCCTAATTACACAAGCTATGTGTTGGGAATAACAATGTACATACACAACTAAGGGGGTGGGGGAGGGGGTGAATTAGTTGTATGAATATTAAAACTTTAAACCATTTACCATCCTATAGATATGAATACTTAAGTGCAATAAACAAGAAATAATACCAGAAAACATAAAACCAAAATTTTTGATGTGGAAACCCTATTTGGGGAAAAACAATAGTGAGGATTAAAACCATTAGATGATGCACTAACACATATAAATCCATGTTAAAGGTTGAAGGGGAGTGCACATTCATTCAAGCACTCGCATAGAGGTCATTGCTCAAATTCAATGAGAGCAAGAGACCTTGATTTGCACAACAATACAATTACAACAAGAGCAACAACTTTGTAAAGAGAAACAACTCAAAGGGTAGACTTTGATCCACCATGGACAACAATCCATTGAAATAGTGAATTGACTGGTAGCATCAACTATGCCAATACATTTCCACTGAAGTGTGTCATCTATATTAGATTCTACGTATACCTCTTCCCAAGGTCTTTGATCTTTGGTCAATGTCTCTCATCTGTATTAAAACTTTCCATCATATCCTCATTCACAATCTCAACTTCACATCATATCCTTTGCATACAATCATTCATAATTCATAGAAGAATTCCTTTCTTCAATTATACAAATCCTTAAACTCTCCATTAGGTCAACCTAATAAGATTTAATTATAAAATAAATATCATCACCCAATGCAATAATCATGAATAGGTCCATGCTAATTATATCCATATACTACAACAATATTGATGCTCATTAATCAAATCAACATGTTTCCTAACTAAGTCAGCCAAGAAACACATCATTATCTTCTATCAAAACAAAAAATGACATCCCTATCTCCAATCCATGAACAAACCTAATAGAGTGTGCATATCCATGTATGGATATAGTCTATAGGCCCACATAGTATGATTCAAGTCCACCAAAACTTTCCTAAGAAAATATTGTACCACTATCCAAAACTATTTACGATAATGTAACTGTCTAAAATCAACCTCCAATATATTCAATCTAACTTCCACAAATAAAAACATAAATACCTACGATGACATACGCATCATATTAACACATCCAAGTGTTGGCATAATAGTCTTAAACCTTGAAGACTATCTGGTAGATGGACTAGTGGATTCAATTGTTTATAAATATGTCATCATTGATGTCATGAAACAAGAAGAAACTAAGACTAGTAGAGAGAAACAAATGGAAAGGCATGTGTATGTGTGATTCTATATCACAATACTAATAAGAGAAGAGATGAAATAATGGCCCAACAAAGGCGATAAAATCTAGGTGATCCACTTAGATGAAAGTATATTAAGTGAAGATATTGTGACAAGAAGAACACCAAGCGAAGAGGAAATCATATCAAATGGTGCTCGTAAACATGGTTTGGTCAAGTCAACAAGGAAAGCATGTAGTATGATACCAGTGACTACCACATCATGAAGAGGGTAGGAGTGCACTCATTGTTGCACTTAATGGTGATGGTTTAATATATCGAGTAATAGTTAGGGAATTCAAATTTAAATTCTTTCCAACAAGAGAAAGTCATCATGATGAAGGGTGTTCCCCTTAATACCACAAATACATAACAAAAATGCAAAAACAATAACAATTTGCAAGAAAAAAATTGGGCTTTTTACTATCTCCACAAATGTGGAATTACAAAGTTTTAAAATACAATATTTTGCAAGATAGAGCTATGAACTATCACCCAGATCTGTCTAAGACAACCTATAGGCCTTCCTTATATAGTCAATTTTACACTGCCTGGGAAAGTTCTAAACATCAAGCCCTAACCCTTGAGGCTGACCAACCATAAAATTACATATAGAGTTAACTTAAAATAATTATGAGTTTTATTTTGTGATTTTTTAGGTGTCCCAACTTTGGAAGACCATAACTTGTGAATCGTTGAGTTGATTAGCTATTTTGGATCCATTCTAGAATCCTTAGCTTTTAGTCTATAGTGCCTAACTCACAAAAGCCTCAATCGGTCAATTTTTGGAGCCCATCTAGAGCCTCTATGGCCTTCAAAATTTACTCTAAATTTTTTGTACCAAAAATCCACAATAAGTTCATGAATACTCACGATATGGCAATTAACCTCAACCAACAGGCTGATATATCCAGCACAAACCTGCACCATTGAAATAATAAGATTTTGAGCTTTTCTTTCTAACTTACTAAGCAGAAAGCTTCCATATTATTTATTTTTAAAATTAAAAAAAAAACAAACAAACAAACTCTACAATGAGAAAAACCTTATTCAAGAGTCAAAAAGATATGTTCTGGGTGATACAAGATTACTCTTACACATAGGATTTTCATGTATCAGACACCTAGAGTAATTTGAGAAGTGACCCTACCACATCTCAAGTGTTCAAAGAAAACCAAGATGGTCAACCTCCTCCCTTGTCAACCATGATGATTCTTCTATTGGTCTCCCTTTCCATTTGACCAGATATTCTTTATAGGTTTTTTTCCTTGTACTCCTACCAACACCATTGTCTAGTATCTTCTCAATTTCCTTTTTAGATGAAGTAGTTTATATTGACTTCATATTCATCGCCTCCTACATTATACTCTATTATATCTAAAATGTTAAATACTGGTGAAATATTCAGTACATTATGCAACTCTACTTCATAGGCATTTCCAAAATTATTCTTTTTTAGTATCTTCCATGGTTCTAACTTCTTCATTTTAAGCTTGATATATGTAATTCCCATTAGCAAATGCTCCTTCCTCAAATGAACCATGTGACTTCATCCCCAACCTGAAATTCTATATAACTCATTTTTTTGTCTAATTTAGCCTTGTATTGTGTATTAATCCTTGTAATGTGCTTCCTCACTTCCTCATAGATGTTTTTCAAATATTGTGCAAAATCCTCAAGTTCAACACTACTTATCTCTCCTTTACCATCTTACTCAAATCATAAGCATTTTCTAGGATTAATCCCATACACAATTTGGAATTTAACATTACTTCTATTGATAGAATTATTATACACAAATTATGCCTATGGTAAAATTAAATCCCATCCTTTTGGCTTATCTCCAACCAAACATCTTCGCAAGTTCCCCAAACTCTGATTTACAACCTATGTTTGTCCATCATTATGTGGATGATGCAATGAGCTGAATTTCAATTATGTCTTCAACTTCTTCCATAATGTATACCATAAATACCCAAAAAACTTGGTATCTAAATCTAAAACTATGCTTTTTGACAAACCATATAGTCTCACCACTTTTTTGAAAAACAACTATGCTACATGAATAGCATCACTCGTCTTCTGGCAGGGAATGAAATGTAGCATCTTTGAAAAAATATCAACCACCACAAAAATTGAGTCATTCCATCTCTGAGTCCTTGGTAAACCAAGAATGAAATACATGTTGACATCCTCTCATGACTTCTCTAGTATAGTTAATGGATGATATAACCATATAATCTACTTTACTCATTTTTCCATCTAACATACTCTACAACTTTGTACAAACTTATTGAAATCTTGTTGCAACTAAAATGAGTAGCAATTCTCATTAACCAAAGCAATAGTTTTATCTCTACCAAAATTTCCAACCAATCATCTACTTTTCTTCTCCTTGATGCGATTCTCCCTCATTGAACTTCTTGGAATGCATGACTAACTTCCTTTGAATCAAATACCATCTTGGATTATGAAATCCAACCACTATGTCCTATCAAGTGTAGCAGGTTTTTGACAATCTTTCCAAGATTCATCAAAATCAAGATCCTCTAGATACAAACTTGTGAGTTCCTGGAATCCAACCACCTCAATCTGCATCTATCTTACCAAAATTTGTCTCCTACTAAGAGAACCTACAACTCTATTAGACTTCCCACTCCTATATTTCAAAAAAAATGTATAACTCTACAAAAACTCAACCCATTTCAAATGCCTTTGGTTACTCTTTACTTGACTATTCAAATATTGCATAGCTTGATGATTAGTATGCAAAAAAAACTCCTTGGGAAGAAGATAGTGTCTCTTCTTATTCAATGCCTAAACTATAGCATAAATTTCTTGATCATAAATATAATATTTTCTTTTGGCATCATTCAACTTCTCACTAAAATAAGAAAAAAATCTACCTTCTTGGCTCAAATCAACTCCTATTGCAATACCACTATCATCACAATCAAGCTAAATCACCTTGCTAAAATCTAGAAGTGCTAAAATAGGTTATTTTCTGTTAGAAACAATAGTCCACCAATATAATTGAGAGGGCGGGGGGGGGTGTGAATTAGTTACTTGAAAATTTAAGACATTTGTCCTCTTAAACAATCTTGACCATTCAACCAAAGTAAACAACAATCATAAAGAGATGCACATAAACAATTACTCCAGATATGTTGACTAGGGAAACCCTTGATCAGTGGGAAAACCCTGGCGGGAATGATGTCCACAAAATGATGTACTAATATGAATATTCCTTGTTAGAGGATGCACCCTGTTAGGAGTCTATTACAACATTTAGTACAAAGAGTCCCTGTTAGGAGATTTTGAATCCCTATTAGGAGATTCTAACCCTGGTAGGAGTTGTGAAAGGCAGCTAAACCAACTATCCAAATGGCTTTAGGATCATATCAATGAACCCACTATCCAATTGACCTCGGTACTATTCCTTTCAGAATAATAGATGTGTAACAAGCTTTTACTTCTTCCTATGTCTAGTACATCTAACTCCTTCACCTTCAAATCATGCAATTAGATCTGGAACTTTGAAATCGGTAACAATAACCCTTAAGGTCACTTACACGCATATGTAGGTTACTCTTCTTTTGTATCGCTTTGTTGCTTAGTAATTTGCAAGTCTTGTCTACTCTCCATCTATATACTATGGAAAACATCTTTCCTTTATACCATGCTCAATAATAAATCCTTGATTCGGCTTTCCCCACATTAATTAAACGAAATACACATTTAATTAATGTTGTCGGCTCACAGTTTTACACAAACTTTCACACTCGTGACTTCTGTACATGCACACTCTCTGACGTCATCCATGGTCTGTATACTATCTCTAGTTAACTGTGGAACCCTTCACTGCAATTGTAATGAATTGTAGCAATCATACAATAGGAACTACTTTCCTAATACTCTGTTTCCATGTGGTTCTCTGTAGATCAACCATATCTTTCGTACATTGTTAAATTAGGTTCTGTGCACTTGCCCTTGTAACAAATACACACTATAGTATGTGCTGGTAACTATGTTTCATAAGTAATATAATGATCTCAATACAAAAATCATAGTCTGCTTCTTTGTCAGTCTTTTTACAAACTTATTACTATGTTGTCATCAATGAAAAACACAGTCATGAAAGTGTCTCATCAATGTTTTGCAATGCTCCCCCATAGCATGAGCATTCATGCCAACAATCTCCCCCTTTGGCATTGATGGAAACATAGATGAAAGACATCTAAATTCTAAAAATACCATCATGTTCTTCTTTCTTCTCAATTGAACATTTTTCATGTCACTATCTCCCCCATTGACATCAATGTCAAAGATAATATGCAAATGGTTCAATTGCTTGAACATACAATAATTTATCAGTACGACCACAAGCCAATCTATTGTTTTACAATGTTTTTATATTGATCCATAACCAACTCAAGTGTCTAAAGACACTATTGCATACCAATTACCAATTATCAAGAGTCCTTTGTTGACTTTGTTCATCACAAATACTCCCCATTGAGGAAGCATCAACATTCAATCCAGTCTAACAATGGTGCTATGTACCCTGGACTGATGGACTTTTGCATCTTCTTTTTAGAAGTAGGTAGGGGCATAACCCAAAGCATGCTTCTTAGATACTCAAACGTGTCCTTTAGTAAGGCCTTTGTGAAAATGCATGCAATCTGTTCCTTAGTATTAATATATTCCATTCTGATTTCTTTCTCTGAAACTTTCTTTCTCAACACATGATACTTTGTAGAGATGTGCTTAGTATTAGAATGCACAAAACAGGATTCTTAGACATGCTTATTGTACTTGTGTTATCACAGTAAATAATGATAGCTTCTTTGAATATAATTCCAATGTCCTTCATCATCTGCTTCATCCATATAAATTGATTACAGTTGTTTGTTGCTGCAACATATTCTACCTCTGCAATACTTTGTGAAGTGCAATCTCGTTTCTTATTAAGCCAAGAACCTAGCCTTGCACCAAGAAAGAATGCTCCTCCACTTATGCTTTTTCTATCATCCATATCTCTAGCCCAATCAGCATTAGTATAAGTGAAAAGGGTAAAATCATTACTTCTGTCATATCAAATGCCAAAATCAGATGTCTCTTTCAAATATCTGAATATCCTTTTTATAGTTGTGTAGTGATATTCTTTAGGATCAGCCCAAAATCCTACCACAATTCCAACTGCATTAGCTATATCTTGTCTACTATGAGTCAAATACTACAATCCTCCAATCATAGATCTATACTTCTTTTTTTCAATAGTAAGTGTCTCATTCTTGCTTGATAACTTGTGACCAGTTACCATAGGAGTTGCAATAGGTTTGCAATTTTCTAGTTCAAATCTTTTCAGAAAATCTTTCAAATACTTGGTCTAAGAATTAAAGATTCCTTCTTTATTTTGAACAATTTTCAATCCTAAGGAAATTTTGATTTCTCTTATCATGCTCATCTCAAATTCATTCTTCATGTCTTCTGAGAATTTGTTACTAGCTTCATCATTTCCTCCAAAAATGATATCATCAAAAGATACAATGATTATTAACAAACCATTTTCTATTTCTTTCAAGTATAAGTTACTATATGTTGTTCCTTTAGAAAATCCAAGTTTTGCTAGGTTTTTATCCAACCTTGCATACCAATTTCTAGGTGCTTTCTTTAATCCATACAAGGCTTTCTTTAATCCACAAACCATATCCTTCTCTACTATCAAAGGAAAACCTTCTGGTTGCTCAATGTAAACTTCTTCAAGTTCTCCACTCAAGAATGTTGACTTAACAACCATCTGATATACCTTAAAAAATTTATTTGCTGCATATGCCAAGAACATTCTGATTGCTTACATTCTTTCTATAGGTGCATATGTTTCCTCATAGTCAATTCTTTCTTGTTGAGAGTAGCCTTTGTGTACCAGTCTTTCTTTGTTTCTTATTACTTCTCCTTGTTCATTCATTTTATTTTTTAATAGCCATATTGTGCCAATCACATTTTTGTCCTTGGGTCTAGGAACTAATTCCCATGTGTCATTTTTTATTATCTATTGAAGCTCTTCCTTCATTGCTTTCATCCAATGATCATCCTTGATTGCTTCATCTGTGCTTTTTGGTTCTACTTGAGATATTAGGCATAGTTCTTCATTGATTCTGCCTCTTGTCATTAATCCATTTTCTTTACTTCCTATTATCTAATCAGCAAGATGATTACTTATCACATTCTTATTTGGGTTAGGAGTCGATGCTTCAACTCTTATTTCAGGTACTACGCTCTGTTCTTCTCTTACTTCTTCAGTTTGCACATTATTTTGCAAGTCATTGTTAGTCTTGAGAAATAATTCATTACATATGTTGGTCATCCCAAAATAATTATCTTCATTAGAGTTATAATCGATCTTCTCTTTAGTACCAAACTTTTGATCTGTTCTCACATTTGCGCACTCTACTATAGTTTTTGTTCTATAGTTGAAAAATTTGTAAGCTTTACTTTTTAATGAATAGCCAAGAAACATACCTTAATTGCTCCTTGCATCAAACTTACTAATATCATCATCTCTTTTGATGTAGCATTTGCTTCCAGATATTCTGAGACATTTGACTGATGGTGAGTAAACTAACCATAACTCATAAGGTGTTTTCTCCATACCTTTTCTAATTTGTACTATGTTTAGTGTGTATACTGCTATGTTGACTATTTCTCTCCAAAAAGTGTTTGGTACATCATTCTCGAATAACATAGCTCTTGTTGCTTCAACAATTGATTTGTTTCCTCTTTCAACAATCTCATTCTGCTCAGGTGAATGAGGTGAAGATAGTTTTCTCTTGATTCCATGTTCTTCATAGTAGATATTGAATTCTTTAGAAGTGAATTCTCCTCCTCTATCGTATCTTAAGCTCTTGATTTTAACTCCAAATTCATTCTCTACTTTTTTATTGAATATCTTGAATTTCTCAAATGCCTCAAATCTTTCTTTAAGAAAAGCTACCCACATCATGCTAGTAAAATCATCGACAAAAATCATAAAATACCTCTCTCCATAGAATCCTCTTGTTCTTGTGGGACCACTCAAATCTATATGAACCAATTCCAGCTTTTGTGTAGTACCAAAATACTTTCTAGGAAATGAAACTTTCTTTTGCTTAGCCAAGATACATTCCTTAAAAATAATGCCAATGGGCTTAGTGGTCTTAGGTAAATCTCTCACTGCAAGTGAATTACTAGCTTTTACCATGTTATCAAAGTTTATGTGACAAAATCTTTTGTACCATAACCAACTGTTGTCAACTTTAGCTACTAAACATGTAATTTTAATGGTGTTTAACTAAAATACATTACCTCTAGTTCTTGTGCTAGTACCAAGCAATTTTTCTTTCTTGTCCTTGATGATGCATGTGTAATTACTAAACTGTAATTGTAACCTTTGTCCATAAGTTGTCCAACACTTAACAAGTTATGTTTCAGTCCATCAACAAAATAAAGATCATCAATATTTGTTTTACCATCAAGTGAGATAGATCCAATTCCTATAATGTGGCGGGCTGCATTGATCCCTACTCTGACAATTCCTCCATCATGGCTTCTAAATTAGACAAATTTTCTCATATCACCAGTCATGTGATGTGAATAACCACTATCAGTGATCCAATCTTTCCTTTAAACTTGTGAAATCACCACACTTTCTTCTCTAATCTCTCTATCAAGATCATCCTCCTTTATAGCTACGAATCCTAATTCATCTTCACTTTTGTTTTGATCAAATTCTTCTTCTTCTTCTTCTTCATTAGCATATAAACAATTTCTAGGTCCTCTACATTTGAATCTTCCCTTATACTTCCTTTCTCTTTTAGGATACTTAGATACATAATGACCATATTCATTACATGTCCAACATTTAAAGATATTCTTACCATCTTTTTCTCTTTCCACAAGAAGAGCCACTCCTTCCTCGATCTTTTCCTCAATAGACTTTCTATTGCTAGCAATGTCTCCTTGCACTTTTGTGTTCCTTTCTAGATTAGGTTTAATATTGAATGCACTAAATGTTGTCTCAACTTTTTCTAATTCTCCAAATTGTTTCAAATCAAATTTTTCAACTTCCAATCTACCAAGCAATGTTTCTTTGGTGAAATTAGTAGTACGGGGTATTATCAATTGAATCATCTATGTTATTGTCTTGAAAGGTGGTGTCAGAATTTTCAAGATCTTCCATATTACTTCATCATCAGATTTTTTTCCACCAAGATATGTGAGTCCTGCAACAATCTTAGATATTCTACTAATATAGCTTCTTACAGATTCATCTTCCATCATTCTTGCATCTTGGAATGTGAAATGCAGATTTTGTAATCTAACTCTTTTTGTATGTGTATTGCCCTCATAATTAGCTTCTAAGGTTTTCCAAATTTCATGAGATGTTTTGAGTTGTTTTACTTGTCTATACTCACTTTCAAGTAGAGCTGACAATATTGCTTCTCTTGCCCTTATGTTGCACATAAATACATGTCTTTGTTCCTCGGTACAACTTTCAAGATTGTCTTCTTCCACAATGTTTTTAGGTGCCTTGGTTACAAGTCAATATCTTGGACCCATGCACAAAAGATGAGTCTTCATTTTATCCTTCTAGCTATTGTAATTTGTGCCATAAAATCTTGGACTTTCCTTTCTAAACATGTTCACCATGGATCTCCCAAAGTTGTTAAACTTTTTCTTCAAGGACCTAAAGCTCTAATACTAATTGTTAGAAACAATAGTCCACCAATATAACTTAGAGGGGGTGTGAATAAGTTATATAAAAATTTAAGACATTTTTCCTCTTAAACAATCTTGACCATTCAACCAAAGTAAACAACAATCATAAAGAGATGCACATAAACAATTACACTAGATATGTTGACTAGGGAAACCCTTGATTAGAGGGAAAACCCTGGTGGGAATGATTCCCACAAAATGATGTACTAATATGAATATTCCTTGTTAAAGGATGGACCCTGTTAGGATTCTATTACAACATTTAGTACAAAGAGTCCTTGTTAGGAGACTTTGAATCCCTATTAGGAGATTCTAACCCTATTAGGAGTTATGGAAGACAGTTGAACCCACTGTACATATAGCCTTAGGATCATATCAATGAAACCACTATCCAATTGACCTCGGTACTATTCCTTTTAGAATAATAGATGTGTAACAAGCTTCTACTTCTTCCTCTATCTAGTACACTAGACTCCTTCACCTTTAGATCATGCAATCAGATTTGGAACTCTGAACTCAGTAACAATAACCCTTAAGGTCACTTACACACATAGGTAGGTTACTCTGCTTTTGTATCACTTTGCTACTCGGTAATTCATAAGTCTTGTTTTTTCTCCATCTATAAAATAGGGAAAATGTCTTTCCTTTATACCATGCTCAATAATAAATCCTTGAGTTAGAGTTCCACACATTAATTTAATGAAATACACATTTAATTAATGTTTTTGGCTCATAGTTAAACACAAACTTTCACACGTGTGACTTCTATACATGAGCACTCTCTGACTTCATCAACTGTTAGTATACTATCTCTAGTTAATTGTGCAACCCTTCACTACAATTTTAATGAGCTATAGCAATCATACAATAGGACCTACTTTCCTAATACTCTATTTCCATATGATTCTCTATAGATCAAACATATCTTCCATACATTGTTACATTAGGTTTTTTGCACTTGCCCTTGTAACAAATACACACTGTAATATGCACTGGTAACTACGCATCATCAGATAAGTAATATAATGTTCTCAATACAAATATCACAGTCTACTACTCTGTCATTCTTTTACAAACTTATTACTATGTTGTCATCAATGATAAACACAGTCATGAAAACATCTAATCAATGTTCTACAATGCTCCTCCATAGCATCAGCATTCATGCTAACATTTTCTAACTTTTTGTTTCAACAAATTGAAACTCTTATCTGCTCCTATATTCCACTTCAACTATTTCATATCTCCTCTCATTGTTTCTGTAAAGGGTCCATAAATACTACTAAAATCTTTGATATTTTTTTTGTAAAAGCTAACCAAACTATGAAAATGTTTTACCCTCTATAACACTCCTTTGAGTAGGCCATTGAAGGATTGCCTTCACTTTCTTAGGGTCCAAATTTAGACCTTTTTTTGAAACTACAAATCTTAGATATACCAACTCCTTCACCAAACTACAATTCTTCAGATTAATCAACAAATTTTCTTCCCTCGGCTACTCAAATACCTACGAATGTGCATCACATGTTCCTCCAATGTCTTACTAAAGATCAAAATATAATATAGGTAAAAAATGACAAACTTACCCAAAAATTCTTGTAGTACCTCATTAATGAGTTGCATGAAATTTCTCAACACTTTAGTTAGCCTAAAGGCATGACTAATCACTTATACAATCCTTCCCTTATGTTGAATGCAATAATCCATTCATTTCCTTCTCTGATCTAAATCTGATGATATCCCTCCTCAATTATATCTTTTTGAAATATACAACTCTACTCAAATAGTCTATAATATCATTTATCTTTGGAAATGGAAATGTATACTTTATTATGATATTATTGATAACTAATAACTAGTACACATCTTCCATTCTCCATTATTCTTTTGCGCTAATATTGCTGTTACAACACATGGATTCAAACTCTCTTGAATCAACCCCTTTTATAATAGCTCATGTACTTGTCTATTAAATTCTTTTGTTTATGTTGGTTTTATTATATTCACTATCTTGTTTTGAAAATTGGCTCTATGAATTAAGTTGATCTCGTGACTAATCTTCCTCATTGGTAGTAATCCATCAAGTACATTATCAAATACAATATCTAGAAACTCATCCAACAAGTTTGCAACTTTGTCAGTACCTATTTTTCTTCTTTACCATCTTTTAACATTATAGAAAAATACATATGCTCATGCCTCATACCCTCTAGTAATTTATATCCATCAACAAAACATACTTTGGAAGTACTACATACCTTTTCTACATTGGCCTTCAATGGCTTCAACTTATGTTTTTCTCCATCTTTTGTCAAAGTGTAGGTATTCATGCGACCATCATGCATAACATGCCTATAAAACTACCATAGTCTACCTAAAATCATATGACACATGTTTATAGGTATGACATCATAAAGTACCTTATCTTGATAGCTTCTAATAATGAACTTCATTCAGAACTATTGAGTGATCATGACATTGTGGCCATCCTACATGCAATAAATGTAGTATGGACGAAGATGCTTTAGCCTTTTGAAATTTTACTTTGTGACCATATTTTCTAACACCATATTGACACTGCTTCCACCATTTATAATCTTATCACAAAACTTATCTTTACACTTGCACCTAGTGCAAAAAAACTCCTCTTTTGATCAGGTTCATTCTCACCACTTAGCATAACTCTTCTATTAACTAGGACTTCTCATCTTTTAGAATCCTTAGAATTTCATGATTTGACATCTTCATCCACATGTGTGACTCTAACCTAGCCTTTAGATCTTCTATCTATCCATCCTTGGCATTGGTGATATTCTAATTCTCTATGACTCTCTTCTCTAGAATGAAAACATGTTCCATAGAATCCTCCCCTTTGTGATCATTTCCCTCTTCCTATTCCTCTATGATATGTACTCTTTTGAACACAAAAATGATTGAATTTTTTTCCCCTTTGATTCAAACTACTACTGCTACCCTCATCCTTCTTCTTTTGATCTTCATTTCAGCCTCCAGAAGACTATCCACTAGATCTTTGACCATGACATCTTCCTCTTTGTTTGTCTCAAACTTACTTTTCAACTTTTCCTCAACTTTTTGAGAAAATTGGCATGCCTCTTCAATACTATTCATTTATAAAAAACTTAATTCCTCTTGAATGTTTTGCCTTAACCCATTAAGATAATAGGAAACTTTCTCTTTATTAGTATTTGTGTGACCTATTCTAATGAGAGCTTGGTAGATCTCTTCTACATACTCCTAAACAAATCCTCCTTCTTGCTTTAACCCTTGCATTTTCTTCAGTAGACATAGCTCATAATACATAGGAATGAATTGTCACTTCAACTTAGCTATCATTTAATCCCATTTTGTGATCTTATCATTTCCTCTTCTATGTTGCTCCAATTGAATCTCCTTCCACAAAATATTTGCATGACCCTTCAATTTGGCCTTCGTAAACTTTACCCTATAACAATCCTCCATATCTTCATACTAAAAATATTCTTACAATTCATTGATCCAATCGATGAAGGCGTTATTCAAATGTTGGGTTTGATTACTTGAAGGCAACTTTTTGGGCATTCCTCAACACTTCTTGTTGGAATTTACAATTGGGAAGGTTTAATTCTGAGAGTGGGGGGAATCAAAAGTAACTAACTCTTAACCTTTTCAAACTTTTAGCTGAGATCATTCATATGCATCTAACATATCTACTTAACATGAAAAATAAAGACATGCATGAAAGTAGATAACACAAGATTTTGGTAACCCAAAAACCCTCCAAAATGAGAAGGTAAAACTGGGGTGGAATTACGCCTGCAAATTATCACTACAGCAATATGTAACTATTTAAGGTTACAAAGATTGACCACTTCCAATGGTCTGGCCTATCAAAGGCTTGTCCTGTTAAAGACTTTACACTCTGTTAAAAGTGACCTAGTCAGAGGATTTACAAACACTCACTTGGAATGTTACCCTGTTAAACGATTTAGCACCTTGTTGAAAGGCTTACAACATGTTTGTTAGACCAACCTATCATCATAGGATTTTCATTCCTAATACAATGGCTAGAGAGTATTAGAAAGTCTTGACCTTATGACTTGCAATCTTCAATTGCTAATTCCAGATCCTCATTCTACTTTATCTTTTCTAATCCTTCCTGATCTAATATGTCTCTCCTTAAAATGTTGATGCTATGTTCGAACCAACTAGATTTTGCAATGTTGCTCTTCCTTTTCTAAGTCTTTACACCCTTCCGAACTTTGCTATCATTCTCCCATACAATACTTTCACATACACATATATATGAATAATGGGGTTTCATCCTCCTTTTAAAGGCTTTGAAGACTTAGGGTTAGGTATGAATCTATGATCAATATTCATCCTTCTTTTCCTACTCAATTCTTTCACTTTTCCTATTGGTTGCATGCTTTCTCCATTTTTCTTATTGGCTGCATGTTGATTGCATAGGGAATGCAAAATATTTGATCTTATCTTTAAGATCCTTTGTGATTAATCTTGCGTTGGCTCAAAAATAGTTTACATCTAAGTTTGTGAAGACACAAACTCATATGTTGATTCTATGTTACTCGACACTTACTAGTTGCTGATGCTCGGCACATATAGGAATTCTATCTCACTCAACTCCTATAGTAATTTTTTTTAGCTCAGCATCTATACTTTTCTTGGCACCTATAGTGACTCAGAATCACTTATCACTCGGCACCTGAATCTTGCTCAGCACCTAAAGTTCACTCAGCACTTATTGAATCTTTGGCTCAACACACACTATAGCTTAGCATCTGCATTATACTCAACATCATCTTGAGAATTGGTTAAGTGTGTTGACACTCAATTGTCAAAACCAATCTAAGACCAACAATCTCCCCCATTGACATGAGTGGAAAAAACACTTAACTAAGCATTATGAATCTGATCTCTATGAGTCTAATACACATTCTATTCAGCATATGTACAAAACTTGAAAAACTTGTTCAAAAATTTTGTAGATGATTATATACCTCAAAAATTTGTAACTCCCCCTGAGCTGATGTGCCATTTCTATAACCAAAATTCCTTAAGCTAAGTTTGTCTCATATTGATGTGTCTAATACTCTTTTCCTTATCTACTATGTGTCTGGTCTGTATCTGCTCTATTTGTACTCCCCTTTTGTTTATGCTCCCCCTTTCACATCGCCTTGCAATTTTTGTTATCCTTCTGGCTTTATTTCCTTATCTCTCCTTAAAACTCAAAATTTTAATATCTCCCCCATATCTACATAATGTATTATCTCCTATCTTTATTATATCTCCCCCTTTTTCATACTTATGTCAAAGGGTCCTAAGAATGAATGGAATATTTAGCCAAAAAAAATTTATTTACCTCCATTATCATTGTCATGTCCCCTTTTCAAATAATTAAAAAATAATAATCTTTGCTAAGGCAGGCAGGCCCAAGAAAGTGAATTTTCGGAAAAAGGGGGTTAATCTTTGGAAACCATTGGACTAATAAATGAAAATTATTATTAAAATATGTTTCATTAACCTCTCTTAGACGTGAGTTACAGTTATGCCCTCTTTTAAGGGGTTTGGAAGCATTTTGGGCTCATTCCGAGACTTGATTTTGCTCATTCTTTGTTATTCTTCAGAGGCTGCCAAACCTGTGGAGAAGGAGACCCAAGAACGGGAGTTTGCAGGTTTTCAGGGAGACCCAAGAATGAGAGTTTGCAAGTTTCTAGGAAGGCTAAGGATGGGAGTTTGAAGCCATTCCATGTGTATGCTCATACAAAGTTTGCCTTTGTGCTGAACAGTGCAGATTTGTGGGCTTTCGGTTGTGTTTTTGTATGAGTTTGGTGTTTTCAGTTGAGTATTTCATATCAGTTTGGGTTGCTGCTGTATTTTAGACTTTAAGGTGTCAAAATAGAGCTGAATATATTTATTGGGATGTGATTAAACTTTTGAGATAGATTATTAGTGTTTTTGTGGTGTTTCTGGGCATTTTTGTGTTAATTTCGGGAGCCCGATGAGCATAGTTTTTGTCCTACATTTGAGAACTGTTGTGTAAAGGCTACGGATCTGGAAATATCATTTTTTAGACTTTTATGCTACTTAAATTTCTGTAAAAATGTCCACTTTCAGATTTATTAATAATAGGTGAAGCTGTGAAGCTTTTGGCACAATTTCTGGCATACCCGATTTGGGGTTTCTTGAGAAATTTGGTGGATCTTTGTGATATTAGTTGTTTGATCTTGAAAATATGATTAGAGGTTGGGAATATCATATAAAATCAGAAAAGGGGACATTTCAGTGGTATCAGAGCCATGATCTTGCCAGCCTGAGGGTTTGTAGAAGTTTGCAGGTCAGTTTTGACAACTACCCAGATCTTGCATTTCAGCTTTGAGAACTACCCAAATATTGCATGTCATAATTTATGGTTGCATGTTGCTTCTAATCAGCTGCATGTCAAAATTTATGGTTGCATGCTACTTCTAATCATTTGCATGTTAGTTCTTGGTGAATTTGGTGGTTGTAGAAGTTTGCATGTCAGTTTTGACAACTACCCAGATCTTGCATGTCAGTTTTGACAACTATCCAGATCTTGCATGTCATAATTTGGTGGTTGCATGTTGCTTCTAATTAGTTGCATGTCAAAATCTATGGTTTCATGCTACTTCTAATCATTTGCATGTTAGTTCTTGGTGAATTTGGTGGTTGTAGAAGTTTGCATGTCAGTTTTGAGAACTACCCAGATCTTGCATGTCAGTTTTGAGAACTACCCAGATCTTGCATGTCAGTTTTGACAACTACCCAGATCTTGCATGTCATAATTTGGTGGTTGCATGTTGCTTCTAATTAGTTGCATGTTAAAATCTATGGATGCATGATACTTCTAATCATTTGCATGTTAGTTCTTGGTGTTTGAAGAAGTTATATCCTATTAGGGTTACACTCTACTTTATCTAGAATGGGCAGGTATAGTACAGAGTCTCAGAGGACATGATCTTGGACAATTGATATCCAGAGTCAAAATAGTAAAAAGGATGGTTATTTAGACATTCGAGATAAACTTATGAAAATAAGCCATGACATGTCTGAACAGTTGATTGAGCACCACCGTATAATGAATGACATGTTGTCTGACCCAACTAAGGTGGATAAGTTGACTGGATTTCTATTTGGCAGATTTTCTCACAGGGCAGATGACACAATTACCAAGAACTTGCATGAGGAGTTTGAGAAACTAGCTGATAGCCAGGTAGAGGTCTCAGATTCTACTCTGCCACAGGAGGTGGTGGGAAAGGATATTACACAGATTGATAGTAACAGCCAACTTGATACTCAAATTGAGACAATTGTTTACAGGTCGTCAAACGGTGATGCCACAGGTATTCAGGATGGTATAGTTACAATAGGAAGTGAATACAATGTAGTGGGTTTAGATGATGATTATGAGGATGTTGTTGTGCAGGATGGTGAGATACCTGATAGAGATGAGCAGACATTGAGCATTCATGACTTTGTTGAGAAAGAGTACCAAGCACAGTTAGATGGTTCATCACATGAGGTTGAGGCTAGTAGTACTTCACATGATTTGTCCAGCCAGCTGAAGGTGAACAAAGATAGTATTATGACTTCATTATCTCATCATGAAAGGTATGTGGAGTTAGTTGGTATTGGTCATATTACTCAGGTGAGGAGCTTGCTTGAGTTACCAGTTGATTCTAGTTTACGGATATCCACTCGAGATTGTTATATTGGCGTTTGGGATTCAGTTGACTGGAGATCTTTAACACTTTTTGGTAGCAGTGTTTGTTTGGGTGCTATCATGGATTTGATTAGCAGATTACACGGTGTTGTCTTTTCTTGTGCCAGTATCTTGTTTGATGTTGGTATTAGTTTTTATACACTGATGTTGGGCTTTGTTCATATATCCAATCGACCATACTTGCTAGAATGTGTTGATGATATTTCATATTTGGCAGTGTGTATAGATGAGTCCCAAGATCATATTGGCATTGATGACATCCAGGAGGATGTAGTGGGCAGTTTTGAAGACTTAGTTTCCTTGGGTATAGAGGAGTTGGACAGCAATGCTAATGTTTTTGATACTCCGTATATTGATATGAGCTTTAGATTTGATTCACAAGATATGGATGGTAATACTCTAGAGACTAGTAACTTTGAGGATACTCCTTTAGACAGTGCATCGGAGGAGGTTTGTAGGAGACAGTCAAGCCAGTGCCATCATGTGTCTAATCAGTTGAGAGTTAGTGACCAAGACATTGCTATCACTTGCCAGCATTTTGATGTTGCTCGTCAGTTGTTAGCAGTTTATGGATGGGGTTCTCCTACTAGTGATGAGCAAGAAGGCAGTTATCTTTCTTTGATAGAGATCCACTCTTTATGGGAGGCTATTCGGATTTTGAGATAGAATTATATGCAGTTGGTAGCTGACAGAGATTATCTTATGAAGTGGGGCAGTACAACATATGATGCATTGCTGGCCAAGGAAGATGAGGTGAGTGAGCTTACTAAGCAGGTTGAGGTGACTTCTGAGATTCTTGAGAGTACACAGTTAGCTTTCAAGGAGTCACAGTTTCATTTGGCTAAGGTGACCATGGAGTTAGAGCGACTACAGTCTTTACCTGATTCTATACAGTCACAAGCTGTGATGTTTGGTGATCTGAGGATGTCCATGGTCGAGATTGTCAGAGATAGTGGAGATGGGGATGCATCCATCCTTGATACTAACATTGGCATATCAGGTTCATTCCCACTAGAGTTAGGTTCAGTTGAGTTGGGTGTTGTAGCAGATTGTTGTATGCCTGACATGGTGGTGGCTTCTAGTACTGATGGCACGAAGACTAGAGATGTATCAAAGATCATGTGTGATGTTGGTGAGTCGGCAGTTGGCATGGTTCTTGCTAGTAATACTACTCCCTTGGTGATATCTTCAGAGGTAGTAGTATGTTCCAACATGGTTAATGATCAATTGCAGTTAGTTTCATCTAGATTATAGTCTGAGCCACTGACTGAGATTGGTGAATTCTATCGGCATTACACTATGAGGTACACTCATCAATTTACCTTTGATCACCATGTTGATGAGATTATGATACAGAGATTTACTTTGGTTCCTAGTGCTTATCATTAGTTATGGAATAGTTTGATGCCTCGGGATGAGAGTTGTGATGGGCACGACATGGCAATAGGTCCTACAGTTGATAGCTTGATAATACATGACTTAGAGCAGGAGTTTTGGAGTGATGCTTCAGCAGGGGTTGTTATTGATTCTACTCCTTTGGCTATGACATCTCCTGACTTAGCTAGTGATCAGTCACAGTGGGTTATATCACTTGTTCATGGTGAGCTGTTGACTGAGGTTGGTTTTTTTAATCAAAATTATATTGCAGGGTATGTACATCAGTTAGCATTTGATCCTTGTTTTGAGGAGTTGATGGAAGACAAATTTGGTTTGGATTCCATTTCTTACTCTTTATCTTGTAATGTCTTTTCACCATCAGCAGTGCATGGGAGTTATGGTTATGAGATAGTGGCCGGTGATTTGCAGAGTTGTGTTGACTGCAGGAGTTGTACAGTGTGTGGATTCTCCATACTTGGTATAGTTTCATTCGAGAGCATTCACCATTGTTGTAGAGTTGGATTGTACATTCTGTATAGGCCAGTGGGATGCATTGATGGTATTTACTATGTTGGTAGTTTGATTTTTCCACTTTACTTGGGTTCTAATGCTCTAAGAGTTTGTGTCTCATGGGTTTTTGACTATGGTAGTGGTGATTTTGGAGTTTGGTTGAGCTATACTTGTTAGTTTGATTATGGATTCCTCTTGGTCATATTGCAGAGGATATTGCAGGAGACTGTGTTAATTGGTAGTAGTATAGTTCATGACTACATTTGGGATCCAGGTGGATTGATTGGTTTATTATTCAGCCATTTCTTGAGGACAAGAAATGTTTGGGCAAGGAGGACTTGTCATGTTCCCTTTTCAAATAATTAAAAAATAATAATCTTTGCTAAGGCAGGCAGGCCCAAGAAAGTGAAGTTTCGGAAAAAGGGGGTTAATCTTTGGAAACCGTTGGACTAATAAATGAAAATTATTATTAAAATATGTTTCATTAACCTCTCTTGGATGTGAGTTACAGTTATGCCTTCTTTCAAGGGGTTTGGAGGCATTTTGGGCTCATTCCGGAACTTGATTTTGCTCATTCTTTGTTATTCTTCAGAGGCTGCCAAACCTATGGAGAAGGAGACCCAAGAACGGGAGTTTGCAAGTTTTCAGGGAGACCCAAGAATGGGAGTTTGCAGGTTTCTAGTAAGGCTAAGGATGGGAGTTTGAAGCCATTCCATGTGCATACTCATACAGAGTTTGCCTTTGTGCTGAACAGTGCAGATTTGTGGGCTTTCGGTTGTGTTTTTGTATGAGTTTGGTGTTTTCAGTTGAGTATTTCATATCAGTTTGGGTTTCTGCTGTATTTCAGACTTTAAGGTGTCAAAATAGAGCTGAATATATTTATTGGGACATGATTAAACTTTTGAGATAGATTATTAGTGTTTTTGTGGTGTTTCTGGGCATTTTTGTGTTAATTTCGGGAGCCCGATGAGCATAGTTTTTGTCCTACATTTGAGAACTGTTGTGTAAAGGCTATGGATCTGGAAATATCATTTTATAGGCTGTTATGCTGCTGAAATTTCTGTAAAAATGTCCACTTTCAGATTTATTAATAATAGGTGAAGCTGTGAAGCTTTTGGCACAATTTCTAGCATACCCGATTTGGGGTTTCTTGAGAAATTTGGTGGATCTTTGTGATATTAGTTGTTTGATCTTGAAAATCTGATTAGAGGTTTGGAATATCATATAAAATCAGAAAAGGGGATATTTCAATCATCTTCAGAGAAGTGTCCCAATTATTTAAGGCAATTTCTAGTGCTTTGAGCTGGATGGCTATATCTACTACAATATGTACAAGACCTTCTAAGGTAGAAAGATTTGGATCTTTCTTCAAAACATTTTCTGCATAGGCCATCTCTTTATGTAACACTTCTAGATGTGGGTTATTGCAAATTGAATTTGCATTAGTTTGGCCTTAACATTACCCTCTTCTTCTATTAATATAGGTAACTCCTTTCGAGTGTGAAGCGTTGTGGCAAAATGCTTCTCACTTTGAGTTGGATCCTTAGGTAGCTGTGTGCTAGATATCTTAAGGCTCCTCTCCAAGCTTAGTATTATCTAGCTAGTCTCTTGTGTGAAATATGATGAGTCACACAGCTTGGTGTACAATGAGAATATGTTCTCAAGTACTATTTTCACCTTTTCTATCTTCTTAGCCAGTTCCACTTGTGATAGTGCTATCTCACTAGATATCTTCTCATTAACCTTCATCTGAAATTTCTTTTCATACCATTCTAATAATTTAACATTAGTATCAAGGTCTTCATTTTTTACCTAGTCCACTATGTTGGATAGTTGCTTCATGATGGGCTTTTTTTCGTCAAGTACTAGCAAGTTGAATGCATCAAGGAATATGTCTTTGATTTCTTCTAATGCTTGCTTTTGCCTATACTCATTTCTTAGTATCTCTTGCTTCTTTTTCCTCTCTAGTGCCTCTTGCACTTCATTTATCTGTGCTAGGTTCATTGTCTTGCAGTCATAACATGGTATGACTATTTCTTCATCAAGTGCAGGGTCTCCATAGTGAAGTACCCTTGCTACCATGGTGGAGCTCTAGCCTGGTGCTTAAATTTGTAGTGGTACTGCATCAATGCTTGACTGCTTGGTAGGAGTCCTTGTAGTAGGAAAATTTTCCAGTGTTTGTATTGCCTCTTGCTCTCTTTCCTTGGGGGTTTTCTCCTCTTCCTTCTCCTCTTCCTTTCTACCTTGATCAATTACAATGATTTGAGGAGGTGCACCTTAGCTTTGTGTTGTAGGATCCTTTTCTCATGTTTTCTCCTTATCTTGCTCCTTGGCAGTAACTAGAACTGGAGTGTCAACCTTAGCAGTTGTGTCTTGTGTTTCTTTCTCTTTTGTTTCATCACTTGTAGTTGTAGGAGGTTGTGAAGGTGGTTCTTGTATGTTCACCTTGTCCTTAATTATTTCAGCTACAACTTTTTGTAACTCTTCTACACTCGCCAAAATAAGATTTGTGCACAACTGTGATTGAAATGTTGTTTGGTGACGGATCTCTTTGAGATCCTCTACAGTTAGTGGATTGATGTTCTGACCTGAGGTGTTAGGAACATCCTTTACAGTTACAATTTCTATAGATATAGGTATTGTATGTGGAGGATTAGGTGGTGGAAATTGGGTATCTTGGACACTATGTTCTTATTGTTGCTCCTCGCTTGTTGATTCATCACCTTTATGTGTCTTCTCCTCCACTATAACCTCTTCTTTCTCTTTCTCTCCTTATTCATCCTTCTCATTTTCCTCTCCTTCCTCTTCATCATTTCTTCCTTCAAAGGGATCTTCTTGTCCTTCCTTGACAGTTGTTAACCCATAAATCAATTTCCACATTTGTGTGGACTTCTTTACAACATCCTCAATTTTATTCTATAGAATGTTGAAGGCTTTGTATTTGGGTGCAAATTTGCTCCCATGTTTCTTGTTAGCCTTGCTTATTTGACCTTTTTTAAGGTCTACCATTACATGATCCAATGTTGACTCCCTTATTTCCCTCTTCATTTTTAGGCAATAATGCCATTTATTTTGAAGTATTGAGCTTAACTCCTTGGGCATTGAATTATCCAGTTCAAGTGGAGTAGTCTTGAACTTGGCCATCATAGTGTAGATAGATTCTTCCACTACATTTTCCTCTTCTTTGCTTAACTTATTGAAATCAATATCTTTTAGACCAGTTAAATCTACATTATCCCTAATGTTATCACAAACATTCTCCAAATGGTGGAGTGTCTTACCACTCTGAATTGATCATTGTCAGATTCTGTCTTTTCTTCGTCTAACTTTTGGGGTGCAACATATTTTATTATTTTCTTTCCTATAGGCCCTCCTTGCTCTGTGGCTTTTTTATTTTCCTATTCCTTAGCTTCTTTTTTTGTTGCCCTGGTATCTACCCTTGTAGTAGACTTGGTTGGGCTCGACTTTGTTGCTTTCTTCTTTCATTTAGGTTGTGCAGCAGGTTGTTTCTATGCTTTTCTCTTCTTAGGTTAAGCCTTGGGTGCTTCTTGATTGGCACCTTCTTCTTCCTCTAAATCCTCACCCATGCCTTGGGTCAAAGCTAATGGTTCTTGATCTTGTTCATCTTCATCTTCTTCTGCTTCTTCATCTTCTTCTTCTTCATCGGTGCCCTCACCAAATTTTGCCTTTAACTTCTTCAAAAGTTTCTCCTTTTTCTTCAGTGTGGAGGTAGATTTTAACTCCATGTCTACTTTTGACCTTACCACATCATAAGTACCAAAATGTGGTGCACTCTTGTCCACTTCCTCTGCTAATAATGAAGTTATAGCTATTGATGCATCATCTATGTTTATCTCATATCCAAGAGGTCTTAGCCATCTAACCCTTGGTATGGCTACTTGTATGTAAGTATAATTAATATCTACAAAAAAACAAAAACAAAAACATCATTTACATGCTATTCTACTAATGAAACTAGTATCCTTAGCCTCTATTTCATGGATTTCTTGAAATCCTCAAAATAACTTGTCATGAGAGTTTCAAAATTAGCTCTCATTTGTTCAATATATTCATTTACTTGAGCTATAATGGTCCTACTTTCTTTCCAAACAACTTTACCAAAGGATGGAAATTCATTTTGTACATAGAAAAATATGCAAATCAAAATTGCACCAAACTTGCACTATGCTCCTTTAGTTCTCATTATTGCTGCTATATTTTCATTGATATGTTGCAATTGTGATTCTAAAAGATCGTAAGTATGATCCTTTTTCACTAGTTTGTAGCCAACATCCACTTTAATGCATGGTACACTATTAAATCTATTGGATTGATAGAATTTGTGAGAAATAACCCTAACAACAAAATCAACAAGAGGGTCTTGGATAGTATCTATAGTCATTCCTTTCTTGTTCCATTTGGCACCTGTGTTTTTCTCAATTGCTTCCTTAGAGTCACTTCTAAGGGTCTTTGGCCAATCTAGAGTTGGATACCCTATTACTCTGTGAATGATCTTCTTTGGTATCTTGATTGGACCATCTTCCAGCCATAAACTTCCATCACGAATCCTGCTTAACACTATCCTGATCCATTTAGTTTTGAAGATATTGGGGGATTCTAGGGCACGAGTCAAACCCTTCTTCTCAACAATTTGGTATTCTTATTTCAAGACTCTATTTTCACACAACTTTTCATAGGTTTCCCTCATCTCCATGTCTCCACTGGTTCCAATTTTGTAGTTTAACATCTTCTAACATCTTGGACCATAACTACTTTAGGAGGAATAATAGATAGGGCTTCGACTGGGTCATTTTTGTATGCCACTTCTAGGATTGGCCAAAAATTAGGCTGTTTAACTTCACACAAGTTGGACCTCAAACGGTTCTTTCTCCTATGGTTTCCTAGAACTGGAGGCCATTTCTACTATCTAGGGTTTAAATATAAAGAAAATGTGAAACTGTGTAGCTCAGCACTAGTGTAAATACCTTTGAATCGATGAAATTATGCTAAATCGCTATTGAAATTAGCTCAAATGTTGGATTCTCTGCTTTGAAGTCATTCTGCACTCTTCTTCATCCTAGCTCTCTGTTCATGCTGAAGAAACATGGTTCAAAATGCTATCACATACCCCCTTTTCATAGCATTTAATGCTTAGTGTTTTCACAGTTGTCCACTCTTCTTCTTAAACATTTTTGCATTACTTAGCTTCCATTGTCTTTCCACCACTCAGCATCCACTGAAGTATTCTTCACTCGGCTTCAACTCAAATTTCTCTTCACTCATCTTCTACTACCACTCAGATGCAACTAATCATTCGACTTCTACTGACCTTGGTAATCAACTCAACATGTATTGAAATTTTACTCGACATCTAAGGGAAACTTGGCAACACTTATGAAATCTTGAAATTTTAACTTTGCATCCTTATTCATGTTGATCTCTCCTTTTCAATACTTGCTTGTTCAGGAACTGATGTATGATAAAGCTTTGTATATCAATTCAACATGCCTTATTGTGCTTAGTTGGATGAAGTGTGACCACTTGACCTTTTAGGTGAAGTGATCCCTTCATTTGATGTGCTACTTCCATCTTTCTTATTCCATTTCTTATTTATTTCTCTTCTAATGTGTTCAACATCTACCTTCTCTTTTCCTTTGTTAATCTCTAAGTTGGGTGCCTTTAACCTTGTTGGGAAATTCCTACTACTATGTCCATTCTTTAAACAACTGAAGCATGTAGTCTAGCTAAGCAATTTGCTGCAATTTCCACTAAAATGTGTTTGTATGCAATTTTTTGGGATGTGTCCATATTCTTAATAATAACATCTATACTCGATGTTGTAGTCTCAATTGTAGTAATGTCCATGATTGTTTCCCCTTGCTGACTTATTAGGTGTCCACATAGGCTTTGATTTGCACTCAAAAGCTCTATGTCCATACTTCTTGCAATTGTAGTAGTGACCTTCAAATCTTGGTGTTTTGATAGTCCTAGTCCTACAGTCATGTGCTCGATGTCCTTGCTTGTTGCACTTGTGATAGTGACCCACATTCTTAGGTTTTTCATGCTGATGGTCATTCTTGCTCTTGCATATAGTAGAGGTATATCCCTTTTTACCATAGAAATGACAAGTAGGTTTAGTGTTCTTACCTTTGTCACTTCTTTCTTCTCCTATCTTGGATGACTCTCCTAGTTTAGTGCTGGTGTATCCTAGTCCTGAAGTATCATTGTTGGCTCTTGGTGATTTTAGCAGCTGTCCAAAGTACTTGATGGCCTCATTAGGTTTTTTGAAGCTCTCTGCAATTTCCTTCTCTCTTTTCAGGTCATTTTGCAATTGTTCATTTTGCATCTTTAGTGTTGAGATCTCAATATCCTTGACATTCAATTCATGATGTGCATTCATCATCTGACTTAGGGTATCTAGCTGCATGTTTAAAATTCTTGCAAGCTCAATTGACTTTTCTTCTAGTTTGTTGGCAAGATTTCTCTTGTCTTCTTCTAGCATAGCCTTATCTTCAATGGCTCTTTTCTTTTGTTCAATTACTTCACAAAGCATCATGGCTTGAGATTCTTGTTCAATCTTAAGTGTTCTGATTTCTTCTGCTTGAGCTCTATTTTTCTCCATTAGGTATGTTATTCCTACATCAAACTCTTTGGAATCTCCATTTGCAAACAATTTTGAGGTGTCAATCTCCTTGTATTGTGTATCATTCTCAGCTATGGCAATCAATTTTCTTCTCTTTATAGATTTTCTCAGCTCTTCCCTGACTTCTTCCAAAGTGTGTAGAGCAAGTTGTATATCAATTACCTGGTTTTCTATGACCTTCCCAAGTTTGTAGACTTCCATTTCCAAATATTTTATCCAAGTTGTAAGGCTCTTCCTTGTGAGAACTCTGCTCTAATACAAATTGTTGGAATTTACAATTAAGAAGGTTTACTTCTAGGGGGGTGAATCAGAAGTAACTAACTTTTAACCTTTTAAAACTTTTAGCTGAGATTATTCATATGCATCTAACATATCTACTTAACATGAAAAATAAAGACATGCATGAAAATAGATAACATAAGATTTTGGTTACCCAGAAACCCTCCAAAATGAGAAGGTAAAATTGGGGTGGGGATGACACCCACAAATTATCACTGCAGCAATATGTAACTATTTAAGGTTACAAAGATTGACCACTTCTAATAGTTTGTCCTATAAAACGCATGTCATATTAAAGACTTTACACTCTGTTAAAAGCGACCTAGTCAGAGGATTTACAAACACTCACTTGGATGTTACCCTGTTAAAGGATTTAGCACCTTGTTGAAAGGCTTATAACATGGTTGTTAGACCAACCCATCATCATAGGATTTTCGTTCCTAATACAATGGCTAGAGGGTATTAGAAAGTCTTGACTTGATGACTTGAAATCTTCAATTGTTGATTCTAGATCCTCATTCTGCTCTGGCTTTTCTAATCCTTCCTGATTTGATATGTGTCTCCTTGAAATGTTGATGCTCTATTCTAACCAACTAGATTTTGCAAGGTTGATCTTCCTTTTCTAAGTCTTTACACCCTTCTAAAATTTGCTAGCATTCTCCCATACAATACTTTCACAGAAACATAGATATGAATAATGGGGTTTTATCCTCCTTTTAAAGGCTTTGAAGACTTAGGGTTAGGTATGAATCTATGATCAGTATTCATCCTTCTTTTCCTTCTCAATTCTTTCACTTTTCCTATTAGTTGCATGCTTTCTCCATTTTTCTTATTGGTTACATGTTGATTACTTAGGGAATGTAAAAGATTCAATCTTATCTTCAAGATCCTTCAAGATTCATCCTGAGTTGGCTCAAAAGTGGTTTACATCTAAGTTTGTGAAGGCACAAACTCATATGTTGATTCTGTGTTACTCGGCACTTACTAATTGTTGATGCTCGGCATATATAGGAATTTTGTCTCACTCGGCTCCTATAGTAATTCTATTTAGCTCAGCATCTATACTTTGCTTGGCACCTATAGTGACTCGGCATCACTTATCACTCAGCACTTGAATCTTGCTTGACACCTATTGAATCTCTAGCTTGGCACATACTATAGCTTGGCATCTCTATTATACTCAACATCATCTTGAGAATTGGTTAAGTGTGTTGACACTCAATTGTCAAAACCAATCTAAGACCAACACTTTTCCATATGACCCCAAATGGAAATGGATGACTAAAACACTCACATGCTCCCCTTAATAAATTAATCTAGGGCAAGAAGAATTATAATAAAGAATTTTTCCCATCAAAATAATAGGGGCATCTCAGATTTGCAGGCGGCATTCTACTTCGCATTTCATGAGCTTCCACTCCCCAATTTCCATTGCCTGTCCTCTCCAATAAATACATCTCCAATGATAACAAGAGGTTTTGGGAATTTAAATTTGAATATTATTTCTCATCAAGTAGGCTGAGGCTAAGCATTATGGTTATTTTGAAGCATATGTTGCTTTTCCCATGATGACGTAGACAACAGAGAAAGTAGCTTTCTTTGAGGAATTTTATCCCATGTTGACCACATAGTTGGTATCTTTGGTTTTTTTAAATGCAAGGGCATAATACACAAATGTCTTAAGAAGTCCACACTTGAAGACACAAAAAGGCTTGTGTGGTGGGGTCTATGGGTAGCTCGAGACCATGGAAAAGATATTTTGGGCAACCAAACATAGAACGAAGAAGATGATGTGGCATGTCTAGAGCTAATCATGAGATTGTAAGGATTAAGATGAGAAGGTTATGATGCTATGAAAATTCATAATTTTGGAGAGCAAGAAAATAAAAGTTACGATACTACACCTATTGGCGAGATTAGAAGGCTTCAAATGTGGACTTAAGAAACTACAACAAATCGTATGATTAGGAGTGTTAAAATGTGAGGTTAAGATGCTATGAGGAATTTGGGATTTTTTAAATTTGTATGATTGAGAGGATATTATGTTCAAGAAACCAAACTTTGAAGGTTTTGAACTTATGCTTGAAGAGATATGGTTCCCATTTAGGTGGCAATTCGACCAATGGGGAGTTGACATGTGGCACTCAGGTGGTAGAAGAGGTAATGTAAGATAATAAAATAAAATGTTGAAACTTAAATATTAGTTTGCATTCTAAAATCTACATTTGATAATAAATTTGAAATATTTTATAGTTAACACTATATAAAATTTTGAAATTTTCAACTTTTAAGTGCCTTGTTCATTGCCAAGGGCCAGAACTTTTAAATGCTCAATAGGGGTGTCAATTGTGTCTAAAATATGGAGTGTAATATACTGTTGAAAAGAAAAGAAGATGATTTTTCCATATTTGTAATCAAAAGATGTGCAGGTCTACATTAGTGAAATTTATAAGAAAAATTTTTTAATTAGGGGCATTCTCAATAGACAAAGTGTTTTTCATCATAGAGTTTTAGAATCAGTTAACAAGCAAACAGAGAATTTTTTTGGGTCCAGATTTGGGGGTAATGCTCCTAAAAGTATTATTTTTCCAAAGTCATTTGGAAAAATTTTTGGCTCTTTTTTAGGATCAAATTCAACATCTTTTGTAGTTGGTTATGTTTCCATCATTTAGGCAGTTTCAATTATTCTTCAAACATAATGATGGAGATTTGATTTTCAGTTGAAGGAAGAGAGTAGAGAGAAGTTTTACATATAGAGGTTCTTCAAGTGGAAAAATGGCAGCATCATAGTAGAGACGAGATTTCTTCCATTCTATTTAGTCTTTTCTCTTTCTCTAGGGTTGATGGTTGGCTAATTTCCAAACTATTGAGAAGAACTCTAACTGTGATTCCACCTTTCATGCCCAACATTTCTCTCTTGTAATGAACAACCATTAATGAATTATTAGGATAATTTTAGTCTATTCAATTATTTCATGAGTTAATTTCATGTATCCTCATGTATTTTTTTCAAGGAAATGAATAAAATGCAGTAACAAATTTATCTTCAGTCTGATTCTTGTCTCATGTTTATGTTGTTTGTAATCTTCTGTGGTTTGTGAACAAAGAGTAGAAATCTAGTTGCAATCTATTTTAGGTTGTATGTTTTGTTATATTTTTCTTATGATTAAAGGAGTCATATAAATTCTTGCTTTACCATAATAAGGTTGCAAATTTCATGAAGGGATAGGTCAAGTATGAGGGTTAGTCTTGATGCAGATGTTTGATTCACAAAGTGATAGGATAATTAGGAGTCTTGATATATGAGATGTATCAATAATTTCCAAGGATGTGTGTTAGTAATTTTTGAAATTTCCCAATAGATAAGGAACTAATAAGCTACAAGATCTAAATGTTGTGTTGTTCATATCTTGGTTTTGTTGATATTCAGCACATTAATTAAAGTATTTTCCCTTTTATGTTGAAGAGCTGAAAGGATTTTCCCTCACTTAGATTATCAATTTCATAGGTCATGATTTTGGCTATTTCATGTCTATTTTGTTTGCATAAGCATAGAAGATTCAAGGGTTTTCATATGCTAAATATAGATTCAAATTTATGGTTTTGGGAAGTGGTCACATAATAGAATTTATAGGTTCATCCACCTAGGTCTTGTAAAGCCTGAAGAAGGAGTATAGCCTTGTAGTTGGCCCTAATCTCTAAATAAGTATATTGAATATGAGAATTATCCACTTCTAGATATCTTTGTTCCTATCATTAGGTTATTAAAAATTTGTTAATTCAAGAGCCAACAAAATGGTGACTCTTCTGGGGAGTATATGAAGAAATTCATTGTTGAATGTACTGGAATCTCTGGTATAATCTGTGTATTTTCATAATATGTACAATAGACAAACCTTGAGAATATGTGCAAGTCTATAGTAGTGAAAGTTATAAGAAAATTGTAAAATCAGGGGCATTCTCAATAGAACAAGTATTTTTCATCATAGAGTTTTAAATAAGTTAAGAAGAAAACAAAGAAGTTTGTTGGCTCTAGATTTGGGGGTAATGCTCCTAAAAGTATTATTTTTCCTCTAAAGTTATTTGACAAATGTTATAGCTCTTATTTAGCATCAGACATCTTTTGCACTTGGTTATGTTTCCATCATTTGGGTAGTTTCAAGTATTCTTCAAACATAAGGATGGAGATCTAATTTTTAGTTGAAGGAAGAGAGTAGAGTTTTAAATTAGTAGATGGAGGTTCTTTAAGTGGAAAAAGGAAAGCATCATATCGTATTCTAAATTTCTTCCATTCTATTTAGTCTCTTCTCTTCTCTTTCTCTAGGGTTGATGCTTGGTTGTTTTCTAGACAATTAACCAGATCTCTAACTGTGATCCCAACATTTCTCTCTTGTAATGAATAGTAGTTAATGAATTATAGAGATAGTTTTAATCTATTCACTTGTTTTATGAGTTAATTTCATGTACCCTCATTTTTTTTTTCAAGGAAATGAATAAAATGTAGCAAAAAGTTTATCTTTCATCTGATTCTTGTCTCTTGTTTATGTTGTTTGAAATCATCTGTGCTTTGTGAACAAAGAGAACAAATCAAGTTACAATCTATTTTAGGTTGTATGATTTGGTATATTTTTCTTATAGTTTAAGGAGTCATGAAAATTCTTGGTTTACAATAATGGGGTTACAGATTTCATGAAGGGATAGGTTGAGTATGAGTTTTAGTCTTGATGCAGATGTATGATTCATAAAGTGATAGGATAGTTCAGGAGTCTTGATATATTACATGTATCAATGATTTCCAAGGATGTGTGTTAGTAATTTGTGGAATTTTCCAATAGATAAGGAATTGATCAACTATATGATATAAATGCTTTTTTGTTCATATCTTGGTTTTGATGATATTCAACACATTAATCAAAGTCTTTTCCATTTTACGTTGAAGAGCTTAAAGGATTTTCCCTCACTTAGTTTATCAAGCTCATAGGTCATGATTTTGGAAATTTCATGTCTATGTTGTTTGCATAAGCATAGAATATTCAAGGGCTTTCATCTACTAAATATAGATTTAGATTTATGGTTTTGGGAACTGGTCACATAATAGAATCTATAGGTTTACTTGCCTAGGTCTTGCATAGCCTAAAGAAGAAGGAGTATAGCCTTATAGTTGGCCCCGATGTCTGAATAGGTATGTTGAACATGGGAATTAGCTACCCCTAGATGTATTTTTTCCTACCATTGGGTTATTAAAAAGTTGTTCATTTAGGAGCCAACACATTTCAAATATTTAAGTGGTATTTTGTTAGAGTTGAAAAAGAAATAAGAAAGAGTTTAAAGTTCTTTAGATTAGATAGAGGAGGTAAATTCATATCAGATGAGTTCAACATATTCTGCAATGAAAAAGGAATTAAGAGACAAATGAGTGCACCAAGGACTCCAGCACATAATGGAATAGCAGAAGGAAGGAATAGATCGATTATGGACTATGCAAGATTATTGATGATGGATAAGAATGTTTCACAAAAGCATGGGAGAGAAGTTGTAAGTACTACAGTCTATATTATGAGTTGAGTTCAAGTGAAGAAATGTACAAATAAAATGCCTTTTTAACTTTGGTATGAATATGCACCTATTGTCAATTTTTTCAATTTTTTTGGATGCAAATATTACATATTGAAAGATACAAGGAAAGGAAAACTTAATAAAAAAGAGTGATGAAGGTATATTTCTAGGATGTTCCACTAAAAGAAAGGCATATAACTATTTGAATTCAAATACTAACAAAATTGTGGAAAGTGCAAATGTTAGAGTTGATGAATTTTCTGACAAGCATGAAAAGGAATCCTATAGGAAGTTTTTCTAAATATATGAAGGTGAACCTAGCATCTTACCTAAACCACAGGAGGCTACTAAGTATTAGTAGCCAGGCACTATCAAGGTTTAGCAGAAGATCTCTATTGAGCATCAATAGGCTTCCAAGCATCGGGCTATAAAAGTCAAGTTATAGACAAAAGAAGAAAAACAATAGGAAGATGGAACCGAACATCATACAAACCATGTTGAGTTGTAGGCAAAGATACCTAAAATAGAAGAGAAGGAAGGACCAAGTGAAATACATGAAGAAGAAAGAACGCCTAACTAGAAAAGTATGTTAGAAGGAATCATACAGCATTACAAATTATTGGAAGAAAAGATTCAGGAGTCGAGACAAGAAGTAATTTGAAAAATGATACATGTTTATTATGTGAAGTTGAACCTAAATCATTTAAAGAAGCTTTGGAGAATGAAGACTAGATTAAGGCAGTGAATGAGGAAATAGATTAAATAGAGAAGAAAAAACATGGACATTGTTACCAAGGCCAAAGTACAAGAATGTGATTGTAACCAAGTGGGTTTTCATAAACAAGTTGAATGAGAAAGGCAAAGTTACAAGGAACAAAGAAATATTATTTTGTAAGGAATATGCACAAGAAGAGGAGTTGACTATGGTGAGACATTTTCCCTAGTTGAAAGATTGGAAGGAGTGAGAACTTTTCTTGCATATGTTTCTTACAAAGGATTCAATTTATACCAAATGTATGTCAAATATTCATTTTTTAATGGAATCTTGGAGGAAGAAGTCTACAAGAGGAATATGGTATGTAAGCTATGCAAAGCATTATATAGTTTGAAACAAGCCCCTGAAGAATGGTATGAAAGGTTACACAATTATTTGATGGAAATTGGTTTTGCAAGAACCAATAACAATAGCAATCTGTACTTGTAGAGTGAATCTGAAAGGAATATGGTATGTAAGCTACGCAAAGAATTATATAGTTTGAAACAAGCCCCTGGAGAATGGTATGAAAGGTTACACAATTATTTGATGGAAATTGGTTTTGCAAGAGGAATATGGTATGTAAGCTATGCAAAGCATTATATAGTTTGAAATGAGCCCCTGGAGAATGGTATGAAAGGTTACACTAACATGGTAACCTCAAAGATAAAGTGATATATAGCAAGAGGAATATGGTATGTAAGATATGCAAAGCATTATATAGTTTGAAACAAGCCCCTAGAGAATGGTATGAAAGGTTACA
Source organism: Cupressus sempervirens (assembly GCA_028749045.1). NCBI lineage: Eukaryota > Viridiplantae > Streptophyta > Pinopsida > Cupressales > Cupressaceae > Cupressus > Cupressus sempervirens. Next base: position 750,310,946 of record CM053790.1, read on the forward strand.
CAATTATTTGATCCTAGCAAGAGGAATATGGTATGTAAGCTACGCAAAGCATTATATAATTTGAAACAAGCCCCTAGAGAATGGTATGAAAGGTTACACAATTATTTGATCCAAATTGGTTTTGCAAGAACCAATAACAATAGCAATTTGTACTTGTAGAGTGAATCTAAAAGCAAGATATTATTAGCTAAAAATTTTGTTGATATCATATTTCAAGGATAGGATTTTTTGTACAATTCATTTGCTAATGAAATGAAGAAGGAATTTTACATGTCAATGTTTGGACAAATCAAGTTTTTTGTTGGTTTACAAGTTTATCAGATGAAGAAAAGTATTTACATTACACAATCAAAGTATATCAAGGACATATTGAACAATTTTATAATGGAAGGCTCAAGACTAGTTGGAACACCTATGGTGACTAGACATAAACTCTGAAATAATGATGATTCAATTGAGGTGAATCAAACATTATACAAGTCAATGATTGGAAAACTACAATATGTGGTACATAGCAGATCGTACATTGTGTCAGTAGTTGGTATAGTAGCCAAATTTTTTGCTAATCCTAGAGAAAATCACATGATGGCAATGAAAAGAATCCTAAGATATCTGAAAGGGACAAATGAATAGGGATCATGGTACAAGAAAAGTGACAAGTTTGAAATGAAGGTTTATGAAAATGTTGATTGGGCATGCAACATTGATTACAAATGAGTACAAGTGGACAAGCTTTTTGTTGGAATACTTTAGAATATAGGTTCATGTTGAATCACTACTCATGAAATATGGGTCAATGAGTTTGACTCAAAAATCACACAATTAAATCCTGATATTCATATCAAAATTTGACTTGTTATGGAAAAGGATCTCCTACTTATCAATTGATGAGCTTAAGGGGCTTTCTAATGAATGGTTCATAAGGCACAACACTTGGTGAAGGTTATCACACGGCTGAGATAATGAGGACTTACTTCACATAATAACCAAATAGAACAACAAAGAGACAGAATTTGATCCCAGATAAGGAACTCAATAATTATGAAAGACAACTTTATTTAAACCAGGCTTTGATACCAGATTTACAACGTTCTACTAAATATATCCAAACTTGATACAGAATGCTTAGCTATTAGTGAAGACAGTCTAATTTCTAATCTTCCAAAAGGAAGAGAGCATACTCTCTATGTCTTTCTGATATTACAAGCTCAACTACTGGACTTTACAAAGCTTCTTAGTCTTATGGACTGATTTCACTTAGACTCAACTTGTTTTGAGTGTGGAGACTGAAACCCTTATATAGGAGAGACGTCCTCCTAGGCAACTCAAACAAGTTTACAAAAATTTGAAATTTGTCCATAGGAAATGGACACTTGTCCAAACTTCTAGAAGCCTTATCACTAAGGAATCTTGCACAGTAACTCCACTAAAGGGAAAAGGAGTGTGAACAATAATGCGAGAAGACATGACAATTATTATAAATGTCTTTTTTGACACGAGAAGGTTAACTCGTGGTTACGTTGTCGGTGTAACCTATCCTCCTTTGTACCATGGTAAGGTCCATGCTTAATTTTTATTCTCTGAGTATTAAGTAACTCAGTTAAGTAACAACCCCACTTATTAGGTTAATATCTTTGACCTTTTGGAGATTCAACTTCAGGATCATAGCTTAGAGCAGATTCAACAAGACTTTGCTACTACTGTTCTGACCAAAGATTTGCAGAAATACCATAGGGAATTTGAATGCTCTTTGCCCCTGAAAAAAGATGAGCATGGAAAGGAAATGCTACCCAAAAGTAGAGCCAATTATACTGTACTTTCCAGAGTTCAACAGGAAATGTGTGAAAAGGAAATTGTTGAGTTATTGCAAAAGTCCATTATCAGGCCCATTTCTAGTCCATTTTCTTGTCATGCCATGTATGTTCCAAAAAAGGATGAAAATGGGAATGAAATAGTTGAAAAATTTCTAGTAGTTGACTACCGACCACTAAATGCATGCCTTGAAAGTAATCAGCATCCTCTCCCCAATAAAGACTACATATGGCAAAGAATTCAAGGATGCAATGTTTTTAGTAAATTTGATCTTACCAAGGGTTTTTGGCATATTAGATTAAAAGAAGGAGATAGAAATAAATCTGCATTCTCTGTGCCACAGGGACTATTCAAATGGAATGTTCTTCCTTTTGGTATCAAGATATTAGCCTCCATTTTTCAAGGATTCATGGATCAAATTTTTGCACCCTATGCAAAATTCATCCAACCATATATAGATGACATTCTCATCTTTAGCCAAGACCACAAATCACATATGGAGCATCTTAAGAAATTTCTCTCAATTTTTCAAAATCATGGTCTTTGTTTGAATCCTACTAAATTAAGCTGGTGCACTGAAAGCCTAGTTTTTATTGGCACATGCATAGAACCCAATGGTAAGTTGTGCCCTCAAAACCACCTGTTAAAGGCTATTCAAAATGTTGAAGTAAAAGATAAAAGTAGTTTGCAAAGATTTTTGGGTATGGTAAATTACATTGCAGGATATTTCCAAAATGTTGCAATAGCAAGGAAAGAATTGAATAAGCTGCTTCGCAAAAATGCCCCTCCATGGACCATTCAACACAATGAAGCCATTAACAAAATCAAGAAACAATGCCAACAGTTACCACCTCTTTGTATTCCAGGCAAGGGAAAGAAGATTATAAAAATAGATGCAAGCAATGAGGCATGGGGAGCTATTCTCTTGGAAGTTGTCATAGTTAATGGAAAATCAGGAGAAGAAATCGTCAGGTTTGAATCTGGAGCCTTCAAGGGTTTTGAGTTAAATTATCATTCCACTCATAAAGAACTTTTGGCTGTTGTAAATGCTTTCAAAAAAATTTAGTTGTTCATCGATGATCAAAAATTTGTACTCAGAAGTGATTTGTAGAACTTGATTGGATTCTTTAAAAAAGAATCAAAAAATAAAGTTGTTCGAGCTCGCCTTCTTAGATGGGCTCAATTTCTTGATATTTTTGAATTTGAAATAGAACATGTTGAAGGCACCAAGAATGTGTTAGCTGACTTTCTTAGCAGAGAGGGATGTCTAGAAATAGCTAGTCATGTAAACAACCTCAACCAAACTATTATTACGGTTGAAGGTGCCAAGTTTTGCAACCTAACCTTCATGATACTATTGCAGATAGTTGGCAAGATATTTTGTAGAATATTCATTACATAGTCTATGCTGAACGTAGAACATGGGAAGCCTATGCACAAAGACGTCAAATCATTCTTGAAGAAAATGTTTGTGGAAGGACAGAAGAATACAGAAAACAAATGTTGCATCATGCTCGAGGTATTAGAAAATCTCATCCTGAACAAAAAGAAGTGCAACAACCAAATTTGGTTACGTGATCAAACACATGTACTTGATCACATGCATCAAGTCTTCCAGCAATTAGAAACCACAGAGGAAGATGAACATCTACATAATGAAAGGTATAATGTTCTCCTTCATGAATTCAACCATGTACCAGCTCCAAAATATCATGTTAGGATGATTCAGGAGAGAAAAGAAGTTTATACTTTCATTAGTCATGTCCCTTGGGAAGTCAATCAATTTTCAATGATGCAAAAAAATTTCCAAGAACAAAGAGATAGGCATTTTTTAGCATCTCGAAGGTTGTTAACAGACTCAATAATTCAAAAAATGCCTTGCCAACCTGCTAATGATGAGATTAGAATATATCTTCACCACACTGCAACTAGTGCTACAGCCTTTGAATGGCCAGTTCATATACTTAGCAGTACCCACATTCCACACCAATGAAGATGGTTGATATTGGATAATCCTATTGAAGATTATTTTCGAGGTCTATATCCTCACTCTCATGCTCTCATGCCATCAGAGGTAAACTTTGGCTATTTGCATAAGCTGATTTTCCGTTCTTATATTTCCAATCCCATTAATCAGTTCATTTTTGACAATTATGGCCCAATGCCTAAGCAATGTGACACCATAGAGCTTCGTAATCTCCATCATTTTTTCAACCAACAAAAACCTATCTTGATTTTTACTAGATACAAAACATTGCCACAAATAGCTGGTGTAGGAACTAGTCAGCCTACATCATTTGTTAGATTAGACCGGAGCATTTTATGGAAGGAAGAATCCGTTAAAGATCGCTTGGAAAGAATTCTTCAAGAAAATCGGATGTCTACATCCAGCTCAGAAGAAGGCTATGATCCTAAATTTGAATCTCCAAAATGTCGAAGATATTAACCTAATAAGTGGGGTTGTCACTTATCTGAGTTACTTAATACTCAGAGAATAAAAATTAAGCATGGACCTTACCATGGTATAAAGGAGGTTAAGTTACACCGACAACGTAACCACGATTTAACCTTCTCATGTCAAAAAAGATGTTTGTAATAATTGTCATGTCTTCTCGCATTACTGTTCACACTCCTTTTCCCTTTAGTGGAGTTACTATGCGAGATTCCTTAGTGATAAGGCTTCTAGAAGTTTGGACAAGTGTCCATTTCCTATGGACAAATTTCAAATTATTGTAAACTTGTTTGAGTTGCTCAGGAGGACATCTCTCCTATATAAGGGTTTCAGTGTCCACGCTCAAAACAAGTTGAGTCTAAGTGAAATCAGTCCATAAGTCTAAGAAGCTTTGTAAAGTCTAGTAGTTGAGCTTGTAATATCAGAAAGACATAAAGAGTATGCTCTCTTTCTTTTGGAAGATTATAAATTAGACTGTCTTCACTAATAGCTAAGCATTCTATATCAAGTTTGGATAAGTTTGGATATATTTAGTAGAGCGGGGTTGCAAGCTTTGGGTTTAACTATGGAGGAAACTTTGTAGTTAAGCGTGCTCAACCTGGAGTAGTACTGGGATTGGTGACCTCCCGAGAAGTCTCAGTGCTTCACCCCTGTGAGCATCACCTAGATCCAATGAGTGCTAAGTGTTCCATTTATTCTCATGAGAGATGGATTCATGTTGAATCACTACTCATGAAATATGGGTCAATGAGTTTGACTCAAAAATCACACAGTTAAATCTCGATATTCATATCACAACTACTTTAGAATAACTAGGGGTTGAATTAGTTATCCAAGGTCTAGATGTATAAATAAAACTTTTCACAACTTAGTGAACCCATAAGACATCCATACCCATGCATACATCCATTATGTAATTACTAAAACTTGTATGTTACTGTCAAATCAACTTGTAGAAATGTAAAGCATGAAACACAACACATTCATCATCACACTTGACATAATGATTTATGTAGAAACCTAATTTGGGAAAAACCACTAGTAACATGCTACTCATTTTCACTCTTCTGAAGTGATTCCCTGTGAAAGGCCAACCTTGTTAAAGGTTACAATACACACTATTAAATGTGACTCAGTTAAGGGATTCCAATCACCCTGTTAGAAGTGAGCCTTGTTAGAGGACTTTAGGCCATTCACTTGGAATGCCATCTAGTTAGAGGATTTACAAATGATTGTTAGGTCAACCTTAATCAAAAGTATTTACCCTAGGCTGACACAATTGTTAGAGAGTAATAGTAGAGCTTTGATATGATACAACTTACAACTTCTCTTGCAGATTAAAAATCTTTGTTCAGTCCTCAATTCTTCTTAGCCTTCATACTTTGAAGATACGATAGCTTTTTCACCCTTCAAGAATTCATCTCCTTAAGCCTTCTCTCTTAAGATGTCATTGCAAACTTTTCTCTTGGGTCACTTGATGAAGAAAAACCCTTAATTCCTTCTTCTCCTTAGGTTCTCGTACATGAAAAAAATTTCTTTGTGACCAAACATTCCTATAAATAGGAAATTAGGACATTTTTCTACTCATTTTCCATCATCCAATTTAGGCTTCTCCGATGGATTAAGTAGGATACAATGTATCTACTCCATATCTTGTCTTTTCTAGAAACTTCTCCTAGAATCCATTTGAATTCACCTAAAAATGGTTTACATCAAATTCTATGCCACCAGCTCATCAACCTTATCTTTCTCTTGGTTCATAAGTTTCAAGAAAATAAACTTGTCGGCTTAGATTCGGTGAATCTTCGATCTTTAACATAATGTAGCAACTCAGCATTATTAACCTTTTAATGCTCGACACATACTACATTGCTCAGCATCAACTATAAAATCACTCAGCATTAACTAGAATTTTCTTTCTCTTGGCTCTAACTAACTTTCTTCTCCACTTTTACTGACTTTGCTTGACACCTATTGTCCACTCAGTCAAGCTTGATAGAAAAACTTTGTGTAACTTGTTCTTCTAAACTTTCTTAGTGTAGCCAATATTTGTAACCTTAAGTAGATCAACAATACATCATGTCATCACTGTCTTAACTGATCCTTATAATCCATTACATAATCATAACTCAACCTTTCCTCTAGATGCTATTGTTACCTCTTATTGATCAAATCCTCTTAATCAATCAACTAAGTGATAGTACTCGAATCTTATAAGCAGTTGTCTTACCAACAAATAGCAGGTTTGACATTAGTGACAAAAAAATGATTGAAACACATAGTCTTCTTCAACAATCTCTCTTAACAATGATCTTTTCAATAAGATTTCAACACTTTCTTTCTAAGTAGGAGATTGATTTCAGAGAAAAGAAAGAAACAAAACTATATTTCTCAATCCACAAAAAAGGTTGAGTATGTTTTTGTAGAAATCAATTGTTCTAATATTGTATTGGTCAAAAAATTATTGAAAGGAATGAAGAAAGATGTCATTGAACTTGTTGAGATATATTGTGATAACACAATTTCTATAAACATATCAAAGAATCCTATGATGCAAACAAATGAAAAACACATTGTTATCAAGTATCATTACTTAAGAGAGTTTGTACAAGATAAAGAAGTGAGACTGGAATATGTGAACAAAAGGGACCAAATAGTTGACATGTTTATTAAGGAATTACCTAAGGATGCTTTTGACTATTTAATAGGTAAGTTAGGGGTCATTCTCCAATCTGAAACAAGTTGAGAAGAGATGTTGCATTGCATCAAATGTTATAATTAGAATATCTTGCACATTGATCCATGAATTCACACTTTAGGAGCTTTCTAAAGATTGTGAAAGGATAAACTAAAGCATGAACTAGATGACACTCCAAGGAGTCAAGGTAAAGATTCAATGATTTTGGCATATCAATCAGATAGTGACATATTGAATAAATTAAATATGTATATAGTTGATGTCTTTGGTATTTTTTTCAAAGAGGGAGAGTAAAATATCAAGATACCATTCAAATCATGAGGGAGAAGTTATATATTTATCATCCTATGTCTAAACCTAGGAGGAAGAGTATCAAGTTACTACTTACAATCAAAGAGGGAGACATGTGACTAGAGGTATTGCCAATATATATAGTAATACAATTGATGTTAGTATTAAAAATTTTTAAATTGATATATTACAGGGAGAAGTGAAAGTGAATTCATAGATGAGAATCAGAATGAAACTAAGAAAGAAAGAACACAAACATAGAGTGAGCTAACAATACAAGTTCAGAGAAGATGTAATGAAGATTTTGGATTACATGGTAACTAGAGATGTTTCCATCAATGCCAAAGAGCTATATCATTGGAAACTACAATTGGAACAATTTTTGTGTTGTGATTGATGTCAAACCTTACTAGTAAGACATTTACTACCTTTTTTGAGTGTCATATCTATTGATTGATGAAGAGGATTTGAAAATAGAGTTAACTATATGAACTAGTGAAGTTGTTGAGTGATGACGAGAAAGGGTGATAAAATTATAATGGGAGCTTGATCAACTATTCTTTGACAAGATGATCAATTTTTTAAACATTATATAAAGTAAGGAAGATATTCAAGTTGATGTTTAGAAGAGAAGACAAGAAATTGGGTAAAATAGTAAGCTTGATCGAGTGACAATTTGACAAGGCTACTGGAGCAGAAGACTAAGGAAATTAAGGTTAGCTGAGTAAATTGTAAGGAAAATTGCAACAAAAATTATAACTATTTCCACATGACCTATAATTGATCTAAAATAAATATGCAATTAAAATCCATGTACAAGAGAAAGAGACTAGACAACATATCCACAAAAATTGTGACACAAGATATACCCTAGGAAACCCTCATTGAAGGAAAAAAATCCTAGCTTGCAAAAGCATCTATCACTATGTATTATTGAGAAAAGCACCATTGCAATACAACCATGGAAGCCTTCAAAGCCATAGCCACAACCAATCAATCCATGTGAACAAGCATGAATCGACACATCCCATGGCATGGTTCCAACCTTCACAAATGCTCTCTTGGCTAACCTTTCAAGCCTTGCCCCACTCAACTCTTGCCTTTTTACCTTTTCCCCTTCCCATATAACAAATACCCTTGTGGTTGCTTATATATTAAAAGTCTCACAAAACCACAAAAGGGTATTACATAAATCATGTGCTAAAACCATGTGCTACCTAACCCATTGACCCCACATTTAATATTGGACATTTAATTCATTTCTCTCAATATTAAATAATTATATCAAATATTACCACAATGTTACAATACAACTCATCAAGCATATCCCATGGGAATGTTTATATGTTGCACGTCTAGCTAGGTGCTCTGAGGTGTAACATTACATAATAAAATAAAATGATACAATATAACAATATTATGCAATGTGTGCAACACCCATTATCACAACAATCTCTCAATTTTTCTATACATTGCATAGGTTCAATCCATAGCCCACATAAATGAACAAGAGAAAACCCTTCCAATCACATCCATCATCATGGCTCAAAACACAACATGTGCTTTATCCAAGTATCTGCAAAAAAATTGAAGTATCCAGCTTCTCAAACATGAATGATGCCACCTTCTATTATGTCATTGCCACTGGACATAAATAGAATTCATCCAAAGAGAAAGCCACCCAACCTATCACATTAGAAGATAATAAAATCTTCTATTTATTGAAATGCCAAGTGCAAAAAACCTAATCCAAAGGTAATCATATATATATATATATATACAGTTGTCAAATATTTGTAACTTAAATAACACCCACAGCAAGTACCAACCTATCCAACTATCCATACCTTCAAAGGTATACCAAGTAAATCTCATACATCAAGATATCCAATCTATAATTTGCAATCATAGGCCTCAAGAGAAATACCTTCCACATATATACCAAGAAGCTCCCACTACAAAAGATAATGTCAAATTGGTAACCAATCCACTCACAACATCTCAAAGAGGTGAATCCATGTAGTATCAAGGACATCCACAATACATAAACCAATAATCTTCAGCAACAAGTCTCATAACAAGTTTCCAACTCTCTCCCAAGTTCTCCACAACCAAAAAATAAAAGAGATAAAGGAATAACCATTTCATCTCTCATATGATATACATGAACACAAACCAGTGATCACAATGTACAACCAATACCAAATCACATGTAAGAGAAAACTAAACATCCAAGAAAATAAAAAAGACCAAAGAGAAACCATGAAAATCATAACTTGTATCATGTCCTTCTACCTACACCTTTATATGTAATTGTGTGAGTAAGATCTCCTCCATAAAACCCCAACCAAGAGGCTACAACAACACCCAAACTCAACCAGCATAACAACAACATATGCACAAGGAGATAACTAAAGCTAAACCATCTCTCAAATGAACCCTCTAGAACTAAATAAATTACCATAGGTCAAGATCCATATCTATGAAAGATAAGCATAAATATAATGCACCTAAGAGAAATAATGTGCTATACCTCTCAAGTAGTAAACCACCAAGTAGACCAAGAGTGAGGAATGAGAATTATCATCAAGGTATCCAAGTCTCCAACAAAGACTTATCTCAGAATAATATGATCTCAAGTCCATATCAAGTAAATGCCCCTTAGACTTCCTGTTGAAATCAAAAAATGTCCCAACAAATATTTCTCTAATCACAAGAGAAATCAGCATGACCACCATCTCTAAGTATCCATAAGTACCTATAACCAATCAATCTATGCCAACTCCAAATGCAACATAGAAATATCATGAAGTATCCAGCAAATGATCAATGTCAGAGTTCCAACCATGGCCTTAGGAACATAAGCATGACAACATGATCTAACCATCTCAACCTAAGAGATAGCATGCTCCATATGAACATACTATAACATGTCAAAATCTAAACATGTATCAAGAGTATACCATGACATAATAATAAAATCATCCTTACACCAAGGATAACATGTCAAATGAAAGCATAGACCACACCTTTTCCAAGAACCCCATGAGTCCTTAACATGTAACCAAAGATATAGAAAAATCCTTAAGATGTAACCAAAGAGAGCCCATCTCAACCAAAGAGATAGCATGCTCCATATGAACATACTATAACATGTCAAAATCTAAATATGTATCAAGAGTATACCATGACATAATAATAAAATCATCTTCACACCAAGGATAACATCTCAAATGAAAGCATAGGCCACACCTTTGCCAAGAACCCCATGAGTCCTTAAGATGTAATCTTCTCTACACACCATAAAGAACTATCTCCATAAACCATGAAGATAACAATAAACCCCATTAGTCCTTAAGATATAATCATCTTCACACACCATGAAGATAACAAGTGCACCATGCAAATGTTAAAGAAGCTTCTATAGTAATAGGATCTAAGACAAACCTCCAACATCTACAAACACTCAATAAATGTATCAATGCCAAAAAAACTCTCATTTAACCATGGTATCAAGTCACCCATGGCATCATAAAATCCATCTCCTACATGAAGATCAACTAGGTCTACACTCACACAACTAAAGTGTTAGTACTAAGTGAAATCAAGATCTCCAAACCAAGAAGATACAAACCAAACCAGGAATTAAAATTGCACTTTCACCTCATCATTTTCAAAAGCTCCCACTAAATTATGTATCCAATCTATTCATGAAATCATGACAAAAAGTCATCCTCTAACCATGATAATCAACCAAGGAATCAAACCATCAAAAAACTCAAAGTGCACATCATGAGCTCCTCAAAAGAAAAGAAATAACCATGAATTTCAACCAAGAAGATATACTACCATAACCAAATCATGAATCTAAACCAATGAACACCAATGAAGTACCTGTATATCTAATCATGTCATGCCAAAATCCATGGCACCTTGATCACATCCATAAACCAAGCATTTAACTCTCAAAGTGTCCAACTTGTCAACATAAAATAGTCAACCACAATCCTCCATCATGATTGTATCTAGTAACAACATCTCATCCCTTCTACATGAAGATAAATAAAAAATTCATGTGACTTAGGGAATATAAAACCCAAATCCAAGCCATTAGTCTGAATATGCATCAATAATGAAAGCTCAGTGAGAAAAGACAACCCATAACCAAGTCATAAATGTAATCTGTAAGTATAGACTACTTACAACACTACACAACTTGTAGACCCAACAAGTCATCACACATACCCAAATCAAACACTAATAATCATATCATTATGAGACCAATCTGAAATATACGGTGAGTATATGGTGAGTGCATCAAGATGGTGTACAAAAAGGGGGTATATGTGGACACCTATTTTTTTTTGAAATTATGTAAATATGAACTTGGAGGAGACATTTGAGGTACTTCCACTCAAAATGACAATATGTGTAAAATATATAAATTGTAGTGCTTTGAATCTACTTTCTAAACTACTAGAGTTTGTACAAAATGGATAAGATTAGGTGGGTCAAACCTTGTGCACACAAAAAATAGTTCCTAATTTTTTAAGAAAACATAACATAGCTATTTTCCTATGCAACACAAAAAACATATTCATATTTAGTATTTTGTGTAACCCTTTGGTAGGATGATGGCTAAGATTAATATGTATAATTTTTGTATTTTTCCATAATTTTATGATTATTTTTTTATTTTATGAATTATTGAACTGACTAAATCTTAAAATTTTAGTACTTGTTCATGTGTTGAGCATAACTTGCACTAAAACAATTAAAAATTAAAAAGTGTATAGAATCAAGTCTAGAAAAATAATATATAATTAATTTTGAATTTGGTTAAGTATATCAAAAGTCATAACAAAATGGTAGACATATGTCTATGAGGAATGTCAAGGCATTGGTAAAAGTAATTAAAGTTTGCATTTTTAATATTGCCCAAAAATAAAAAATAATTTATGGTTAGAAAGCTAATAAGACACGTAATATTATGGTGGTAATATTCTCTCTCTCTCTCTCTCTCTCTCTCTCTCTCTCTCTCTCTCTCTCTCTCTCTTGTTGGAAATATTCAAGATATGACAAGTTACTGAGAGGGGAGGGGTGAATCAGTAACCTCAAAACTTTTAAATAATTAAGCACTTTAACCATATATACTATTCACAATTCATTCATCTAATCTACTACATATATGAGAGATAAAATATTTATAACACATCTACATAGTGATTTGGTAACCCAAAAACCTTCCAAATAGAAAGTAAAATTGGGGTGGGGATGATACCCACAAAACTTCGTTACTGCAGTATGAAGTTAGCCTGTTAAGGCTTACATTGACCACTTCTGGTGATCTGCCCTGTTAGGAGCACAAAGGACTGCTAGGTCCACCTTGTTAGAGGATTTACAAACATACAATGAAGTATGCACTCTGTTAGGAGATTTATACAAAGACTATTAAGTCTACCTTGTTAAAGGATTTACAAAATTGATTCACCTGTTAGGATGAAATAGTGGATCTACTTACAACTTGATTACTAATTAGATCCTTGAAGTATATATCACCTATTGTGACTGATGAATCTTTATTTCTCCTTGTAGACCTTGTTGAATACTCTTCTCTACTGTTGATTTGCTTTCATTCTTCTCAAAGCATTACATGTCTATCTTGATACTCTCATGCATACATTGTAAATCATATAATACATTACATATATACCATTCCAATAATTACAAATACAAGGTCAGCCAAAACACAAGTGAACAAAATATTACTGAGTTGGCCAAACAATAGAAAACTTGGGTTCTTCAAGCTGACTTGGTAACCTTCTGATACTCGGCATCCACTACATTACTTGGCATCATCATGCACTTGGTAGAAGTAGAATCTCGGTCCATACTAATCACACAACGTAGCTTGGAACTCGGTAACCATTGGAGACTCAGTAGATATAGTATCACTTGGTAAAAATTGAATCCTTCGTTTACCTTGCTTTCACTTGGTAAACACTACACTTTCATTACTTGATAAACACTAGACTTCCATCACTCGATAAACACTATGAAGCTCGATGAACACTGTATGCTCAATAGATATTGTTGGGCTACACACTCACTTGATAGCTTAATGAATGCTCAGTATGAACTGCTTGACTACACACTCACTCAATAGCTTTACGAATGCTTGGTATACACTGAGATGCTCGGTGTAAACTGTGAAGCTCAGTGAGTGTAGAAAACTGAGTGTTAAGCTCGGTAGCTATATTGATATAGATAAGTGTTGTCACTAATGGCAATAATAACTTAATGTCAACATATCTCTCTCTCCCTACCTCTGTACTCTCTCTCTCATCCTATCCCCTCTCCCTCTTCCTATCCTCTACTCTCTCTTCCTATCCCCTACTCTCTCTCTCTCTCTCTCTCTCTCTCTCTCTCTCTCTCTCTCACATCATATCCCCTCTCCCTCTTGCTATCCCCTAATCTCTCTCTCTCTCTCTCTCTCTCTCTCTCTCTCTCTCTCTCTCTCTCTCTCTCTCTCTCTCTCACACACACACACACACACACACACATCCTATCCCCTCTCCCTCTTGTTATCCCCTAATCTTTCTCTCTCTACATGAAGTTTCCATTTCAAGGATCAAAGGTTAGGGAGAGAGAAAGAGGGGGTTAGGGATTAGGGGTCAAAGAGAGAGTAGGGTATAGGAAGAGAGAGAGGAGATAGGATAAGAGAGAGTGAGAAAGAGATGAAGAGAGAGATAGGGGATAGGATGGAGAGATTGGGAGGGGAATGGACATGGACAAAGAGAGTGAGAAATATGGAGAGAATGGGATAGGAGAGAGAGGGGGGTTAAGATTTAGTAGGAGAGAGATTAGGAGTTAGTAAGTGAATGAGTGACTGACTAATTTTTTGTATGAGAAAGAGATATAGGGAGTGAGAGAGATGATAGAAAGATAAAAACTATGATAATACTCTTAAACCTACCTATTCACTCCATGTTTGGAAAATAATGATTGCTTATTTTAGATCATGATTGATTATAATGGATGGAAAAAAAAATCTTGTTTTCCATCTATCATTTTAGATGCATTATGTTGTATATCTCTTCAATATATTTCCAACACATTTTTAATGGAGTCAATTGGAGTTTGGATTTTAAAGTTATGGCTTCTAGAGTGGAGCCTATTTTTATTTCTTTAAAACCCGATCGAGTTTTGTTTTTTATGTAGTTTTGCTAGGCTTGGTAACCAAGCCTAGCTACATTTTGAAATTTCATACAACCTGATCAAGTTATGAATATCTTGATCTAGTTATTCACATTATCTTTTTGTGGTGTCCACTAAACTATACACCATCTTGGTGCACACACATACAATGACATCAAATTCAAATATCCAAAATATACAATGTCATAAACTCACAATGTTACCATAGTTAATATTTATCATAAATCATTTAGATAAATATATCACCAAATAAATCATGTTAAACCTGCACCAAATTTGAACCAATGTGTAGAGTTTTCCAAGAGCTTTATGTTGACTACTCAAAGTCCAAAATCTGACTCTATATGTCCAAGTTATGCCCTAACTTGTACTTTAAAAAAAACATCTAACCATTTGGCTCTTAAAACCTGAGAAAATGTCACAATCATAGAATCAAACCTACACCAAGTTTTAGTGCTTTGAAATAGATTTCTAACTTATGTGAGAAGTCCAAAATCTAATATCCTAAGAGAAAGTTATGACCATTTTACCAAGACGATCTTTTTACCATTTTCACTACAATTTTTTTGTCATAAAAAATTCTAACAGGATTAAATTTGTCAGCCATCATAGGCTAAAACTAAAAAACCTTTTTCATTTTCTATCAACATGGCCAAACTAGGGCATATAATATATCAAAATTATGAAAAAACCAACCCAGGTCTAATGGTGAGGTTTTTTTTTGCTCAAGAGGTCATTTCTGAAAGCTCCCCCCTAAAACCCTCATTTAAATGAAATGTCTAAAAAATCCTTTTGTCCAACAATTTCACATGCCAAAAATTTGCCAATGTCCCATCATTAAAAAAATCCAAAACCCTCAGATCTACAATAAACAACCTACAAAACCCATATATATTGCTCTTTCTTTTATCCTCTTATGCATTCCCATGGATTCATTATAGGGTTACAAAAACAAAACCATAGCTTCAATACCACTTGTAAGGAAACTTGCAACAAAAACTATAACCATTTCTACATAACCCATAATAGATCTAACAAAAATATACAATTCAAATCAACATGCAAGAGAAAGAGAATAGACAACATACGAACAAAAATTGTGACACAAGATATACCCTAGGAAATCCTCATTGAAGGAAAAAAAATCCAGCTTGCAAAAACATCCAACACTATGTTTTATTCAGCAAAAAACCATTGCAATACAACCATGGAAGCCTTCAAATCCATAGCCACAACCAAGAAATCCCTGTGAACAAGCATGAATCCACACATCCCATGTCATGTTTACAACCTTCACAAATGCTCCCTTGCCTAACCTATCAAGCCTTGTCCCACTCAACTCTTTTCTTTTTGCCTTTTTCATTTCTCATACAACAACTACCCTTGTGGTTGATTATATATTAACAAGTCCCACAAAACTACTAAGTGGTATTACATAAATCATATGCTAAAACCATGTGCTACCTAATCCATTGACCCCACATTTAATATTGGACATTTAATTCATTTTCCCCAATATTAAATAATTACATCAAATACTACCAAATGTTACAATACAACTCATAAAGTATATCCCATGGGAATCTTTACATGTTGCACGTGTAATACTATAAAACCTAGTATGCCAAGAACATTAATAACTAGCTTAATATCCACAGCTAAATAAAATAACAACACTTATGATAAGACAAATGTGGGAACCATGGAGGAAGGTAGACCAAAAATGGTAAGCTCCTCACATGTAGCCTATGATGATGTAGATATGTCTAGATATGGATGGATGTGTTCTTAGTTGTGCTCAAACTTGAAGTGGTTCTTTGGTTATCACTCATGGAGTTGAGTGAAGGATTCAATAATGGTAGTGAAGATGGATTTTAACATAGTAAGGGTGTAAATGGATATGTTTTAGTGGTTAGTGGGGCATTATAAGTTCATATTAGTAGATGATATATTGTGAGAGGGGAAAGGCTCAACTTATAGGCTAAGGAGTAGTGAGATGGAGGGTCAGGATGTGAGAATGGACAAAAGGTGAGGAATGGCTATGATGCAATGAGAGGAGAGCACATGGATTGTGCTTCTTCAAAGCTCTAGCCTTGTGACAAGTGTCACTAAGGAATTGGGTGGTCAAAATGGAGGGTCAAGGGGAGTAATGAGGGAAGAAGAGTGTGTAAGAGGGATGTAAGAGTCATTAATGCTCTTAGATAGGGATGGAAGAGGATAATGGAGACCATTGACTTTGGTTTGGGTTAGCAAGTCTTAATCCTTGCTTAAATTTGTGCACATGATTGGGAGGGGGATTAGGCTTGGCTTAGAAATGGGGTTAAGAGATAACTGGCTTAGTTTTGATGGGATGGGTTAGTTATTGGCTAAGTGAGGTTAGTATGGGTGAATGGGTTGTATTAGGGGTAAAGATAGGTTTTAGGGATGTTTTAGGGGTTTAGGATGATGCTAGTTAGGGTCTTCTTTTCTTTTTTCATTTGCAAAAATGCTCTAGTGGAAATGTTGGGAAAGAGTAAAGTACAATTTTTGGTGAGGAAAAAGGGTGTGTGTGGGGGGGATTAACATGGTTACACTATATGGGAAGAGAAAAAGATATCTGATGTTAGTGTTGGCTTGGATGTAGTGGTCATTTAACACTTTGGTGTTGCGAGAGTGGCGTGCAACTATGCTACGCACTAGAGAGTAGTTTACACTCACAGACTAGGCAAGGGTTCATGATATCAAACTGGGGTATTTGGCCAGGTTACATCACACATGAGCATACATGGTGATGGTTATAACCTTATGTGAGAAATGACATAGTGAGACTGGCACATTCCACTTGCTTATAGGGGAGATGATAGTGACCCTAGAGGATGTGTACAAGATCTTTTGGTTACCCATGCGGGGGATGCTAGTGATGACCAGTAGGGAAATATTTGGAGATTGGTGGTGGAGGTGGCAATGTTGAGGGCATAGGTGGTAGTGGGTGGAGGATTGGAGGAGTTGAGGTAATTGAGGGGGGAGGTGGATGATATGAGGGAGATAGTGGGGTTCTATCGTGGGAGATACCATGCAGCAGAGCCAATAGAGTAGATAGAGCATCATAGACAATGGATAATGTCAGGTACATATGGGACCCATATAGGCATGCATGGAAGGAGGGAGAGTGGGTGGATCATTGGGTGCTCAAAGAGGATAGGTGGTCTCATCACATAGGGTAGAGCCAAAGGATAAATAGGAGGGCTGGTGGGAGGAGGGATGAGGCAGAGAGCTTAGGTATTGGAGGAGGACATATGAGGCTACCACCTCCACCAGCAATAGCTCTAGGTGCAGAGATAGACCCTTTATGAGTCTTATGGCAAGGAGGTGATGGATGAGGAGGATTAGCGATATGCTACATTTTGTATAGTATTTTTGGATATATTTTTGTGGGCACATACCTGATGTACGAGCATTTGTAGTATATGGAAACTAGATTTTTGGACTATGATGGACTTTTGTATTTTTTCAGGGTTGGGTGATGTATTCTTTATTCTTTATGGGTGTGATATATAGATATGATCATTCTTTGGGGTGGGATATGGATGTGGTTGTTTGTATGAGATGAATGTGGGTAGATGTAGGAGATAGACTAACATGGTTTTATGCAAGATGTGATGTTTTGAGGTTTATGAGATGCATGATGTTACTGACGCTTTGTGATGTAGGATGTGATGTGTTTATCATGAGATAGTAGATGGTACTGACATGTCTATGATGCAAGATGTGATGTTTTTATGATAGATGTTGGAGATAGTTTATGATGATGTTTATGATAGCTATGAAAATGGATTTGATCTATGATGATGAAAAAAATGATTTTTTAACCTTATGATGAAAAAAATACACTTTTTAGGCAATGATGATGAAATAGGAGGAAATGATAAAATGAATAAAAAACTTATAATGATAAAATGAACTTAACAATGATGATAAAAGATGATAAATGCACTTTAAACTAGGATGAGGAAATAGGATAAAATGAACTTAATCATTATGATGATGAAATAGGATAAAATGAACTTTAAACTATGATGATGAAACAGGATAAAATGAACCTAAACTATGATGATGAAATAGGACAAAAAATGAACTTAAAATGATGATGATGAAACAGGATGAAATGAACTTGTGACTATGATGATGAAATAGGATAAAAATGAACTTTAAAACTATGATGATGAAAGAGGATGAAATGAACTTTAAAACTATAATGATGAAACAAGATAAAAGTGAACTTAAAACTATGATGATGAAACAGGATAAAAATGAACTTAAAACTATGATGATGAAACGGGATAAAAATTAACTTTAAAACTATGATGATGAAATGGAATAAAAATGAACTTTAAAAATATGATGATGAAACAGGATAAAATGAACTTTAAAACTATGATGATGAAACCGGATAAAATGAACTTTAAAACTATGATGATGAAACAGGATAAAATGAAATTTAAAATTATGATGATGAAACAGGATAAAACAAAATTTAAAACTATGATGAAAAAATAGGAAAAAATGAACTTTAAAACTATGATGATGAAACAGGATAAAATGAACTTTAAAACAATGATGACGAAAATGAGCCTAATGATGAACAATAAGATTAGGATGAGTGGAAATGATGAGCAACATGGGGCTAAAAAGAATTATGATGATGCACATGATGACTAAAAATAATAAAAGAGATCATATAAATGTAAGGAGAACTAAGAGAACCTTGTATAAAATGCAAGTAATAGGGAAATACATGTAGTTTGTAGGAAGGTGTTGTAGCATATCACTAATCGACTGTAACCTTGGTCTAGGGGTAGGAATAATAGGCACAACTTTAACCATACATTTGTAGGAGACTCGAGAGATGGGATGGGTAGGAGATTGGGTCCATGAAGGAATGGGTGGGTTAATAGGATAAATGTGTATGGTAAGATGAGAATGTGTAGGATGTGGGTAGTACGAATGCATGAAAAAGAGGAATGAATGAACAGTTTTCTTTATGGGACCAAATGATGAGGGTGATGGGGTACACTTTAAGCTTAAGGGTGGGTTACTTCTTAAAGAAGTACCACCATGTAGTTGAGCACTTTATTTGATATAGGAATATTAGGGATATGTAAAGGTTACTAAGAAAATCAAGGCCTTTAATCCAATTACATAGGACTAAGTCAAACAAGCATGCAAGGATCGCCCCAACATCACACATGAGTCCCAGAGAAATCAACGCGAAAATGATGTTGGGTGATCCACAAGCAAACGATATTTCCCAATTGCATCATGTGAGATCATGAATGAAAACATGTTTGGAATATGCAAGGGCCATATCCAATTGACTCCCAAGGAGAGAAAAAAAGACCTTTATCAAAACCTTGATTTTGAATTGCCCCATTCATAGCGCACCATGATATAAAAGATCATGGTGACCATGAGGAGGGAACAACTAAATTACTTGGAAAAGATCCACGTGAAGAACCTACAAAAAACCTGATATTAGAAGAAAGAATAAATCCATGAAAAAGTAACCCTTTGACAAAGATATCAGTATGAATGGATACTGACGAGCCAATATTAGACATGAGGAAGGATGCATCCCACAAGAACCCAAAAATACTATTTGGGACAATGACATAATTGGAAACTATAACTTTCTAAGGACAACCTATTGAGGATGTAGGGTCTTGCTATAGGATTCAAAAATGTATAAGTGTGACTACACAAACATTTGAACGGTTCAGATACTATGGTAAAATATGGTAATGGGCTTGCATATGATGGGGAAAAGCTTAATATGAGGAGGTAGCATGATGCATATAGTAATTTTATTTTTAAAATGGTATGATACATGGGTATGGTACAAGTGATAAAATACAACTGATATCATACATGTAGTAAGGTATAAGGGTAAGATAGATGTGTGGACCATGGTAGAATATACTATTTTGTTGGGTTTTCCAAGCTAAAGAATAATGATAAGATGGCATGATTCATGGTAGTGTGAGGATGGAACCTTGGAACACCCTTGGAAAATGGGAAGATGGGTGATGAGATGTGGAGGGGTGATGGGGAAGGTGTAGGTTGTCGATAGATAATGAATAGGCTAAGTATGCATGGCACCTATTTACTAGGTTTTCACCAAGGTACCTATCCAAGGTGCTTGAATTTCCAAGTTTTCACCATTGGATGCTCTCTCTTTTTTCTTTACTACTTTGCTCTTATATAGCAAGATACATTGAGGATCTTAAGCATAGAATGTCTTGAGATTAATGATATTGGTGGGATCATCCAGTACTTGACCTTCAAGTGTTGATAGTAGATAGGACCTTAATCCAAAAGATGTTGTGACCATGGAAGGACCAGGCCATGTGGGCTTGAACTTTCCTTTCTTTTCTTGGTTTTCTTAAGCTTCATGTTTTCTTTAGGACTATGTCTCATTCTTGAAATTGGTACATTTAGACCTTCTTGTCAAAGTTGTGCTTGAGGAAATTTTGATAGACCATGAGATGGTCATAGGCACATTGCCTTTTTTCATCAAGTAGATCTAGTGGGGTGAGTCTAGAGACTCTATAATCCTCATTTGATATCTAGCCCAGCAAATAAATGTGCAGGGATGGGAGTTTTGTTAGATTGTGGTGACTAATCAAGAAAGTACTATACATACTTCATAATTAGTACTATTCACCAATCATTTTGGTACTATTCGTCATTCGTAGATTCACCACTAAAGTTATGGCTAATTATAGCCGACATGTTATAACCCTAAAGCGATTTAATACTTGTATAAAAGGGTTTAGGGTTGGGTATTTTTCATTATGTTGTGATGCAAAATTGGTTCTTGCGGCGGTATTGAGCTGTAAGGGATTACAAATTGTAATCAGGTTGTAATCATTCGATTGTAATAAGATCGAACTTGATGTTTGGTGGACATAGCCTAGGGATTGGGTGAACCATGTTAAATCTTGGTGCCTTGTATTCATTTCTGTGTGATCTATTATTTTCTATTATTGGTTATATTTGCATGTAGTTTTTATTTATGTCTGTGGTTTATCCTAACAAGTGGTATCAGAGCGAGGTTGTCTTTCAGTTATCCTCTGCAGGAAAGTCTCATGGTTAAGTGGGAGTCTCACGGTTGAGTGGGAGTGATGGAAAATGAGGATAAGCTAAGGATTGATAGGTTTAATGGGCTAAACTTCCAGTTATGGAAGATGCAAATGGAAGACTATCTATATCAGAAGGATTTATGTAAGCCATTGGAAGGAAAAGCAAAGAATCAGGGAACTATGTCAGAGGCTGAATGGGATCTTTTGGACAAAAAGGCACTCAGAAGCATTTGGTTATGCTTGGCACCATCGGTGGCATTTAATATTACAAAAGAAAAGACGACAAAAGATTTGATGAAAACCCTAGCAACACTATATGAAAAGCCTTCTGCTTCAAACAAGGTATTTCTCATGATTTATTTATTTAATATGAAAATGGTAGAAGGTGGATCTGTTGCATATCATTTAAATGAGTTTAATACTATTACTAGTCAGTTATATTTTGTGGGTATCAATTTTGATGAAGAAATTAGGGCTCTCTTGATTTTGTGTTCTTTTCCTGAAAGCTAGAATGGCTTGGTAATGACGGTGAGTAATTATGTTCCTAGATCTAGGACCCTAAAATATGATGATGTGATCGGTGTTTTTTTGAGTGAGGAAACTCATAGGAAATCCTCAAGTGGATCTACATTAGGAAGTGCTTTGAATGCACAAAGCAAGGGCAGAACGACTGAAGGAGATAAATCAGATGGAGACAAGGAGGCAAATGTGGTAAGTAACAAATCCAAAGAGGATGCTTTGCTTCTGTCTTTAGAGAGTGTTGATGATTCATGGGTTTTAGATTCTGGTGCTTCATTTCATGCTACACCTCATAAAGGTTATTTCATTGATTATGTCCAAGGGGATTTTGGGCTTGTTTATTTGCAGGATAATGAACCCTGTCAAATTTTTGGAAAGGGAAAAATTAAGATTAAGTTGTAGAATGGGAATCATTGGCTACTACATGAGGTAAGACATATTCCAAGGCTAAGTAGAAATTTAATTTCAGTTGGGCAACTCGGTGGTGAGGGTTGTGTAGTTACTTTTAATGATAAAAATTGGAAGGTTTCAAAAGGTTCCCTTGTAGTAGCAAAAGGTGTGAAAGTAGCCACCTTATATCTTTGTACAAGTCATATTGTTCCTACTACTTTGATTGTTTCAAAGAAAACTGAATGTTCAGGAACAATTGTTGTAGTTGAGTAGGGAGAACAAATAGTTGTTGTAGATTCTGATACACTTTTTTGGAGGAAGAAATTCCTCCAAAATTGTGAAAGACAATTTTTTTGCCTAAAAACTTTTGATAGAAAGAACCCATATAGTTTCTATCGAAACTAATTTGCACCCTAGTTTCGATCGAAACTAAGTAAATGGAAGAAAATGGTCCTTAATAGTTTTGATAGAAACTAAATAGTTTCGATCAAAACTATTTAGGAAAAAAAATCAACCTAAATAGTTTCGATAGAAACTACTTAGTTTCTATCAAAACTAAATATTAATAGTTTCTATCGAAACTATGTAAAAACTTTCGATAGAAAGTTAGTTTCTATCGAAACTAGAAAACTAGATGTCTTTTGCAAATTCTATAATAGTTTTAGTTGTTTTCATGGCTTCCAGGCTTAATTACTAGGTCTAGATGGAGCACTGAAATCATGTCATTTTTCATGATAGAAGTACTCTGAACAAGCTTTCTAATGACTATGAATTTGATACATTTTGAATTTGTTAGGTATACATTTTTGCATGTGAATTTAATAGAGGTTCGTTCTAAAAAATAAATCTCTATATTGGACGCTCATGGAAAAATAGTAACTAAGAGAAAAAAAAATTTGAAAAACAACTACGGTCTTTGTATTCAAGTCCTCTATCAATCAAAAAAAGAAATTTTGAAATTAGGTAAATATATAATAAGTTACATGTGTCAAAAGCCATGTATGTCCAGATTCATGTTAGGTCAACTTTAAATGCTAATAAAATATGAAATACTAAGGATAAAAACATCAGATCACCTCTATGGTTTTAGTATGGATGTTAACAAACTAAATTTGAAAGAATCACATTGATATCTATTGTAGAAAAAAAGTTATGTGTGTCAAAAACAATGTCACTTTTTAAAAACCAGGTTTTTGATAACATACCAATTTTCATGGGACAAAAAATAATTCAATCAAATCAAGTCAATTTTTTTTTTTTAAAATATATTTAGATTCTATACAAAAAATCCTAAAAGACTCTAGTTTAGTTCATCTTCAAATTCCTAACCGTTAAGTGGCAATTTGCATCCGAAAGTGAAAGTTTTCTTGAAAATTCATAGTTCATTGTCAGTTTAGGAAAAAAAGTGTAACCCACTATTGTGGGTTCACCCAGAAAAAGGTGTGAAAGTAGGTACCTTATATCTTTGTACAGATCATATTGTTCCTAATACTTTGATTGTTTCAGAGAAAAAAGAATGTTCAGGAACAATTGTTGTAGTTGAGCAGGGAGAACAAATAGTTGTTGTAGATTCTGATACAGTGTTGTGGCACAACAGACTTGGGCACATGAGTGAAAAAGGTATGAAAGTACTTCATTAAAAGAAAGTTTTACCAGGTTTGAAATGTGTTAATATGGATTTCTATGAAAGTTGTGTGTATGGAAAACAAAAGAGAGTGAGTTTTGTAAAGACTGGGAAGGAAAACAAAAATGAGAAATTAGAGCTTGTGTATACAGATGTATGGGGACCAGCTCGGGTATCTTCCCTTGGTGGCTCTCATTATTATGTTTCATTTATTGATGACACAACTAGAAAAGTATGGGTTTATTTCCTTAGACAGAAATCTGATGTATTTCAAACTTTTAAGAAATGGAAATGCTTGGTTGAAAATGAGACTGGTAAGAAGTTAAAATGTCTCATATCTAATAATGGTGGTGAGTATTGCAGTCATGAATGTGAAGATTATTGCTCCACTAATGGTATTCGTAGACAAAAAATTGTTCCAAGGACTCCACAGGAAAATGGAGTGGCTGAATGCATGAACAGGACTATAATGGAGCACGCAAGGAGCATGAGGTTGCATGCTAGGTTGCCCTTACACATGTGGGCAGAGGCTATCAATACTGTAGTATATTTGATTAATAGAGGTCCCTCTACTCCATTGGGTTGTGGTATTCCAGAGGAAGCATGGATTGGTAAGAAGGTGAGTTATTCTTTTCTCAAGACCTTCAGTTGTGAAGCTTTTTCTCATATAGACTCTGAAAATAGAACCAAGCTAGAAGCTAAATCAAAGAAATGTGTCTTTGTTGGATATGGCATTAATGAATTTGGTTATAGGCTTTGGGATTTTGAAAATCTTAAAATTGTTAGAAGTCGGGATGTCATATTCAATGAGAAAGTGTTGTACAAAGATCTGTTGCAGCAACATGAGAAGAAAGAAGATGATTATGTAGTTCTGGATGATACTCCAAAAGCTGATGTTCTAGCCATTCCTCATGATGTGCAACAACAAATACCACACACACTAGTGAATGTTAGATGGTCAACGAGGAAAATTAGACCTCCACAAAAATTTTCTCCCTCTTTGTATTCTATTTTACTTACTGATGCTGGTGAACCTGAAAGTTATGATGAAGCTGTGCAGGTGGATACTAAGATTCAGTGGGAGTCTGCAATGAAAGATGAAATGGACTCTTTGCTACAGAATAAGACATGAGATCTATGCAAGTTGCCTGCAGGTAAAAAGGCTTTATAGAATAAGTGGGTTTATAGGTTGAAAGAAGAGGAAGGAGGTAGGAAAAGATTTAAGGCCAGGTTAGTTGTAAAAGGATTTGCACAGAAAAAGGGAATTAATTTTGATGAGATATTTTCTCCTATTTTTAAAATGACTTATATCCGTACTATTTTAAGTCTTGTGGCTACTAAAGATTTGCATTTAGAGAAGTTAGATGTTAAAAGAGCCTTTCTTCATGGTGATTTGGATGAAGAAATATATATGGCCCAGCCACGGGGATTTGAGGTCAAAGGTAAGGAGAACTTAGTGTGCAAATTGAAGAAAAGTTTATATGGCTTGAAGCAAGCACCTCGGCAATGGTATCTGAAATTTTATAGGTTTATGCATGAGCATGGCTATAACAGGTGTCATTCAGATTATTGTGTTTATTTTAAGAGGTTGGATGATGATAGCTACATTATTTTATGTCTATATGTTGATGATAAGCTTGTAGTTGGGTCTAACATGGATAATATTAAGGGGTTGAAATGCCAGTTAGCACATGCATTTGCTATGAAGGATTTGGGGGCAGCAAAACAAATCCTTTGTAGAGATAGGAAGAACAGAACATTCACGCTATCTCAAGCTAATTATGTTGAGAAGGTGTTGCAACGTTTCTCTATGGAGAATGCTAAAGTTGTCAACACACCTTTACCTAGTCATTTAAAATTGACTAAGGAGATGTGTCCCAAGACATAGGAAGAGGAGGATAATATGTCCAAGGTACCCTATGCTTCAGCTATAGGAAGCTTGATTTATGCTATGGTATGCACTAGGCCAGATATTGCACATGCGGTGGGAGTCGTTAGCAGGTATATGAGTCATCCAGGATTTGAGCATTGGAATGCTGTCAAGTGGATTGTTCGATATTTGAGAGAAACATCCAATAAGTGTTTACACTTTGGGGGCTCTACTACTGATTTACAGGGCTATGTTGACTCAAATTTGGCAAGGGATATTGATACCAGACGGAGTACTACAGGTTATGTCTTTACTATTGGTGGGGCAGCTATGAGTTGGGTTTCTAGGTTACAAAAGATTAATGCTCTATCCACTACAGAGGAAGAGTATGTTGCTGCTACAGAGGCAGCCAAGGAGATGATATGGCTTAAGTTCTTCTTGGAAGAATTGGGACATCCTTAGAAGGATAATTATTTGTTTATAGATAGTCAGAGTGCCATTCATCTTACTAAGAATTCAACTCTGCATTCTAAGACCAAACACATACAATTGTGGTACCATTTCATTCAGTCAGTTTTGGAGGATGGGCAGTTAAAACTGGAGAAGATACATACCAATAACAATCCAGCAGATATGTTGACAAAGGTTGTAACAAGGGAGAAGCTGAACTCCTCTTTAGCTTCGGTTGGTCTTTTAGACTGAACATGAATAAAAGAATGGCAGAGTCCAGGGTGGTTTGATCCAGTGGGAGCCCCATGTGGTAGTGGTATTGCTACAAGAGCAATCTCCAAGTGGGAGATTTTTGTTTAGTGTGGAGCCTGATTAGTCCCCAAGTCGGAGATTGTTAGATTGTGGTGACTAATCAGGAAAGTACTGTACATACTTCATAATTAGTATTTTGGTACTATTCACCAATCATTTTGGTACTATTCGCCATTCGTAGATTCGCCACTAAAGCTATGGCTAATTATGGCCGACATGTTATAACCCTAAGGTGGTTTAGTACTTGTATAAAAGGGTTTAGGGTTGGGTATTTTTCATTATATTGTGATGCAAAATTGGTTCTTGCGGCAGTATTGAGCTATAATGGATTATGGATTGTAATCAGGTTGTAATCACTAGATTGTAATAAGATCAGACTTTTTGTTTGGTGGACGTAGCCCAGGGATTGGGTGAACCATGTTAAATCTTGGTGCCTTGTGTTCATTTCTGTGTGATCTATTATTTTTTGTTATTGGTTATATTTGCATGTAGTTTTTATTTATGTCTGTTGTTTATCCTAACAAGTTCAATCTCAATAGGCAATACTACCTTGGCACCATAGACCAGTGAGTATGGGGTTGTGCCTATGGATGTGTGGAATGAGATGTGGTAATCCCAAAGGGTGAGATTGATTTTCAAATGCCAACCATGGCTAGAATCATTGAAAAGTTTTTTTAGGATTTTGAGGAGGGTTTTAGTAGTTGCCTCAGCTTGACCGTTACCTTGTGGAAAGTATGGGCTAGAAAAATGATGATGATATGAAGGGAGGTCCAAAATTCTTCCATATTGAGGTTTTCAAAGTTACCTCCATGGTCAATGGAAATGGTAGCCGAGATGTTGAAGTGACATATGATATGATAGAGGATAAACTTGGAAACTTGAACTCTCATGGCAGTGATAAGTGTGAATGCCTCTACCCACTTAATAAAGTAATAAGTTGTTGTGATTATCCACTTGTGTCCTTCTTAAGAGAGAGGTTCCATAACATCAACAAGGTCAAACCCCCAACATGAAAAATGCCATGGTGGTGCAATAGGTTGAAGATCTTGAGTTGGGGCTCATATCATATTGGCATGTTGTTGATAGGTTAGACACCTTTTGAAAAATTTGCCTACATTATGGTCTAGAGTAGGCCAATAATATCCATCCCAAAGTATCTACTTAGCTAGGACTATACCACTCATGTGAGCACCACAAAGTCTGTCTGGTGTGTACCTCATTAAGAGCCATTGCAATCTTGTTTTATTCTAAACACCAAGAGAGAGTTTCATCATAACCATGATGATATAGGGTGTTAGCTATGATAGTGTAATAGGATGCTCTATGAATAAGGTTCTGGCATTGGGCTTGCATGAGATGGGGAGATATGATACCATTTAGTAAGTAAGCATGAATTTTGTGATACCATGGGGATTGGGGACTAACCAAGATGCATACCTGTGTTGATTCATCATTCTCATATACAGGCTCGTGTAGTTGCTCAACTAAAAATTCATATTGTGTAGACTCCCAAGGGATATCCAAAAGTGAACCAATAGTAGCCATTGCATCTACAACCTTGTTTTGTAATCTTGGTGTTTGTGTGAATTGAATTGGAGTAAAGTGTTGCTTCAACTGATCTATCAATTCTTTGTAAGGTTGAAGCTTATGATCCTTAGTTTGATATTCATCTAGGACTTACTTGATAATAAGTTGTGAATTACCAAAGACCTGTAGCTCTGTAGTGTTCTATTCAACTATTATTTTAAGCCCCGCAATAAGGTCTTCATACTCTAAGATGTTGTTGCTACACTAGAACTAGAGTTCAAAATACTTAGGATTGTAATCACCTTGAGGGGGACAAAGAGTATGCCAACTCTAGAACCATGGGATGTGTAAGATCCATAAAAGTATAATTTCTAGGATGGTTTTTCCTCTATTAGGAAAGGTTTTTCATCTAGGAGCTCCATAATGAGAGGGTGATCAATAACCAAAGGTACATCAACCAAGTGATCTTCTATAACTTGACCTTTGATAGCTTTTCTATTGAAATATTAGATGTTGAATTCACTTAGAAGCATGAGCTAATTGGCTAGACATCCTATGAGTATTGTGCATGACAACACATATTTTAATGAATTAATCTTGGCTATCAATTGCACAGTGTGGATCAACATATAGTGATGAAGCTTGTGAGTGGCAAAGATCACAGCCCAGCAATCCTTTTCCATTGGTGTGTAATTGAGCTTTTATCCAACTAAAGTATAGCTGATGTAATAAACAACCCTCTCCTTTCCTTCATCATCAAGTTGTGCTAGAAGAGCACTTAGTGTTGTTGGGGTAGCTATGATGTATAATATGAGTGGGTGTCCTGCAACTAGTGGAACCAAGATAGGTGGATTAGCCAAGTATTGATTGATCAATTCAAATTTACATTGGCAAATAGGATCCCACCTAAAATTTTGATCCTTTTTGAGAAAATGTGTAAATAGTTGACACTTATCTCCTAGCTAGGAGATGAATCTTCTAACTAATTGTAGTTTCCCTTGGAGAGGGAAAAGTTGTATGAGTGCCTTAGGAGGAGCCATATCCATGATGGCCTCTACTTTTTTAGGGTCAATCTCAATACCACATCATGATACAATGAACCTTAGGAGCTTTCTAGATGTGACGTGGAAGACACATTTGTTGGGGTTAAGCATGAGATGGTACTTAGCCAATCAATCAAACACTTCCTCAAGATGAGATAAGTGATCAAGGGC
Organism: Cupressus sempervirens; assembly: GCA_028749045.1. Lineage (NCBI taxonomy): Eukaryota > Viridiplantae > Streptophyta > Pinopsida > Cupressales > Cupressaceae > Cupressus > Cupressus sempervirens. The sequence goes on from CM053790.1 coordinate 750,340,441, forward strand.
ATTAAGAGACTTAACTATAATATCATCCACATAATCCTCAAGAGTTTTGTGGATTAGGTCACGGAAGATGACCATCATGGCTCGCTAATAGGTTACCCTAGTGTTCTTTAATCCGAGTGGCATCATGTTATAACAAAATGTCCCCCAAAGGGTGGTAAATATTGTCTTATGTTGATCTACTATTCCTATTTGAATCTGATTATATCCCAAGAAACCATCCATGACTGATAAGAACTCATGGCCTACAGTGAGATCAATAATCATGTTTGTGTTTGGAAATAGGAAATTATTCTTTAGAAAAGCTTTGTTGAGATCTCTAATACCACTAGAAGGCTTTGTGATAGGTACCATATTGGAGATTCATTTTGAATAGTCAATCAAGTGAATGATCTTTGTATCTAGCAATTTTTCTATCTCCACTTCAACCAATAAAGCAAATTTGGGATGCACCTTATAGAGTTTTTGCTTAATAGGCTTAGCCTTTGGATCCATGGCCAAATGGTGTACCACTAACTTAGGATCCAACCCCAAAATGTCTTGATAGGACCATGCAAAGTGACCAATATTTTCACAAAAGACTTCGATGAGAAGTTTTGCCTATTTGAGTGGTAGAGATGTCACAATGTATTTGATTTTTGGTATCTTCATTAGATTGATATTAACCGGCCTGGTGTCCTCTATCAAGACTGATGATATCATAAGCCTATGATCCTATAGGGGAAGGATGAAATCTTCATCCTCGGGTGCCTCAAAAAGGTTTTCACTATTGGATGCTTCCTTTATTTTCTCTTCATTTTTTGAGTCATGCAATGGTTCTCTAGAAGAGTTTTCACCAAAGAATGCCTTTGCTTTTCTTTTTTTCTTTTTCTTTTCATTTTTCTATTCAATTTAATGACTAGAGATTTCCTCCTCCCTAGCATAACCTTTTGGATCCAACTTGTAGACATAAGCTGACTAAGGAGGTGGTTTCTTGTGTGGTGTTTTAGCCCCCATGAATCTAAGGAGTGCATTCTCTATGGAAAATTCATCGACAAAAACAACACTTGGTTAGTCCAAATCAATGACTTTGATATGTCTGAGTGGTAGTTCTATAAGGTTAATCGAGAGTTCATAAAGCACAGAGGCTCCTAAGATGAGTTCATCGAGGAAAATATCATCATAGGCTTTCTTTTCTACTTCCTCGGGAATATCTTTGACCTTGATCGGAGTGTTTTGGATGTTTATGAAGACATGACCATCCTTTGTGGTGCCTCTAGTTGTGAGGAGTCCATAACCTAGGCCTTTCTTATTTTCTTTTTTGTAGGCTTCTACCGGTTGTCTAATGCCTAACTCTTCATGACCTAGACCACCTTCTTGGTAATCCTATTGTTTTGTAGTAAGGCAATATGACCATGGGTACTTCTATTTGAAATGGTGAAGTTCTTTACTTTTCAAAGGCGGTGCTCTATATAACTAGGTACTAATGTTGGGAGTTGTTTCCTCTCCATCAAGGATCTCATTGCTAATAAATGTAGTGTTTCCAAGTTGTATGAGCTAAGGAGTGTTATCTAGCTTGGGGCCTTGATGTGTCAATCACCCTTGACTATGAGGATCTTAACCATGGAAAGGGTGGAAGCTAAAATGGTATCCCAATTATGACAAGTTCCAGAGGAGCTAGCCATGGTGTTTCCAATCTTGATTCTAGGAGAATGGTTGATGTATGAAGCTTCCACTGCATTGCAATAAGAAAAGGGTTCAAGATCTATGTGGTTAGTTATTGTAGTGCCATTATGCAAAAAATTGATGCACTAATGATATGTGAATGAAAAAACCTTCATGGTGTGAACCCATGGTTGATGAAGGAGGATGTTATATGGAAGGTTAAGATCAACTATGTGACAAACTATTTCTTGAGTGGCTGGGACAACTCTAAGAGGTAGCAGGATGGTTCCTTCAGTGATGTGCTCTAAGTTGTCATATGCTTTGATGGTGATGACCTCATTGAGGATATCTTCCTCAGGGTATCCTACCTATTTGATGAATTTTAAAGTACATAGATTCAGAGCAAATCCATTATCTATCATGACCTGTTTGATCTCAAAGTCAAAAACTATGATAGCTATGCTAAGTAAAAGTCTATGATGAGGATCAACACCTGGGATTTCAAAAAATTTGAAGGATAGAGCACATGATGCGAATAAGTGGCTGACCAGGTTATGAAACTTGATGGTGTTGATGTTGGTAGGGATGTGTGATTTATGGAGAGTGTTTTCAAGGATCTCTTGATAAAGTGGGCTTGCACATAAGAGATCTAAAATGGAAATTTGAGCTAGCACATTTCCAAGGTATTCCAAGATGTTATATTTCATTCCTAATGAAGATGGTCTCGATGGGGTAGATATAGATGGTCCAGCTATGTTGAGTCAAGCTCTTCAAGTGGTGGTCGTTTATTGGGCTTCTGGGCCTTTGATATTTAAAACATTTATAGAAGGCTTGACTTGTGATATGCATCTAATTAGCTTTCCATAGTCCAATTAGGCTGATGTATAGTTTTGAGAATTGTTTAGCTTATCACCTTGTTTGTTTTCAGCATTGTTAGGTTTGTTGTTGAAAGGAGTGTTTGCAAGGGCTTTTCCTATGGTTGTGTTGTGTGGAGGAAAGGCATTTTGATATATCAGTACAGCCCTACATTTGGTGAGGCTTGTGCCCCCACTGTGATATCATTTTGATCAATAAGGTCTTAGACATTGTCCTTGAGTCGCATGCATATGAGGTTGGTATGCCCCTTGACACAATGGAATTTGCAAAACTCATTTTCCTTATACTGGGATGCCCTAGACTGGTAATTTTCTCAAGGTTGTGTCTATGGATGCCAAATAAGCTTATCCTTGGCTAGTTTCTTGAAAATAGCATCAAGAAGTTCATCTGATTTGGTGTATACTCAAGGTTTCCTTTGAACACATGGTTTGGTCTAGCTAAGTGTGTGATAGTATTAGTCCAATTTTGATGGTTAGGTACTTGGACATCATCTTGATTATTTTGTACAGGCATTTGTTGATAGATTGGTGATTGTTGCTGATAAGGTTGTTGTTGACAAAATATGGTGGGGGTGTTAGATGTTGCTTCGACGACATGAACATGTCAAGTTTTAGTGACTTGATTAGTAACTATGTTCTTATTTTTGTTCCAGTGCCATGGTTTCTCATTGCTTGGACTAGGATCTTAGGTGTTTTCCTTGTAAAGCTTGATGACACCATCTTTAATGAGCCCTTTCTCGAGTCTCATCCCTTTTCCTTAATGTCTTTGTATGTTTGTAAGCAATTCATAACCATTTGATGGGCAAGACTAGGATGTGTGTTATTAATGAACATCTTGACAAGGTGACATTCGGGGATGGTGCATGAGATCTAGGTTGTGAGAGTTTGCTCACTATAAGTATTCTATGAGGATTTCTCCTCCCTTCTATTTGGTATGAGCTAGATCTACTATAGATAACTCAATCTCGACCAAAGGAGTATAATGAGACACAAAGTCTTCAGAGAGATCAACAAAATTTTTAATTGTGCCCTTGAGTATATGATAGAACCATTCAAGGGTGGGGCCTCCTAGACTTTTTGGAAAAAACTACATGAGAAAAATGTCATTATAGGCCACTTCCTAGCTATGCATATAAAACTCTTTGATGTGTGTGACTGGAAACTTTCCCCCTAAATTTATCAAATTTTGGGATTTCAAAGTGTTTAGGAAAAGGCGTCATTATAATGGTTTTTTCAAATGGGTATGGTCAATCATTTTCAAACTTGAAGGTTTTGGATTGTGTTCCATCTTTGAGGGCTTTGAGAACATTTTTCATCTCTTCCCATTCAAAGCTGATGGTTGGGATAATAGGTGACCCCAATCCTGGTGACCCCGATGAGGTATGTAGTGGATGATGTAGGTTGATACAGAAAACCTTGGCTTCCATATGGTGATGGTTGAAATATGGGTGGGAAAATTATTGGGATGGATGTTATTGGTTGTTGGAATGGTGGTTGGGCATACTACTGCACCTATTGGGTAGACTATTGATGGGGGGGTTGTGGTTGGGAGATATAGGTATGGGGTTGATTCCTAGCTAGATATCTTTGCATAGGTGCATGGACATATTGTTGGTGTAATGATTGCAGCTAAAAAGGTGGTCATGGATACTACGTGGGCCATGCTCTGAGAATTTATACCTTGCCCAATATATGTTGGTTGTACTCTTGCTTGAGAAAGTAACTGAGTGTTAACTGGTGCTAAATAATTGATGTGGGGAAGGGTGTTTATAACTAGTTGTTGTAATAGAAGGATGATTTTTCCATTGCTTGAGGGTGACATAGAAAATTAGTTGGCAATGGTTGGTAACGAATAGACTTGAGGCAGAAAGGATGGATGTGATTGGGACATAGGCATGGATGCAGTACTAACGGGACCACATGTGGTAGACCCTCATTCCTTTCTAAAACTCCAAGGTCCCAGTGGAAATGAGGTAGAGGTACTTTGGCTAGTGACAAATGGGTTGATAGTGATGTTGGTTGGGATGGAAGATGAGGTTCTTGACCCTAATGGAGGCATTCTTGTATTGTATTGGGATGTGGGTTGGACATTTGGGGCACTAGTGAATGGATTGGAGGTGATTTGTGATGGAAGGGAAGATGCAGTATTGCTAGATGGAAAAGAAGCATATTGTGAAATGGGGATAGAGGCAATAGAAGTAGATGTAGATGGTGTACTTGTGTTTTTTTGGGACATTGTGTGGATCAAGGGTTGAGTGATGATGGCTTGATTGCTTGGTGGAATAGGAGTATTGACTTGGGTTGAAGGGATATTTGGATCTACTAGTTCTATTTGTGTTGGTTGGTATCACTACTTGATAAAAAGAACGGATCATGAGGGGCATATGGCCCTATGGGTTATGGTTTCCACCCAAATAGAGGATGTGCAAGGTCTGTAATGTCAACTAGTGGCGGTCTTCCAAAATCAAAGGCACCAACATTATCCCTTAAGAAGTTTGGCATGATGGTATCCCTGTTTCGATCTATGATGGCATTAACAATGGTTACATGAAAAAATTGGTTCATAAAAGCATCTATGTCTAAAGCATAACCTAATTCTTCTTGAATTTCCAGTGGTGGATCATGTGTTGATGTAGAGACTATAGGGTATGGTTGCGCCCGAGTTGTACTATTACTAAGACTAGGATCCATGTCCTTCTTCTTCCATTTATTCTTACTGAGACGTGTGGTAGGTGGCATGAAATGGTGACTTCCCTAAGGATGGAGTGCAAGATGTGGTGCAAATGAAAAATGGATGCAAGTATATGTGAGGAAGTGATTCATCTAGATATGATTAGGATGGAGAGACTTTCTAAGATGCAAAGAAGAATGTGCGGGAATGATCCTAATGATATCTAGGGAACCTAAATGATATGGTGCTAAGTAAAAGAGAGTAGGTTTACCCTATGTCTCAACTCAAAATATGATGGTGATATCAACCCTAAGGTAGCCTTGTGACCTTTTGGAAGAAAAATGATAATCAAGTGTGTAGCCAAACCTTTTTCTCAAGGTGATGAGGGACCCAAATGAAAAAGGACGGCTTATCCTACATAATGCTTAGTTTAAGGATAACTATGATAGTGTGATGGATGGAGGTTTTTAGGGTAAACAATTCTCAACAAGGTAACACCAAATGCTTAAGTGAGGAGTAGAGAATGGAGGATATTTTGACCTATGATGTTTTCTTGGGATGATTTTTGAGAACCTAAGATTGATGACAAAAGGGAGGGGATGAATCTACAAAATGCCTAAATAGGATGAGGAGCTATATGAAAGACTAAGCCTATGAGGTGATAAGTTCATGTGTGTGGAAAAATAAGGACCTAATCAAAGTAAGCAACACTAGAGTTATCAATAAGGATTTGGGTGACACCGTGTATAAGAGTTAAGTTTTGAATTTTGTAATCCCATTCAATTTGTAGTGCAACTTTAGCACCGTCTTTCTCAATTTGATCTAGTTTAGTGATCCTTGGGTCGGGTGTATTCCTCTAGTGTTCTATTTCTATTTCTTTGTAAGCTAGTATTTGTGGACATTTATCCTTTTTGAACTTTTTCTTGGGTGGGTCTGACATGAGATAACTCTACTAGGTTTATTGCAATTGTGGGTCAAGGTGGTGACTATGCTAAGTATACCTTTCTACCTTAGGTTGGAAAAACATAAATTGGTTGGATAGTAATTTGGTCTCAAGGAATGGTGTTTTGTAAAGAGGAAAAAGTGGTTTTTTGGTTTAAGATATAAGTAATAAAGTGGGATAAACTAGGCCTAAGACAATTGTGAATAGACTTGCTAACAATCCTTTGAAAATGGTATGGTATAAATTTGGTTTAAAGATGAATGTTTTTTAGTGCTCACAAAAAGAGTGCTTTCCAAAGGATGGAGTAATGGATTTTTGTTTTTTGAAAATAGTTGAAGTAAAGTGGCCTAAACCCAAAGTTGTTGTGAATAGGCTTGCTAACAATCTATTCTGAAATAATGAGGATAGTTCAAAAAAGGTAAAGTAGAACCAACGAGAATAAAGTTTTTCTGAATAGACTTGCTAATAACTATTTTTGAGATAACAAGGATAAGACTCTTTTGGACACGATGGATTATGAGAAAATAGTCTCTCAAAGGACAAAGCAACTTTGAGAGAGACAAACAAGTGATCTCTTTAGCAAAAGGATTTGGTAGTAACCATAGAAATTTGTATGTTCTACAAATGTTTTTGACGGGTCTTTTGCACAAATAAGACAATTCAAACACACCTTTTTATCCCTAAGGTCAAATTTGGTTGTAATATGTCATTTAATGGCCCACAACTTGATGTCTTAGGTAATTCTAGTGTAATATGTTCCTCTAATCGAAGAGGTGAATCAATACAAGAGTCAATCAACAAATCATATGCATCAAATAATCTTAAAGGCATGTCAAACAAAAGTTCCCCTTCTGTGAAGACAACAACTCTTAGAGATGAAACCCAAGCAACCTTATGCCTCTACTAGGGGAGCATGATGGTGAGTAATCTTGAGGGATGTTGTTTCCCTTGCACCATGAATTAACATACAAAGGATAAAATCATGATAACTAAATTGGGTTGTAAATAGGTATGTGGAGTCAGCCAATTGATTGTTATGTATGAGATCCACTTAAGGATCTATTATAGACATGCTAAAATCATGGGAAAGTTTTCCCACCTCAAGATACCCCCAAAAACACACCACCTAAACTTTCCTGATAAAGTGAGAAAGTTTACCCTTCCCCTCATTTATATACTAGCCAAAGTTTTACTAGTTTGAGCTTCTCACAAAAGGAGACGCACTTCCTAGAGGTGAATGAACTCGCTAGAAGCACTCCTAGGTTGTTGCGAGTGATCTTGCTAACAAATTTGGTACATGTGTCATGTACTTAGGGGATTTAATTTGGAAAAGTAGAGAAGATGGAAATGTGCTAAAAGGCACAATCTCAAGACACACAAGATACGCATGATTTTAGCATACAATGTTTATTTCCAACTTACAGTGATGACCAACATATTAAATCACATCAATAAAAGAAATTGAATGTGAAAGTTGTGAAAAGGAGGGAATAAGGATGAATTTTCTTAAGGCACTCGAGATTGAGTGAATTCTTTTTAAGCCCCAAAGTTGAAGTGTTTGCACATACTATTCATTTTTATATCACTTGAGAGTTTGTTTTCTAATTATCTCACAATCATCCCAAAGAAGAAAATGTGTCCTTACGTATAAACATTCATTCCATCAAAGAAATTAAAATTTTTCCTTTACGCATTTGAGACTGAATTTTGATAACTATACTAACTAACCTGCAAAAGAACCTATTAGGATTTTGGCAAGATACCCCTTCAACAGACAATAGTCAAAGATTAGATCTGATCGATCAAACTAGCGAACCTGTAAGTGTTAACCTATGATCTTGTACTGCAAGAAAGTAGTTGAAAAACATGGGATCACAGTGCATAAAACTAGTGAAAACTTAGGAAAAGTGAGTGATGGGAAAAAAATCATAGATTAGTCTCAAGATAGCGCAATCCGCAGGTTTTTTGGGTGGTGTTCCCATGATAGGTGTATTTCTAGGTTTGAGGTTAGAAGATAAAGTGCAATTTTATGTCTCAGTTATCCTAGTCAAGCATTCTCGTAGGTTTTTATAGAGATCTTGCTATGAAAAACTTGTGTTTTCATGAGATGATTTGTCTGCGGGAGTGTTAGGAAATGTTAGGATAAAACCACGGACAGAAATAAAAATTACATGTAAATATGACCAATAACAGAAAATAATAGATCACACAGAAATGAACACAAGGCACCAAGATTTAACGTGATTCACCCAATCCCTAGGCTATGTCCACCAAATTGCAAGTCTGATATTATTACAATCCAGTGATTACAACCTGATTACAATCTGTAATCCCTTACAGCCCAATACTGCCACAATAAGCAATTTTGCATCACAACATAATGAAAATACCTAACCCTAAACCCTTTTATACAAGTATTTTATGTCATTTTAGGGTTACAACATGTTGGCCATATGTCGGCCATATGTTGGCTACAACATCGACCGCGGCCCAAAAATTTGAAGTATCTACAGTACTTTCCTAACCAGTCACCAAAATCTAACAGGAAATGGTTTTGATGCCATGTGGTGAAGGAGGTTTAGGGTCTACACATTCCTGCATGCATGGATTCACAATCCCATTAGTCTATGTTTGCAAATTTGTAGCCACAAGTTTGCAAATAATGGATGTTTCAAAGGTGTTTGAACAAGAAACTGATTAGGTAGTTGGGAGTGTGCTTCTTGGTTGGAGATTTTAGCACCTGTAAAAATGTTAAGAAACCTACTACATACACAATCAAGTGCAATATGTTAGTTTGGTTAGTTAATGAAATAAGTGCAAAAACATGATTAGAATGACCCAAATGTGGGGTCCCACTAGGCATGCCAAAATGTAATGTTATAAAACCTAGTATGCTTAGAACATTAATAACTAGCTTAACATCTACAACTAAATAAAATAACAATACTTATGATAAGACAAAGGTGGGCACCATGGAGGAAGGCAGACCAAAACTAGTAAGCTCCTTGGGTGTAGCTTGTGATGGCGTATATATGTCCAAATATGGGTGGATGTGTGCTCGATTCTACTCAAATTTCAAGTGGTGGTTTGGTTATCATGCATGGAGTTGAGTGAAGGATTCAATAATGGGAGTGAAGATGGATTTTAACATAGTAAGGGTGTAAATGGATATGTTGTAGTGGTTAGTGAGGCATTATAAGTTTGCATTGGTAGATGATGTATTCTGAGAGGGGAAAGGCTCAATTTATAGGCTAAGGGGTAGTGAGATGGAGGGCCAGGATGTGAGGATGGAGAAAAGGTGAGGAAGGGCTAGGATGCAATGAGGGGAGAGCACATGGATTGTGCTTCTTCAAAGCTCTAGCCTTGCGACAAGTGTCACAAGGGGATTGGGTGGTCAAAATGGAAGGTCATGGGGAGCAATGAGGGAGGAAGAGTGTGTAAGAGGGATGTAAGAGGCATTAATGGAATGTAAGATCTATTAATGCTCTTGGATAGGGATGGAAGAGGACAAGGGAGAGCATTGACTCTGGTTTGGGTTAGCAAGTCTTAATCCTTGCTTAAAGTTGTGCACATGATTAGGAGGGGGATTAGGCTTGGCTTACAAAGGGGGTTAAGACATAATTGGCTTAGTTTTGATGGGATGGGTTAGTTAGTTGGCTAAGTGAGGTTAGTATGGGTGAATGGGTTGGATTAGGGGTAAATATAGGTTTTAGAGATGGTTTAGGGGTTTAGGATGATTTATTTAATAAAAGGGTGTTGAGAAATCAAATCAAATAGATATTGGAATTTATTTAATTTAATAGAGATATAGAGATTTAATTGATAAATTGATTTTGGGTTATCATTTGATTTCATCAATTGTATTATAGTTAATTAAATGAATAGATTAACAAGGGGATGACAATTAATTAACTAAATAATAAATATTTAATCAATAATGTCCTAGAAAATGACTAAATAAGATTACCTAATGGTGTAATTAGATTTAGGTGTCTACAACACATCCATCTAGGTGCTCCTAGATGCAACATTACATAGTAGAATCAAATAATACAATATAACAATATTATGCAATGTGTGCAACACCCATTATCTCAACCTAAACAATATTAGCTAAGTAATAGTTATGGTTGAGAAAATTGTAGGAGTGACCAAGAGATTCAGTGGAAGCCAAGCACAATAGAATAGTAATGACTAAGCTACACGGTGATGGCTGGGTATCAGCAAAAGTTACAATTTGTGAAAGGATAAAGTTTGAGGCCAACATAGTTAAATTTTTGGATTAGTCAAAACACGTCGATGATAAGGATTGATGCATTGGCATATTTAATGGATGAATATATTTTTTATGTGATCAAAGGAAAGGATTTGATAAGAAGTTTCTAGAAGTGTCAAGAAAGGAAAGGAAGAACAAAATGATGGATGGATTAAATAGATCTAACCTAACCCTAAGATCTATTGTGATGTTTAAGCAGAAAAATATCAAAATTGTCTATTTAAGGAGACATAGGAGATGTTTCTTAAGGTTGGTCCATTATTAATTGGTAGTCTTAAGGAGAACCTATGAAGAGCGGAGTAGCAAAAGGAGAACTGAGAATATTGGTTATGTTTGATTGCTTGAAGGGATGTCAAGCAGATCAATGATGGAGATGATAGTGGAGGCTAGTCAATAAACCAGTAGATGAGTTGAATGGACATTTGAATTTGCAAAGTGAGTTGTAGTTTATAGATCAAACTGATTGTTACATTCTAACCTTTGTTTCAATGAAAACCTTTAATCAAGGTCGGCTCAACAGTCATTTTTTAAATCCTTTAATCAAGGTGACATTCTAATGGAATGATCAAAATTTACCTAACTAGGCCATTCTTAATAGGGTGATTAAATCCTTTAATAGGGTCTCACCTAACAATGTGTTTTGTAACCTTTAACAAGGTTGACTCTTAATCAAGATCACTTTAGAAGAGTGAAAAATCGGTAGCATGTTACTTGGTAGTTTTTCTCAAATTGGGTTTCCACATTAAATCATGGTCTCATTTACTTGTGTGAATGTTAGGTTATAAATTCTATTTTTACAACTATTTATTTTACCATTAGTTAGCATACACTCAAGTAGAGAGTTAAGTAATGAACAAAATAATAAGTTGTGGATGGTATTTTATATAGACCAAGTTGTATAAGTTGTTTGCACTTATTAAAATTTGAATTGGTACATATAAACCTAAGGATAATTGATTCACACCCCCCCCCTCTCAGTTATTCTGAATATTCTGACAGTCTTCCTTCTTATTCTAAGTTAGAGCTAGAATAGTCTACAATAATTTTAGCTACCAAATTGCTAAGGCTCAATTCTAATTGAGTTCCAAATGGATCTGCCATAATATTTGCAAAGGGGTCCTCACTGCTATCAGCTATAATAAATGCTCCCTTCAATCTCCCTTCCTGTTGATGTGGCATGTCCATTTGATCAATGGTTTCTTTTTATTTAGGTGCATTCAAGGCATTATAAATTTCCTCATTTTCTTTCATTAACAGAGTCTATGGTGTTGTTGTAGGAGTATCCATAATTGATGAACTAGGTGAAACTATTATTGGTGTAGGTGTGACCAATTCATTTCTAGCCTCTTCTTCTATTTTCTTTTCATATCTAGTGTACATAGGAGTTGTAACTATTTCATCTTTTTCTTCTTTCTCCTCTCTTGTATGGGTGTCAATGTAAATTTGTTGTGAACTAGTTGTGGCCAATGTATCCTTAGTCTGGCATTGGCTTTATTATAGCTTCTTTGGTCTCTTTATTTATTTTCCCATAGTTTCCTCCCATAAGAATAATTTATCTTTTCTTGTTTCTTAATAAAATTTTTGTTCTCCTCATGATATTCTCCAAATGTTCTTCACTCTCAATTTCACAAAGTTTTGTAACAATCCTTTCTCTCATTGTCATATCTTCTTGTTTGAATCTCTTATTTCTATTATTAAACATCTCATATATGTCATTTTTTATTTTTCCATGAATTTTGATAAACTTTTGATTAAATGATATCATATACCTAATTATTGCATTCTCTAATTGCATTTTTTGTAAATTGTCATATAAATCATAGAATTTGTTTAACTTAGTGAGATTTCCATCATTTATGATCATGTTGTTCATGTTCTCAATATTAGGATTCAACTTCTTTCCTTCACTTGTAGCCTTAGGTTTTTCCTTCTTTGTTTTAGATTTAGATTGTTCTTGTGGAGATTTAATATGTCCTCTCATTTTCTACATTGTTTTCACTTCTTTCTCTTATGATCTCTTTTGTTTGCAAATGTATATCACATTTTTTTCTTCCTTTTTCTAGGTCCAATGGCTATCTCTTTTACTCTCTTTGGTTTTGGTGGGTCCTCCTTTTCTTTTTTTACCTCAATAGGTGTTGTTGAAGAGGTACTCCTTATATATCTTCTCTATGTTATTGTTGTAGTAAGTTGTACTCTTGTTATGTTCGCACTCTTGTTATGTCCGCTTCTTCTTCTAATATAGCAAGTGCTATGATTGCATAAAGTAAAATAGGTGTTCAAGCTAAAGGTACTTCTATTGTTACTTCCATTGAAGGTCCACTTTCAATTACAAGTGTTTTAGCCACTAAAATATCTGACTATCCACTAGCTTTCATTTCCATAGTTCTGCCCACTGCCTCTTTGAACTCCTCTGCTCATACCTGACTCCTTGATTAATTTATTAATTTTCTTATCCACTTTATTCTTGATTTCATTACTATATAATTGTCCTTGTACTTTACTTAATTTCTCTTCATAATGTTAGAAATGATTGAATTGATAATAAGAGTTGTTGGAATGATAAAGAATGTTCTCAATCATTGTTTTGTCATTGATGTCAAACTTGCTACTTGCAGGAATGAAAATTGCTTTAGTGATCCAAATACTATCAATTAGTTGGTTGACAAGGTGGTGGCAATCAATAAGATGTAACTAGAACACCTAGAGAAAGGTTGAAGTTGTGATGTTGTAATGAAGTACTAGGATCAGCTAAGCCATTGATGAAAAAGTGTATTTGATAACATACTATAAGATACAGAAAAAAAGGGCACACTGAAACATATTAAAGAGGTTAGGTGTTAGCTAAGTCTTTTACAAAGCTCAACTAAGAGAAGGTGCCAAGTATATCATATAAGCTGAGTGATCTTTAGGTGCCGATTATATCATATAAGCCGAGTGATCTTCAGGTGTCGAGTAAAGAGTAGGTGCCGAGTAACACAGTTTTCTGTAGGTGCCGAGTAACATAGTTTTCTGTAGGTGTCGAGTAACACAATTTTCTGTAAGTGCTAAGTAACACAGTTTTGTGTAGATGTCGAGTAACACTAAGATGTCGAGCATCAGTAAAACAAATAATTCTGAGTTGCTGCATTATTTCGAAGATCGAAGATTCACCAGAACTAAGCCGATAAGGTTATTACTTAGAAGTTTGTAAATTAAACAGAAGATAAGAATGATGAGCTGGTGGCACAGAACACCATGTAAAATGTTTTTGAGGATACAGCTGGCGAAGTTTCTAGAAGAGAACAAGATATGGGGTAGATACATTGTATTTTACCTAATCCATATTGAAACCCTAAAAGTGAAGAGGGAGAATTGAGCGGCAAAGGCATATCAGATCTCTATATAAGGAGTCATTAGTTAATGAAAAAAAATAATGAGAGAGGGGTGGTCAAGCATGAAAGTGTAAAGTGCTGAAGAAGGTGGAAAAGAGGAAAGAGAGCATAGTTACTCTGTTTCAGTAAGAAGACCCCTGATATGGATGCATTAGTACAGTGAGTTAGAAGACTCAAGGAGACAAAGCTTGAATAGATGAAAAGTAGTCAGAGCTGAAGAGATAAAAGCCAAGCATAAGGACTAAACTGAAAGTGTGATCTGAAATCTGCAAAGTATGTTGTAAGTTATATCAGATCAAAATTTCATTGTTGTTACTTTCTAGCAATTGTAACAATTAGTTTAAATCCTATGGACTTAGGTTGGTTTGATAGCCATGAGATAAATCCTTTAACAGGGTGACATTCCCAGTGAATGTTCTAAAGTCCTTTAACCAGGCCCATTCCTAACAGTTTGGTGAAATCCTCTAACAAGGTCACATTTAACAGTGTGTTGTAAGCCTTTAACAGGGTAGGCCTTTAATAGGGCATCACTTCAGAAGAGTGAGAATCAAGTAGCATGTTACTGGTGGTTTTTCCCAAATTGGGTTTCCACGTAAATCATTGTCTCATGTGTTGATCTTGCATGTTTTACCTTTGCATGTTGATTTACTGTAACTTGCTAATATGATTGATTTAAGCTTGGATGGTTAAAAGGTTTATGAGTTCACTACATTTGGTGAAAAAAAAAAAAAAGTTTTATTAGGGCATTTGGGACCTTGAATAACTGATTCACCCCCCCTCTCAGTTATTCTAAAAGATTCTAACACATAAGTGCCACATTGGACTCACTCTTGGAAAAGATGATGGATAGCCTTGTAGGAACAAAAGAAATGACATTGAAATGTTGGGATGAATTTCAACTTATTCAATAAGAAATACTATTGAGAAGAGTAAGGAAATCAAGAGTACCCAAGAGACTCTTGATAAAATGAAAAATAAGATGCAAAGTCTGATATTAACATGGATCAGTGAGAGGGACCCACAGAAAAAGACAAACAGGGTATCAAAAGAATTTGACACTCAGTTCAAGATATTAGTGGAAGTTACAATAATGAAAGCCCAAGGTAAACATGATGCAAATCTCTTTAGCAAGGTATATAATAATGTCAAGAATTGAGAAAGTGTGTACATAAAGGTAAATAAATATATGAGAAATGTGCTTTTTCGCATGGGTACATTCAAACCTTTACTTGATGGATCATAGATAAAGAAAATAAATTGAAAAGTATGGTTAGTGAGTTAAGAAGTACAGATTCTCAAGTCATTGACTTGGAACAAAGAATTAGTAAAATTCATGATGACCATAGAATGTTGGAGGCAAGTAAGGAGAAGAGATTGCATAGATTTTCTCTATTAAGAAAATAGTTATCACTAAAGATAGACCTAGTACAAAAGTAGCTTGATGAATGTCTAAATGCTAAGGCATCTTATGAACATTTTACTTATCTATACTTGCAAGCCACTAAATTGGCATCTGATGGCCTATGTGCACTTATCAGTGTATCTAATTTGGTAAAAATTGCATGGGATAAAAGCCTAATCATCTTGAAGAGAAGATATTTTTTATTTCATTGCATTATTAACTAGTCCATCAGTATAGTAAGTTAGAGGTACATTTCAAATTTTGACCTGTATATAATTTTTTACTCGCCTTTCTCATTGATGTCAAAGGGAAAGTTTATGTAGTATGTATGGAAAATTGTATGTATGTATAAGGAGATATAAGGTAAATCATAGACCAAGGGAAGTTATAGTGTAAAAGATGGAATATAAATATAAATGATCCATATTTCGAAATTTTGTATGGCCATGTGAATAACTTCACAAATTTTGTAATTTTGTAATTTTTCCTATATGTTGTCATCAATGTCAAAGGGGGAGATGGTTGGAAATTTGGATAAGAGAATATTATGGATATACTTCAATGTTTCCATTTAATGGAAATATAAAAATTGTATTAAGTCAGCAAGATATGAAGACATGTTTTGGTATTAAGACCTAGAAAATAGTCTAAGTGTTATAAGAATCAATTGTGAATAGAGATACCTTTTTGGTTAGTGCACTTAAATAATAGAATTTTTTCATATGTGAACTTGAAATAATATTTTTCAAGGTATGAGGATTCTATATCTAAGAGCACAATTCATTGTGTTTTGTACAAACAGAGATATCATTGATTTATCAGTTACAAGTTTGCATAGACATAATAGGACAGTGTTGAGAGAATGATTAATTATGTTAAGGAATTATCTTGGTTGACGAAAATAATTACTTGACTATTATGGGAGATCATGCTACATGTTAACCCTAACTTATCATAACCTAATTTTATTTTTTGGGAAGCATGTAATAAGATTGAAGGTTGACTGGACAATATAGTATGGTATAAAGAAAAGAGTTTTGTATGTGAAATTGTGTGATGACTATGTCACTATATTATGATTATTGTATGATGTGAAATTTATGTTAGAGCAAAGAAAAGGTAGTATGTGCATTTTTTTGTGAAGAGAGCCACCAAGGAAAAGTTATACATTGAAGGTATCAGCAATGTCATAAAGGTTTTTGTATCTATGCCTTTTTTGTGTATAGAATATATCATTGTGTATGCATGTTTGAGAAATGGTCTCAACTTGCTACATTTGTCATTGTAATGCCAACTCCTAATAGGTTTGAAGCTTATAACAAGGTCTAGTCCTCCAACAAGGAGATATACACTATATGGATGTAATTTAGACTCCTAATAGGGACAATATTTTTCACAAGACACTTTTGACTAGTGGATCATTTTGTGGGTACCATCTCCACCGAGGTTTTCCCTTGGCTAGGGTTTCCCTAGTTTCCCTTGGAAAAAGTTTGTGGAATACTAATTACCCCCACCTCCCTCTCATTATTTCCTATTTCTAACAAGAAGATAGGCCCAAAAATATTAGGTAGTGTAATCACTCAGAAATGGTCATCAAGAACAAGATCCCCTTTTCTATCAGTTTTGCATAATTTTATCTATCACTGACCTTTGATCAAATCCTCAATTTATTATCTATCAGATTACAACCTATCGTTTGGACACCTTATCCTAATCCTTTAATTAATTATAAGAACTTGTCCCCTTTTAATTATATAAATGTCCCAAACCTCTCTTATCCTAAGTATGTGCATGAAAAAAATTATTCCCATTTTACAATAAAAGAAAATCATTTTGTCACATATGGAGGCACACTTTTCAATTTGGGTAGAATATCCTTTCTCCTCCATACATATTTTTCCTCTTAACCAATAATTTTGATCTTGCCTCTAGATCCTTGTGCACCAAGGCCAATTTGAGATTGATTCTCCACCGTTGGATTTTCCCTCTTAGTCCCTACCATCTATTTCTCTTTAAAAGGAGGCTCTCTTCTTGCTCTCTCATATCTCATGCTTGCACTCTAATGTTATGTTTTCATTTTTTCATCTTGCACTCTTGAGCACATTTACTCTCACTTTTATTTACTTGCATTGTATCTTACTCTCATTCTTAGCTTAGATTTCCTTTATGCATTAGCTTAACTCACATAGTCTAATTAGGGGGTTTTTTTACTCTTACATTATTTTTAGCTCAAGCTTGCATTTTCATTTGTTAGCTTAAATCTTACATATCACTTATCTTTAGCTTGTATTTTGTGTTTCATACTTGTGATTCTTGGACATTGGCACTCTTGCTTCTACTCCTTGAATATTTTTTTCTATGGTGCAACTTGCAAGGGTTGCTTAACTAGGTTCATTTGAGAGCTACCATACCATCTTGAATTCTTCCACATCCTAGATAGGAATCTATAGGCCACCTCTTGGGATACTCTTCATCATGAGTTCTCTCAAGTATAATAGTCTATAGAAGTGTGACAACTATTTTACACACATGAGGAAGCACAAAAAGAACCATTAAACTTCCTATCTACAAGAAGTAGAAGATGTTGTAAAAGTGCATAAAAGTATTGTAAAAGTGTGGGTACAAAAAATTATTGTAGAATCACATATATTTTGTGTAAAAGAACATTTCTATAACAAAATTCACTCAAATTTATCAAAGAATGTTAGTGTGATGCTTAAGCCACGTAGTGGGCACTATTCTGAGTATCAAAATTACATTCATAGGATTTAGTTCAATCAAAATCAACTTAAAACATTTACTATTAATCCTATAAACAATACTTTCAATTGAAAATATTGATAAACATCCAAAATCTCTCTAATTAGAAGGACGATATGAATGCTCTTAGATTGTTTAAGCATTCATAAAGTCACAACTCCTAAAATGAGAGTGATTATGATGATGATTTAAGCTACCTGGTGTACAAATTGTTCTAGAACATGATGAACTAAGTGTTGGAAACTAAAATTAGAATGAGACAATTTGTTATCTAATCTCAGTGCCATATCTATTTGATTGATGAAGAGGATTTGAGAAGTTTTCATTAAAAAAAGTATCTAGAGGATAGGTTGAGTTATGAAGAGGAAACTATAAATGGACACTTGATTAGTTGTACTTTCACAAGATAAATTGATTTTTTAAATCATGCCACAAGTGGAGAAGATACTAATGATAAAGCCTAGAAGATGTGATCAAAGAAATATCAAATGCATAGGCTTGACCGAGAAATAGAGCAGACGATTACAAATTTAAATTACATGTTGATTGATTCTAGTGTCAACCAAGCCATAGTTGATCAAGCATCAATATTGGTCGAGTGATATTTTATGTGCTAAGAAAGAAATTTAATAGTGAACAAGTAACCTAGACATGATTATGTGTCAAAATATAGTGTTGGCCAAGGAACAACATTTTAAATATTTATGAGAAATCAT
The DNA here is from genome assembly GCA_028749045.1 of Cupressus sempervirens. Lineage (NCBI taxonomy): Eukaryota > Viridiplantae > Streptophyta > Pinopsida > Cupressales > Cupressaceae > Cupressus > Cupressus sempervirens. The sequence goes on from CM053790.1 coordinate 750,359,096, forward strand.
AATTTCCAGCTGACTAAGCTGATTTCTTAGGATATGGAAAGCATGTTGAAGATAAGGATCAATGAGATGGATCATTTAATTTCATGAGAGGATTAGGTAAATGATCTAAGGGATAGATTCCATGAGACATTTCTAGAAAAGAAGAGGATGAACAGAATGATGATCAAGTTTTATGTGATGAATCAAATTGTAAACCCTAAGATCTAGAGTGGTGTTTAAGCAACAAAAGATCAAAATTACCTATTTAAGGAGGTACAAGGCCTAACCCATAGTACATTTATTTGTGTACATGTATGCTGATGCTTGTAAAGTTGAAGCAGTGACTGATGTTATTGAATGGTGAATCTAAGAAGAAGTTTGAGAAGAGCTAAGAAGAATAGTGATTTCTTTAAGGGTTGCCAAGCAAATCGGAAACAAAGATGAGAATGAAGGCCAGACATTGATTCAGTATAAAGTGCCAAATAGAGATCTTTGCATGAAAAGTGAGTTGTACTTGACACATCAAAACCTATTGTTACTTTCTATCCATTGTAAACAATATTTGAAATCCTGTAATCAAGGTTGACCTAACAATCATATGTAAATCCTTTAATAGGGTGAAATTTTAATGGAATGTTCTAAATTCCTCTAACAAAGAAGCTCCTAACAAGGTGATTAAATCCTTTAACAAGCTCACATTTAACAATATGTTTTGTAAACTTTAATAGGGTTGTCTCCTAACAAAGCTCACTTCATAAGAGTGAAAATTGGTGACATGTTGCTGGTAGTTTTTCCCAAATTGGGTTTTCACATTAAATCCTAGTATCAAACTCGTGTGGATTTTTTTGTGATGTTTTAATGATTACTATTTACATTCTGAGTCTATTGTATTTAGGATAGTGAACTACACGTTAATGATACTAAAAATTTATAATAGAGATTGAGCAGTGGAATGATAAGATCTAAAGTTGATTAAGTGTTTGTATGTTCAATTGGTACATCTGGACCTTGGATAACTGATTCACCCCCCTCCCCTGTTTGTTATTCTAGATATTCTAATAATTGGTATCAAGTTGTTGGTGCTTACAAAGAGAAGTTTGAAGGCACTTAAAGCTAAAGATCATGATGTACAAAAAGGAGGTACCAAAGTTCAACAAAGAAAACTTTCCTACATGGAAAATGTTGATTAGGCTACATATAGCTGGTATCAGTGATGTTGCATTAGAATTTCTAGATAATGCATAGGTGAATATAACAACAGTCCCTCTAACTACTCAACAACTGAAATAAAATTAAGATCATAATTAGACAATGTTGGAGATTGTTTTAGCCCTTAATTATGTTGAATTTGATGACATAAAAGAATTAAAGAATGTGAAGCAAATGTCAGATAAACTGAAGACCATATATGGAGGAGATGATAATGTATTGAGAACCAAGTTAGAATGTTTGAGAGGATAAATTGATGAAATGAGAATTTCATAATGTGAGAACATGGTTCCGTATTGTGCAAGAATCAAAGAAGTTTTTAATGTTATTAGAAAAGATAATTGAAAGATCAAGGATGAAACAGTGATAAGAAAAGTATTGAGAACTCTACTTCCTATTTATGCTATTAGGGTTTCTGCAATATAAGAACTAATATGAACTCTAGGTAATACCTTAACTCTAGAAGGTGTGATTGGTTGGCGTATTACTTTTGAGATGTGTCATTTTGAAAATTACACTCCTACCACTATTGAATCTTCATTTAAATCACAACTAGTTCTTAGCAAGAAAGGAAAAGGTAAACAAGTGAAAAGTGACAGTGATACTTATGATGATGAACTTAAGGAACTGGTGGCTAGGAGACTTGGAAGAGGCAAAGGAAAATACAAAGGTAAACTTCCTATAAATTTTTTATTCATTCATATTGTTGCAAGGTGTCCTAATAGAGAAGACAAGAATGAGAGGAAGGAGAGAAAGTACAAAGGAATAAGAAATGACCGAGACTACAAGAAGAACAAGGAATACAAAGACAAAGGTAAGAAATCTTGTTATATTGTTGAAGAAGAAACTGATATTGAATCTGAAAGTAATGATGAAGTGGTCTATGTTTCTGTGAAAGAAGATTCTAATGAACATGAGAAAATTGGATTAATTTATGATGTGAACAAAAGTGATAGATGGATAATTGATAGTGGTTGTTCTAATCACATGATTGGTGATAGAAGTAAATTTGAGAACATTGAACCATACAGGGGTAGTTGTGTTAAATTTGGTAATGATGTTACATGTCTTGTGAAGGGTAAAGGATCAATACAATTGACTCATCAGATCAAATGTGATAATGTTTATTGGGTTGAAGGACTTAACTATAATCTATTGAGTGTTTCACAATTTAAAAAATAAGGTTACAAAGTTGAATTCCATCACATAATGGCAAAAATATTTGATGTTGATGGTAAACTAATTGGAAGTGGTGATCATGCAAGAGGTATCTTGTTCTATCTATATTTATCTGATGAGACACGTATGTTTGCACAATATGAAGATATTTGGTTATGGCACAAAAGTTTATGTAATGTAAATTTTGACAATTTTCTTAGCATTAGCAAAATGAAAAGAGTAAGAGATTTGTCGAAACTAAAGAATCCTAACAATGTTATGTGTAAGCAATGCCAATTGAGAAAAATGGAAAAGTCTAGTTTCAAGAGAAAACCATATTCATTTGATGATATTTTTGAATTGGTTCATACTGACTTGGGAGAGCTAGTTCAAGACAAAGAAGTGAAGTTGGAGTTTGTAAACAGAAAAGAGAAAATAGTTGATATATTCACCAAAGTTTTACCTAGAGATGCTCATGAATATCTTAGAAGTAAACTAGGGGTGATTCCCCTAGACTAATATATTAAGATAAAGTAAAGCATTGCATAAATTGCATTGATCAATCTATCTCACAAAATTGATGAAGATATTTCTACTTTAGGAGTTGTTTAAGGTGTTAGTAAGGAAGAAGAAAGATAGAGTAATGGATTAGTCATACAAAGATGACAAATGAAGACTTCAGAACTGATATGAAGATACCTACATGAGAAAGATGCATATGTTGAAATGTCTTTGGCATTGTTGTCAAAGAGCAAGAAGATGAAATTCAGTTACCATGAAGAGAAAGAATATTTAAGTAGTTACCTATGAGAAATTATTAGAGAGGTTATCTAGCATAGGAAGATCATAATGAAAGAGGAAGATAGTGAATGTTGATAGAGATATCTAAGTAAGAGGGAGAGATAAATAAAAGGGAGCTCATAAGACTTACTTGAGGTGTTGCTAGATCTGATAGATGAGAATCAAAATGAAACTAAGGATATTGAGGGTGTTGCTTGAGTCAGTGTAATAATTTTGGATTATTGGTAACTTGAAGTTTCTAGAGGTGTTTCCATCAATTCCAAAGAGGAAGATTGTTGGAAACTACATTTGGAACAATTTTTATGTTGTCATTAATGTCAAACCTATTGGTGAGACAATTTTCTATATGATCTAAGTATCATATCTATTTGTATGATGAAGAGGATTTGAGAAGTTGTTTATAACAAAAGCATCTAGAGGATAGGTTGAGCTATAAAGAGGAAACTACATATGGACTCTTGATTAGTTGGACTTTGACAAGATAAATTGATTTTTTAAATCATGCTACAAGTGGAGAAGATAGTAATGATAAAGCCTTGAAGATGTGATCAAAAATGGATCAAATGCATAGGCTTGACTGAGAAATAGAGTAGAAGATGACAAATTCAAAGTACATGTCAAGTGATGCTAGTGTCAACCAAGCCACAGTAAGTACCAAGAAAGATCAATGTTGATTGAGCATCAACATCGACCGAGTGATAGTGCATTGTTGAGAAAGAAATTTAATAGTGATTGAGTAACCCAGTGATGACTGAGTGTCAGAACATAGTGTTGGTCAAGGAATTGCATTTTAACTATTTATGAGAAATCATAATTTCCAGCTGACTAAATTGATTTCTTGGGATATGGAAGGTATGTTGAAGATAAGGATAGATGAGTTGAATCATTTAATTCCAGGAGAGGATTAGGTATATGACCTAAGGGATAGGTTCTAGGAGAGGTGTCTCTAAAAGAAGAGGATGAATAGAATGGGGATCAAATTCATTGTAGTGACGAATTGATTCATAAACCCTAAGATCTGTGGTGGTGTTTAAGCGACAAAAGATCAGAATTACCTATTTAAGGAGGTAAAAGGCCTAACCTATAGTATGTTTTTGGATGTGCCTATATGTGGATGCTTGTAACATTGAAGTAGTGGCCAATGATATTGACTAGTGAATCTAAGTAGAAGGTTGAGAAGAGTTGAGAAGAAAAGTGATTGCTTGAAGAGTTGCCAAGAAATCAGAGATAGATATGGCAATGGGGGCCAAATAGTGATTCAATGTAAAGAGCCAAATAGAGATATGTACATGCAATGTGAGTTGTACTTGACATATCAAAACCTGTAGTTACTTTCTAACCATTCTAAATAGTATTTGAAATCCTATAATCAAGGTTGACCTAATAATCATATGTAGATCCTTTAACAGGGTGACATTCTAATGAAATGTTCTAAATTCCTCTAACAAGGCCACTCCTAACAACGTAACATTTAACATTGTGTTTTGTAACCTTTAACAAGGTTGGCTCCTATCAAAGCTCACTTCATAAGAGTGAAAATTGGTGACATATTACAGGTGGTTTTGCCCAAATTGGGTTTCCACATTAAATCCTAGTGTCAAACTTGTGTGGATGTTATTGTGATGTTTTACTAATTAATGTTTGCATTATGCAAGTCTATTATATTTAGGACAATGAACTACTAGTTGATGTTACTGAAAATTTACATTAGAGACCAAGCAATGGAATGATGAGATCTGAAGTTGATTAAGTGTTTTTTTGTTCAATCGGTACATCTGGATCTTGGATAACTTATTCACACCCCCCCCCCCCCTCCCCTCGCTCCCCCCTCATGGTTATTCTAAATATTCTAACAGTAAGATGAATTTGAATATAATTAAGCTAGAATAATTCTCAAATGAACACAAGTATGCTAACATGGATGCAATTTTCCTATAGTATTGATGCAAATTAAAATAAATGAATTACTATTCTAATGCCTCCTATTTATATGACTTCCCACTAGGCAGAGGATGAGTTTGATGCGAGTTCATTTAACTTAGGGTTAGAGAAAAGCTTGTTTCAAATATTGGGACAAGATGACAAAATGAGTGGCTAGGATAGAAAAGATTACATGAGGGCATAAGATAGAAATGCCTTTTATAGATCCATGTGCTTCTAATAATATCTTCTTATTGGATAATTGATTATTTTCCATATGTGGTTGGTGAAGAAATTTTCTTGAAACTACAATTGGAGCAATCATTATGTTGTCATTGATGGCAAACCTATTGGTAAGACAAAGTGCTAAACCTACTAGAGAGAAATTTTACTAACATTGTAGAGTACCATACCATTTGATTGATGAAGAGGATTTGAAAAGAAGAGATCATGAAATGACTTAGTGAAAGGTTGAGTGTTGAGATGTGTTAAATATCATGAAAATACAATGAGCACTTGATAAGGTAGTCCTTGACAAGACAATGTGTTGTTCAATCAATTCACTAAGTAAAGAAGACAGTTAGATGAAGCTAAGAGTTGTTAGATTGTGGTGACTAATCAGGAAAGTACTGTACATACTTCATAAATAGTAGCCGACATGGTAGCCGACATATTATGGCCGACATATGGCCGACATGTTATAACCCTAAAGCGATTTAATACTTGTATAAAAAGGGCTTAGGGTTGGGTATTTTTTGCGTGTGGTGATACAAAATTAGTTCTTGCGGCAGTATTGAGCTGTAAGGGATTACGGATTGTAATCAAGTTGTAATCACTGGATTGTAATAAGATCGGACTTGCTGTTTGGTGGATGTAGCCCAGGGATTGGGTGAACCACGTTAAATCTTGGTGCCTTGTGTTCATTTCTGTGTGTTTTATTATTTTTTGTTATTGGTTATATTTGCATGTAGTTTTTATTTATGTCTGTGGTTTATCCTAACAAGTGGTATCAGAGCCTAGTTATCTTTTAGTTATCCTCTGCAGGAAAGTCTCACGGTTAAGTGGGAGTCTCACAGTTGAGTGGGAGCGATGGCAGATGAGGGTAAGTTGAGGGTTGACAGGTTTAATGGGCAGAACTTCCAATTATGGAAGATGCAAATGGAAGACTATTTATATCAGAAGGATTTATGGAAGCCGTTGGAAGGAAAAGCCAAGAATCAGGGAACTATGTCAGAGGCTGAATGGGATCTTTTGGACAGAAAGGCACTCGGAAGCATTCGGTTATGCTTGGCACCATCGGTGGCATTTAATATTATAAAAGCAAAGACGACAGAAGATTTGATGAAAACCCTAGCGACACTGTATGAAAAGCCCTCTGTTTCAAATAAGGTATTTCTCATCAAGCGTTTATTTAATATGAAAATGGCAGAAGGTGGATCTGTTGCAGATCATTTAAATGAGTTTAATACTATTACTAGTCAATTATCTTCTGTGGGTATCAATTTTGATGAAGAAATTAGGGCTCTCTTGATTTTGTGTTCTTTGCCTGAAAGCTGGAATGGCTTGGTAATGGCGGTGAGTAATTCTGTTCCTGGATCTAGTACCCTAAAATATGATGATGTGATCGGTGTTATTTTAAGTGAGGAAACTCGTAGAAAATCCTCAGGTGGATCTACATCAGGAAGTGCTTTAAATGCACAAAGCAGGGGCAGAACGACTGAAAGAGGAAGTAACTCTGGAAATCGTGGGAAATCAAGAGGAAAGTCAAAGGGGAGGAGGTCTCAATCGAGAGGACCAAATGATTGCTGGTACTATGGGAAACCAGGGCACAAAAAGAAAGATTGCTGGACTCGAAAGAAAAATGAAGGAGATAAATTAGATGGAGACAAAGAGGCAAATGTGGTAAGTAACAAATTTGAAGAGGATGCTTTGCTTCTGTCTTTAGAGAGTGTTGATGATTCATGGGTCTTAGATTCTGGTGCTTCTTTTCATGCTACACCTCATAGAGGTTATTTCATTGATTATGTCCAAGGGGATTTTGGGCTTGTTTATTTCGGGGATAATGAACCCTGTCAGATTGTTGGAAAGGGAAAAATTAAGATTAAGTTGCAGAATGGGAATCATTGGCTACTACATGAGGTAAGACATGTTCCAAAACTAAGTAGAAATTTAATTTCAGCAGGGCAACTCGGTGATGAGGGTTGTGTAGTTACTTTTAATGATAAAAATTGGAAGGTTTCAAAAGGTTCCCTTGTAGTAGCAAAAGGTGTGAAAGTAGGCACCTTATATCTTTGTACAGGTCATATTGTTCCTTCTACTTTGATTGTTTCAGAGAAAAATGAATATTCAGGAACAATTACTGCAGTTGAGCAGGGAGAACAAATAACTGCTGTAGATTCTGATACAGCGCTGTGGCACAATAGACTTGGGCACATGAGTGAGAAAGGTATGAAAGTACTTCATTCAAGGAAAGTTTTACCAGGTCTAAAATGTGTGAATATGGATTTCTGTGAAAGTTGTGTGTATGGAAACCAAAAGAGAGTGAGTTTTGTAAAGACGGGGAAGGAAAACAAAAAGGAGAAATTAGAGCTTGTGCATACAAATGTATGGGGACCGGCTCAGGTATCTTCCCTTGGTGGCTCTCATTATTATGTTACATTTATTGATGACGCAACTAGAAAAGTATGGGTTTATTTCCTTAGACAGAAATCTGACGTATTTCAAACTTTTAAGAAATGGAAATGCTTGGTTGAAAATGAGACTGGTAAGAAATTAAAATGTCTCAGATCTGATAATGGTGGTGAGTATTGCAGTCATGAATGTGAAGATTATTGCTCCACTAATGGTATTCGTAGACAAAAAACTATTCCAAGGACTCCACAGGAAAATGGAGTGGCTGAACGCATGAACAGGACTATAATGGAGCGCGCAAGGAGCATGAGGTTACATGCTGGGTTGCCCTTACACATGTGGGCAGAGGCTATCAATACTGCAGTATATTTGATTAATAGAGGTCCCTCTACTCCTTTGGGCTGTGGTATTCCAGAGGAACCATGGACTGGTAAGAAGGTGAGTTATTCTTTTCTCAAGACCTTCGGTTGTGAAGCTTTTGCTCATATAGACTCTGAAAATAGAACCAAGCTAGAAGCTAAATCAAAGAAATGTGTCTTTGTTGGATATGGCATTAATGAATTTGGCTATAGGCTTTGGGATTTTGAAAATCATAAAATTATAAGAAGCCGAGATGTCATATTCAATGAAAAAGTGTTGTACAAAGATCTGTTGCAGCAACATGAGAAGAAAGAAGATGATTATGTAGTGCTGGATGATACTCCAAAAGCTGATGTTCCAGCCATTCCTCATGATGTGCAACAACTGCAACAACAAATACCACACACACCAGTGAATGTTAGACGGTCAACAAGGCCAATTAGACCTCCACAAAGGTTTTCTCCCTCTTTGTATTCTATTTTACTTACTGATGCTGGTGAACCTAAAAGTTATGATGAAGCTGTGCAGGTGGATACTAAGATTCAGTGGGAGTCTGCAATGAAAGATGAAATGGACTCTTTGCTGAAAAATAAGACATGGAATTTGTGCAAGTTGCCTGCAAGTAAAAAGGCTTTACATAATAAATGGGTTTACAGGTTGAAACAAGAGGAAGGAGGTAAGAAAAGATTTAAGGCCAGGTTAGTTGTAAAAGGATTTGCACAGAAAAAGGGAATTGATTTTGATGAGATATTTTCTCCTATTGTTAAAATGACTTCTATTCGTACTGTTTTAATTCTTGTGGCTACTGAAGATTTGCATTTAGAGCAGATGGATGTTAAAACAGCCTTTCTTCATGATGATTTGGATGAAGAAATATATATGGCTCAGCCACAGGGTTTTGAGGTCAAAGGTAAGGAGAACTTAGTGTGCAAATTGAAGAAAAGTTTATATGGCTTGAAGCAAGCACCTCGGCAATGGTATCTGAAATTTGACTGTTTTATGCATGAGCATGGATATAATAGGTGTCATTCAAATTATTGTGTTTATTTTAAGAGGTTGGATGATGATAGCTACATTATTTTATGTTTATATGTTAATGATATGTTTATAGCTGGGTCTAACATGGATCATATTAAGGGGCTGAAACGCCAATTAGCACATGCATTTGCTATGAAGGATTTGGGGGCAGCAAAACAAATCCTTGGTATGAAGATTTGCAGAGATAGGAAGAACAGAACATTGACGCTATCTCAAGCTGATTATGTTGAGAAGGTGTTGCAACGTTTCTCTATGGAGAATGCTAAAGCTGTCAGCACACCTTTACCTAGTCATTTGAAATTGACTAAGGAGATGTGTCCCAAGACACAGGAAGAGGAGGATAAGATGTCCAAGTTACCCTATGCTTCAGCTATAGGAAGTTTGATGTATGCTATGGTATGCACTAGGCCAGATATTGCACATGCAGTGGGAGTCGTTAGCAGGTATATGAGTCATCCAGGTTTTGAGCATTGGAATGCTGTCAAGTGGATTCTCAAATATTTGAGAGGAACATCCAATAAGTGTTTACACTTTGGGGGCTCTACTACTGATTTACAGGGCTATGTTGACTCAGATTTGGCTGGGGATATTGATACCAGGCGGAGTACTATAGGTTATGTCTTTACTGTTGGTGGGGCAGCCGTGAGCTGGGTTTCTAGGCTACAAAAGATTAATGCTCTCTCCACTATAGAGGCAGAGTATGTTGCTACTACAGAGGCAGCCAAAGAGATGATATGGCTTCAGTTCTTCTTAGAAGAATTGGGACATCCTTAGAAGGATAATTATTTTTTCACAAATAGTCAGAGTGCCATTCATCTTGCTAAGAATTCAGCTCTGCATTCTAAGACCAAACACATACAGTTGTGGTACCATTTCATTCGGTCAGTTTTGGAGGATGGACAGTTAAAGCTGGAGAAGATACATACCAATGAAAATCCAGCAGATATGTTGACAAATGTTGTAACAAGGGAGAAGCTGAACTTCTCTTCAGCTTCAGTTTGTCTTTTAGACTAAATGTGAATAAAAGAACAGTAGAGTCTAGGGTGGTTTGATCCAGTGGGAGCCCCATGCGATAGTTGTATTGCTACAGGATCAGTCTCCAAGTGGGAGATTGTTGTTTAGTGTGGAGCCTGATCAGTCCCCAAGTGGGAGATTGTTAGATTGTGGTGACTGATCAGGAAAGTACTATACATACTTCATAAATAGTGGGGTTCGGGGCATCGCCTCGAAAAAAAAAAATTTGGAAGTAGCCAACATGGTAGCCGACATATTATGGCTGACATATGGCCGACATGTTATAACCCTAAAGCGGTTTAATACTTGTATAAAAGGGCTTAGGGTTGGGTATTTTTTACGTGTGGTGATACGAAATTCGTTCTTGCGGCAGTATTGAGCTGTAAGGGATTACGGATTGTAATCAGGTTGTAATCACTGGATTGTAATAAGATCGGACTTGCTGTTTGGTGGACGTAGCCCAGGGATTGGGTGAACCACGTTAAATCTTGGTGCCTTGTGTTCATTTCTGTGTGTTTTATTATTTTCTGTTATTGGTTATATTTGCATGTAGTTTTTATTTCTGTCCGTGGTTTATCCTAACAAGAGTTAAAAAATGTCAAAAGGAAAATCTTGACCAAGTATGAGTATTGGTCAGTCAATGAAGGAGTTGAAGTAGAAGATTAAGGAACTTAAGTCAAATATGAATGAAATAGTTCAAGCCAAGTGTTAGTTATTGTCGAGAAAATGTATGAAGAAGTGTTAATAGCAACTAAGCATAGTAACGATCGAGAAAGACTATTGATGTCAAGTGAGAAAATATAGTGTGTTCCAGGCTACACAGTAATGACTGATCTAAAGAAAATAGTGAGTGTCGAGTGATAGAAAATTTTATAGTTTGAGAAAGATTTGAATTTGAGGCCAACATAGTTGAACTTTTGAATTATTTAAAGCATGTGGAAGATAAGGATTGATGAGTTGGTGTATTTAATGTTGTTGATCTCTGATTGGTATTGACAATTGAGTGTCAACACACTTAAGATATTTACTAAGTTCATGCCAAGCTAGTAATACATACCGAGTATAATATGTATAGATGCCAAGTTACAATGAGTGTTGAGCCACTCACGTGTCGAGAAAATAGACAGTGCCAAGCAAGTTCAAGTGACAAATTAATAGCAAATGTCAAGCAAGTTCAGGTGTCGAGCCAGATAGAATTATAGTAAGTGTCGAGCATTAGCATTATCAAGTGTTGAGTAACACATAATGGACATAGTTGTTTGTGATGACACAAACAACTATGTAAACCATTTTTTTTCTACCTTATGGATAGATTTTGAAGCTTAGAGGATAAGATCAAATCTATTTATTATTCATATGCAATCAATATGCAACCAATCAAAAAATTGGAATAGTAAAGAGGAAAAAAGGATGAATCTCAACCATATATTCATACCTAACCCCAAGTCTTGAAATATTTATAAGGAAGTTGAAGCCCCATAATTTAGTGATTGAATGAGAAGCATGTGAATGAAGAATAGGAGGAAAAGGGGTGAATTGACTAGAAGGTATTCAAGGTGACCTAGAAGAAGGATAGAATTGTAGAACCATTTTGCAAAATAGAGAATCGAGGATACAACAATTTCATATCAGATCAGAAAGGATCAAGATGGATTGAATTGAAGATCTGAAATTAGAAATACCATATTGTAAGTAGTCAGATCAAACATTCTATTGTACTTTATAAAAACTATATCAATAGGATGAAATCCTTTGGACCAAGGTTGACTTAACAGTCATTGATAAATCCTTCAACAAGGTGACATTCCAAGTGGATGTTCAGAAATCCTTTAGACAAGCACACTTCTAGCAGGGTGTGAAATTCTTTAACAGGGTAGGATTTAATAGTCATTTGTAAGCCTTTAACAAGGCATGCCTTTCATAGGGAAAACCATGGTTCATGGTCAAACTTTGTAACCTTAACAAGTCACATTTATTGCCGTAGTAGTAAAAATTTTGGGTGTCATCCCCACCCCAGTTTTACCTTCTCAATTGGAGGGTTTCTAGTTAATCATATTTGGTGTCAAGTGTTTATATGGATACATTTACTTTACATGTTATTTCATTATGTTAATGCATGTACTATTTTGAAGTTGAAAATTTTATTGGTTAAAAGTTAGAATTTCTGATCCCCCCCTCTCATAAGTATATTCCCACTTGTAAATTCCAACAATTGGTATTAGAGTTAATTTCTCATCAGGAGAATTCTTACATCTTAGAGAAAAGATATTCAGATGGAGGTCTACAAACTGGGAAAGATTATAGAGAACCAAGGAATTAAGATCTAGCTCAATCTGCACTCATTGGAAGAAGCTAGGGAGGAATTGAGGAAATCCTTAAAGAGAAGGAAAGGCATTACCATTGCAAAAAATGACACATAGTACAAAGAGATTGACACCACCAAGTTCTTTGCTAATGGAGACACAAATGAGTTTGATGCAGCAATAGCAGATCTAATGGAGAAGAATAGAGCTCAAGAAGAAGAGACCAAAAATCTCAAGATTGAGCAAGAATTACAAGCCATGATGTTGTGTCAAGCGACTAAACAAAAGAAGAGAGTCATTGAAGACAAGGTCATGATAGAAGAAGACAAGAGAAACCTAGCCAAGAGACTGGAAGAGAAGTCAAATGAGCTTGCCAAAATCTCCAACATGCAACTAGACACCCTAAGCCAGATAATGAATTCTCATCATGAGTTAAATGTCAAAGACATTGAGATCACCTCATTGAAGTTGCAAAATGAACAACTACAAAATGATCTAAGAAGAGAAAGAGCATTTGTTGAAAGCTTCAACAAGCCAAATGAAGCTATCAAGTACTTTGAGCAACTATTGAAATTTCCAAGATCCAACAATGACACATTAGGACTAGGCTATACCAGCACTAAAGAAGAAGAATCATCTAAGACTGCTGAAGAAAGGAATGACAAAGGTAAGAATTCCAAACCCACTTGTCATTTTTTTGGTAAGAAAGGACATACTGCTAATGTGTGCAAGAGCAAGACTACAAATCAGTATGAAAAACCTAAAAACATGGATCACTGTCACAAGTGCAAAAAGCAAGGTCATCAGGTACATGAATGCAAGACAAGAACCATGCATGCACCAAGCTTTGAAGGTTACTGCTGCAACTGTCAAAAGTATGGACATAGAGCCTTTGAGTGTAGATCTAAGCTCACATGGTCATCAAAAAGGCCAACAAAGGGAAGAAGCTATGAAAATTCCTATAACTAGGATTACAATACAAGATATAGCTATCATTATTGTCAAGAGTATGGAGACATCCCTAAGAATTGCATAAGAACACATTTCAGTGGTAACTACAACAAATGGTTGAGTCAAACTACATGCATTAGCTATTTGAAGACTGGTCATATTAGCAAGCACTACCCAACAAGGACAAAGGCACATAACCCAAAGTTCAACAACGAAAAAGGCAAGGTAGATGTTGAACACATCAGAGGAGAGTTGAACAAAACATGGAAGAAGAAAGATGGATGTAGCACATCAAATGAAGGGATCACTTCACCTGATAGATCAAGTGATCACATCTCATCAAACTAAGTCAAAAGGAGGTATGTGGGACTAATATTTAAATGATTTATCATACATTAGTTCCAAGATAAGTTAGTGCTAAAAAGGATAAATTAGCATGAATAAAGACGCAAGTCAACAAGAAAATCCAAGGTCAAATCTTTAAGTTTTCACATTATTGTCAAGTGTGACAAGTCCTCTTCAGATGCCGAGTAAATGCTAGTATGTGTTGAGTTGTCAGCCAAAGCCAGTTGGAGCTGACTAAGTAGTGGTTGTTGAGTAAAGGTAATGCTAATAGCATCTGATTGAGAGTGAAATTCCTATACATGTCGAGTTATGCAGAAATTGTATTGAAGCCGAGTTTATAGTTGTATATGCACCATGCATTAAATGCGATGATTTGAAGGGTATATGGCCAATTTTAGCCCTTTTTTTTCATTGCAAAACCAGAGCAAGATCAAGAAGAGTGAAGAAGTGATTCGTGAACTAGTTTGAGACATTTTCAAGGATCATAGTAGAGATCAAGTGTCAGCTCATCGATCTAAAGGCATTCTTCACGTGCCGAGTTACGCAGTTGTAATTTATTAAAACCCTAGTTTGTAAATATGGCCTCTAGTTCAAGAAATGTGAAGGAAAAAGAGACTTTTGAGGTTTAGTTAGGTAGTAACGAGGTCAAACAACCAAACTTCAAGGCTATACCTGAGATTGCATACAAACAAGACCCATCAGGTGCATTGTCAATGATTCCACCCAAGGACATAATGGTACAAGATGTGAGGAAATGTTATAGCTCCAAGGTCAGAGGAATTGAATACATGGAAATTTGTCAGTCATATGATAGATTATGTGAAAATGGAGTGTTAAAGGAAGAGTTCAAGATTGTTGAGAGAAAGGGACTAGCCCATGCCCTAGAATTTCCCACTATGTTCAAAACTGAATGGATCAAAATTGTCTTAAGCAAAATCCATGATGGATGCCTATGGTTAGAGGGTGGATCCATTAAGGTTAAAAAGAAAATTTTACATAGGGTTAAAAGTTACCCAACCCTAGATTGGCCAAGACCCTAAGAAGTGACTCAAAAGAAGTAATTGAGAAAAATACTGGGGCAAAATGGAACAAATGTGGAATGACAATTGATACCATCACAAACCCTCTTCTTGATTTTGCTATTAGAGTCATTTCCCACAAATTCTATCAATCAAGCAGATTGAATAGTGTTCCATGTATAGCAGTTGATGTAGGATACAAGATTGTGAAGATCACACCTATGATCTGGTAGAATTTTAGATGCAACAGATAATGGAGAACCTAGGAGCAATAAGGAAATCTAAAAGTGCTTAATGCAAATTTGGTTCAATTTTCTTATGTAGATTCTTCTATGTGCAAAATGAGTTCCCATATTTTTGCAAGATAGGATGGAAGACCAATAGGTCAATTTCTATGCAAATCAATGAACACATTGAACAAATGGGAGATAATTTTGAGTCAATAATGACTAGTTACTTTGAGGACTTCAAGAAGTCCATGAAATAGAGGTTGAGAATTCTTGTTTCACTAGTAGAATAGAATTAAAATGATATTTATGTCTTAGTAGACACTGACTACACATACATTTAGGCTGTAGTGCCTAGAGTCAGATGGCTAAGGCCTTTGTGATATGAGATCAACATTGATGAAGCATCAGCTACCATCACTTCACTTCTTGCAGAAGAAGTTGATAAGTCAGCTAAAATTTTTGGTAATTATGATGTTGTCAAATTAAAAGTTGAAATGGAGTTGAAAATAGCCTCAACTATGAAAAAGAAAGATAAAGTGGTGAGAAAGCTAAAGGCCAAATTTGGAGAAGATATTGGAAATGAAGATGATGATGAAGAAGAAAAAGAGCAAGGCCAAGAACCTCTAGTTCTAATCCAAGGCATGGGTGCAGATGAAGAAGGAGACAAGGAGGAACAAGCCAAGGAAGCGCCAACCAAATCTAAACCTAAGAAGAGGAAGGCTAAGACACAGCCTGCAGCATAGCCAAAAGGAAAGAAAATTGCAAAACCAAGCCCTACAAAGCCTACTACTCCAACTACAAGAGCCAACACAAGGGCCACCACTCAAAAGGCTAAGGAGCAAGTAAAGGAAAAGAAAAAGGCTACTGAACAATGAGGTCCTATGAAGAAGAAACTAAGAAGAAAATATATTGCACAAGCAGAGACTGATGATGAGAGGACCGAGTCAGAGGAGACACAATTTAGAGTGGTAAGTTATGCTCCCAAATCTAATCTTGAAAACATTTGTGACAATGTTAGGGATAATGTAGACTTAACAGGGTTGAAAAATATTGAATTTAATAAACTTGGTAGAGAAGACTAGAATATGTTAAAAGAATCAGTGTATACCATGATGGCAAAATTCAAGAACACATCTCTTGAATTGGACAACACAATGCCTAAAGAATTGTATACCATTGTTGAGAATAAATGGATTCATTGCCTAAATGTAGAAAAACAAATAAGAGAAACTACATTAGCTCAAGTAATGCTAGAATTAACAAGGGGGAAAATCACAAAGGCAAATAAGAAGCATTGTAGCATATTTGCACCCAAATATACAGCCTTTAGCATTCTATAAAACAAGATTGAAGATGTTGTAAATAAATCCACTCAAATGTAGAAGTTGATATATGGCTTGACTACTGTCAAGGAAGGAGAAGAGGATCCCTTTGAGGAAAGGAATAATGGAGAAGATGAGGGTGATGATAAGGAAGGAGAAACTGAGAAAGGAAAGGGAGATAACACAGTGGAGAAGGCACAATAGAAAAAGGATGAAATGGCAACGGTTGAGGAGTAGCAAACAGAACAAAGTGTGCAAGACACACAATTGCTAGCATTAAGCCCCACACATGACACAAACATACCTGTAGACACAAGAATAGTGAAAGATGTTCCTGATAAATCACCTTAGAATATCAATCCACTAATTGTAGAGGATCTAAAGATCCTTGACCAATCCACATTACAAGCTAAATTGTGTGATAATCTACTATTGGTCAGTGTGGATGAACTACAAAAGGTGGTAGCTAACATAACCAAGGACAAGGTGAACACACAAGAACCACCTTCTACCATCCATATAGGTACTAGTGGTCAACATCCAATGCAAACATCAAATGATACATTAGCAAAGGCTAAAACCACGGTAAAATTTGTTATGATTGAACAACAGACTCAACCTATAGAGGAGCCTACAAATGATTAAGCAGAACAAACAGAGGATTCCATACCTAAAGCACAACATAAGGTGTACCTTAATTGATCATAATTGATCAAGGCAAATTTGATGAAGAGGAGGACATACCCAAGGAAAACGAGCCAGAAGCCATAAAAACATTGGCTAATTTACCAATAACTGGCACTCCTAGAAAAGTCCTTCAATAGTTGAGCAGTGATGTAATGCCACTTCAGATTTCAGCACCAGGCTTGAGCTCGACAAAGGTTGCAAGGGTACTTCACTATGGAGACCCAACACTAGATGAAGAAATAGTTATACCAAAATATGACTAGGCAACCATGACTTTAGAGCAGATCAATGTCATGCAAGAGGCATTAGAGAGAAAGAAGAAACAAGAAATATTTAGGAAAGAGTATAAGAAAAGGAAAGTAATCCATGAAACCAAAGACATAATTTTAGATTCCTTCAGCTTGCAAACACCTAATGAAACCAAACCTATACTAGAGCAATTATCAGAAATTATAGAACAGGTGACAAATGAAGACTAGGATACCAATGCAAAACTCATGGAATGGTCTAAAAATAAATTTCAAGGTAAAGTTAATGAGAAGATATCAAGTGAGATAGCAATATCACAAGTGGAACTAGCTACAAAGATTGAAAAAGTGAAGAAGGTACTTGAGAATATATTCTCACTGTACACAAAATTGTGTGACCACACACTCTTCACACAAGAAATTAGTCAAAGGATTCTGAGTCGAGAAAGAAATTTGAAAATATTTGGTATACAATTACCACAAAGCTTAGCTCAGAGGGAAAAGCATTTCCACATAGTGCTTCACGCACAAAAGGAACTAGTTGTATTAATAGCAGAAGAGACTAACATAAAGGCCAAGCTAGTCTACATTCAAGCTTCCCTAATCCCTCACATGGAAATACTACAAAAAGAACTAGCCCATACCTAAATAGTACTAAAGAACGATCCTAATCTTTCAACTTTGGATAGCTAGTTCACCTTGTAGCAAAGATAGCCATCCAAATCAAATCCTTAGATGTTGCAATAGACAACTGGGATGCTACTCTCAAGATTATAATGGAAGTTAACAAGAATTTTTTGGCTAAATACATACTCAGTGCATAGACCCTTTGACATAAGTGTTAAAAGGGGGAGACAAATGCAAGGAGGAGATAAAAGCTAGGGGAAGACAAATATGCAAGGGGGAGTGAAAGGGGAGATAAAGCAAACAGAGAGAAGAGCAAACAAAGGGGGAGTAAATAGTAGAAAAGCGGAAACATATCATATCTAATAAAGAGTATCAAAATGATTGAAGACAAAGAGTATCAACAAGAGGAAAATCTACTCAAAGAGATTTTGGATACAGAAAAGGCACAATAAGCCAAGGGGAGTTGCAAAATTTTGAGGTATATAAGTTTATTACAAAAAATTTGAACAATTTTGAAGTTTTATATATATATGTCGAACTATGAATGTATTATACTCAAGGGAGATTAGATTCATCATGTATAGTTAAGTGTTTTGACACTCATGTCAAAGGGGGAGATTGTTGATCTCAGATTGGTTTTGACAACTAAGTGTCAACACACTTAAGACATTTACTAAGTTCATGCCAAGCTAGTAATAATGTTGAGTATAATATGTATAGATGTCAAGTTGAAATGAGTGCCAAGCCACTCATGTGCCAAGCAAATAGATAGTATCAAGAAAGTTCTAGTGTCGAGTGAATAGATGCCAAGCAAGTTTATGTGCCAAGCCAGACAGAATTACAATAAGTGTCGAGCATCAGCATTATCAAGTGCCAAGTAACACAGAATGGAAATAGTTGTTTGTGATGGCACAAACAACTATGTAAACCATTTTTTTTCCACCTTATGGATAGATCTCGAAGCTTAGAGGATAAGATTGAATCTATTTGTTTTTCCTATGCAATCAACATGCAACCAATGAAAAAAATGGAAATGAAAAGAGGCAAAAAGGATGAATCTCAGTCGTAGATTCATACCTAACCCTAAGTCACAAAATTTTTATAAGGAAGTCAAAGCCCCATAATTCAGTGATTGAATGAGATGCATGCAAGTGAAGAATAGAAGGAGGAAAAGGGGTGAATTGACTAGAAGGTATTCGACATGACTTAGAAGAAGGACAGAATTGCAGAACCAGTTTGCAAAATAGAGGATTGAGGATACAAAAATTTCATATAAGATCAAAAAGGATCAAGATGGATTGAATTGAAGATCTAAAATTAGCAATGCCAGATTGTAAGTAGTCAAATCAAATATTCTACTATACTTTCTTACGACTATATCAGTAGGATGAAATCCTTTGGACTAAGGTTGACTTAACAGTCATTGATAAATCCTTTAACAGGGTGACATTCCAAGTGGATGTTCAAAAATCCTTTAGACAGGTATACTTCTAGCAAGGTGTGAAATCCTTTAATAGGGTAGGATTTAATATTCCTTTGTAAGCCTTTAACAGGGCAGGCCTTTCACAGGGCAGACCATGGTTCATGATCAAACTTTGTAACCTTAACAAGTTACATTTATTGCTGCAGTAGTAAAAGTTGTGGGTGTCATCTCCACCCCAATTTTACCTTCTCATTTGGAGGGTTTCTAGGTAATCATATTTACTATCTAGTATTTATATGGATGCATTTACTTTACATGTTATTTCATTACGTTAATGCATGTATTGTTTTGAAGTTGAAAATTTTATTGGTTAAAAGTTAGAACTTCTGATTCAACCCCCCTCTCCCCCCCCCCCCCCCCCCCCCTCTCTCATAAGTATATTTCCCACTTGTAAATTACAAAAAATGCATGAGTAGAGTTTTTAATGCAATCAGTGGAAAGGATTTGATTAGAAGTTTCTAGAGAAGGAGAATAAAAAGATGGAAGGAGATGATGAATGTGACCTAACCCTAAGATCAAGGGTGATATTTAAGCAGAAAAGGATTAAAATTACCTATTTAAGGAGCCATAAGGAATGAATTTTAAGGTTGGTTCATTGTTTATTGGAAATCTTAAGGAGAAGTTGTGAAGAGCTATGAGGAATAGAAAGGATGTGAAGTCTAAAGAGTTTGGTGGAGAGTAATTTCTTGAGGAGGTGTCAAGAATATCAATGATGGAGATGTGAATGGAAGCTAGTCAATGGACTAGCAGATGAGTGAATGGAGATCTAAATTTGTAAAGTGAGTTGTACTTTACATATCAAACCTATTGTTACATTCTAACCATTGTATTAGTCAAAATCCTTTAATCAAGGTGACATTCTAATGGAATGATCCAAAGTCCTCTAACAAGGCCACTCCTAACATGGTGATTAAATTCTTTAATAGGATAATATTTAATAGTGTGTTGAATAACCTTTAACAAGGTTTGCTCTTAACTGTGCTTGCTTTAGAAGAGTGAAAACTTGGTGGCATGTTCTTTGGTGGTTTTTCCCAAATTGGGTTTCCATGTTAAATCTTAATGTCAGTGTTATTTTCTTGTGTAGATGTTATTGTTATGTATGCTATATTTTATAGTAGTTTATCTACTATCATCTCCCTCTACGTATGTGTTCTCTCTTTCTTAGTTTCATTATGATTCTCATCCAATGCAATATCTATTAATCTCATATTGGTTTTGACAAGGTAGTGACAAAAAACTTAGTCATTATTCTATCAGTATTACAGTGCAAGCCAAGTGATTAGAGAAAGCCGAGCAATTAGTGTGAGCCAAGTGAACAAAGCATGCTGAGCATAAGTTTCTAGACAATACATGTCGAGTAATATACATAGTGAGTGTCAAGCACCAGTATGTGCCAAGAAGATATTAGTGTTAAGTCACTCATGATCCAAGTAAAACAAAGTATGTTGAGTCATTTAGGAACTGAGTTACAACATTGAAGATATAGTGAATGTCGAGCATCACGGACTTCAATTTTCAAGTGAACAGTTTTTGACATAGTTGTTTGTAATGGCACATGCTTCTATGTAAACCATTTTTGGGACAACTTAACAATTGTTTTATGATTCTAGAAGATGTAAATAGATGTCTATTATGAATCCCTATGAAGTACATGAAACCAATCAAATTGAAGGATGATCTAATTGGAAAAATGGGTCAACCTTAGCTATTGATTCTAACCTAACCATAGTCCACTTGTGTTTACTTAAGGATACAAACCCTACACAATTTATACTGTGTGAAGGAAGAGAAGGAGATGCAAGAAAGATGAATGCTAAGTGTAGAGAGAATTCATAGTGGCTATGGAGGTTGTGATAATGTTATGAATTGCATAATCAATTAGAGAGAACAGAGGAAAGAAGAGAGAGGAGAGCGGAGACATATTTGATCAAAACAATCCAGTACACACTAGGAAAGAGAAGATCTGACATCTAGTAGCAAAGTGCTAACCAAAGGATCATGGTGTTGAATCATTCTAACAAGTGATGCAGAGAAAATATCCTATCAGAGTAGTCTTAGCAGGCTTGTGTAAATCTCTTAACTGAGTGCTTATTTTATTACAAGTTAAAGTCACACTTTTAGTAGGGTGTTTAAATCCTTTAACAAGGTGAGACTTAATACTCTTTGTAAGTCTTTAACAAGGCAGACCTTTCATAGGGTAGATCATAGTTTATGGTCAAACTTCTTGTAACCTTAATTGGCTACACTTTGCAACTACAGTAGTGAAGGTTTTTGGGTGTCATCTCCACACAATTTCACCTTCTCATTAGAGGGTTTATAGGTAACAAATTTATTATGTTATGTGTTATTTTTTTCATATTATTGATGAACACGTGTAGTTAGTTATTTTAGTTTACATGCTAAATTGTGATATGGGTGTTTGGTGAATGTTTTATGGTTAAAGTTTTGAAGTACTGATACAACAACAACCCCCCCCCCCCACTCAGAGTTTACTTTCCCATTGTTATTTCCAAAAATTGGTATCAAAGCCTTATTCTCTAGAAAAAAAAGCTTTACAGCTTTGAGGAAAGGTCTTGAAGAAGGAACTCTACTAGTTGGGAAAGACGATTGAGAACCAGAAGATTTAAATCTAGATTTTCCTACACCAACTCATCGAATCAAGAGAAGAACTACAAAATTCATTAAGGAGAAGGAAAGAGATAGTTATTGAGCAAAATGACACTCATTACCAAGAGTAAGACACTACTGAATTTTTTGCAAATGGAAATTCAAGTGAGTTTGATGCAGCAGTTGCAGATTTGATGGAAAAGAATCGTACCCTAATTGAAGAGGTTAGAAATATTAAGATAGGACAAGAATTCCAATCAGTATTGCTATGTGAGGTGATTGAGTAGAAAAATAAAGTTGAGAAAGATAAAGTCATGATTGAAGATGACAAAAGAACATTGACCAATAGACTAGAAGAGAAGACATCAGATATGCAAAAGATTGCTAACATGCAATTAGATACAATGAATAAATTGATGATTGCAAATCATGAGTTGAATGGAAAGGAGATTAAGATCACAACCTTAAAATTATAGAATGAACAACTAAGGAATGAATTGAGAAAACAAAAGGAATTTTTTGAAAGTTTCAGTAAACCTAGTGAAGCCATCAAATACTATGAGAAATTGATGAGATCTCCTAGATCTAACAATGATACTGTTGGATCGGGATACACCAATATTGAGGAAGGAGAATCATTTAAAAATGGTGAACAAAGAAACAAAAAAGGTAAGAACTAAAAACCCACTTGTCATAATTATGGAAAGTTAGTTCATACTGAAAATGTTTGCAGGAGCAACAATGCAAATCATAACCCTAAACAAAAATTCAAGGGTTATTGTCATCAATGCACCAAGAAAGGACATCAGGCACATGAATATAGGACCAAGACCTTAAGAACATAGAGATTTGAAGGATATTGCCATAATTGTAAGAAGTATGGACATAAAGTATATGAATGCGGATCTATGCCAATTAGAAATCAAACAAGTAGACAAAGGTACAATGAAATGGAAAATCCTACAATGGGGATTACAACACAAGGTATAGTTGTCACTATTGTCAAGAATATGGACATGTTCCTAAGAATTGCATTAGAACATATTTCAGAGGCAACTACAATAGATGGTTGAGTGAGACTACATGCTTTAGTTGTTTGAAGATTGGTCATATCAGTAGAAATTATCCAGCTAGATCACTAGCACCAAGTAATGGAAACAATAAAGGCAAAGAAAAGGTGAAGGTTGAGAAGGTCAAAGTGCAGATGAACAAGACATGAAAGAAGAAGGAATATTGCAACACATCAATTTTGAATGAGTTTACTTCATCCAATTGATCAGGTGATCACATCACCCTCAACTAGGCAATTAAAAGGTATGTGTGGGATTGATATTTCAATGATATATTTTACATCAGTTCCAAGAATATAAGTTCTAAAAAGATAATATATGCATGAATTAAGATGCAATGTATTGGTTAGAACCTAGAAGAACTCTATAGTTTTGTTAGTATTCATGTTGTTCCCAAGCATGGAAGGTTTCATAGTTACTATTGAGCGTGAATGGAATTTTAGTTTTTGTCAAATAATGAATATGTGGTAGTATTGACCAAGTTTTCTATGTGAACTAATCATAGTGGAAATCATGTGTATGACGAGTGAGTTGGAAACTCTATGATGTTTGATTACAGTTGTGTAAGCATTAAGCATTTATTATAGAATTTTAAGGGTTATGTAGTCATTTCTCAACTCATTTGCTTTCACCAACAATCGAAGATAGCATGAAGAGCGCATAGGAAAATTGTAACAAGAGATTCTTGCATTTGCAAACTAAGTTTGACTGCAACTCAATATATTCATCATAT
This sequence comes from Cupressus sempervirens, assembly GCA_028749045.1. Classification (NCBI taxonomy): domain Eukaryota; kingdom Viridiplantae; phylum Streptophyta; class Pinopsida; order Cupressales; family Cupressaceae; genus Cupressus; species Cupressus sempervirens. The sequence continues at coordinate 750,382,831 of CM053790.1, forward strand.
TGGAAAGGTATTTTACTAGTGTCGAGTTTTATTTGAATTTTTGTGAACCCTAAGTATCAAATATGACAGCTAGCTCTTCTGTAAGTGTTAGGAAGGAAGGAAAGGAATTTTTTAATGTGCAACTAATTAGTAATGGTGTAAGACAACCACCTTTCTAAGAAATACCTAAAATTGCATACAAAGGAGACCCGTCTAGTGTGATATTGTAATGCCACCACAAGTTCTCATGATTAAGGATGTTAGGTGTTGTTATACATGCAAATTTTGAAGTATAGATGATATGGAGATAAGGGATTTGTATAGTCAACTTTGTGATGATGGAGTCTTAAGGGAAGAGAATAAAATTGTAGAAAAGAAAGGGTTAACCCATGTCCTAGATTTCCCTAATCTATTCAAAACTAAATGGATAAATATTGTGCTCATTAGAATACATGATGACTTCATATGGTTGAAAAATAGACCAATTAAGATCACTAAAAGGATCATCAACTAAATGACAGGGTGCCCTACCCTAGATAGACCTAAGAGCATGTGAAGTGATTCCAAAGAGATAATTGACAAGAACACAGGTGCAGTGTAGAACAAGAGGGTAATGTCTATAGATTATATCTCAAACCCCCTAATTGCCTTTGTTGTGAGAGTAATAGCTCACAAGTTCTTTCAATTTAGCAAACTAAACAGTGTATCTTATATGGCAGTGGATTTGGGATACAAAATAGTGAAGAGAGACCACACCTATACCTTGCCAAGTTGCAACTTTAGCAACTATCTGAAAACTTGGAGGAAAAAAGGAAAACAAAGAGTGCATCTTGTAAATATGGCTCTTTACTAGTTTCTATATTCTTTTATGTGCATAACACATTTCCTACATTTGGAAAAGTTGCTTGGAAGACCAATAGGTTGTTGACATTGCAGTCAAGTTTGTTATTAGTGACACACACTTATCCAAACAAATAGTATATATCGAGCTTATTGTACAACTAACAGTGTTAACCAAGCATTTTAGGCTTTTCTGAGTTCAAGAAATAGTATTCAATTTGCGCCAAGTAGTTTCCACCAGGATGGTGATCAGCAATGTAAATTGAGCTTCTTAGTGTTTACCGAGTTCCTTAGTACAAATCGAGGTGTGCAGTGCTTACCAAGTTCATAGTTACAGTGATGTGAATCTAGTGTTGATCGAGCCACTCAGTGTTAACCAAGTGATTCAGTTTATACTAGTCTCATTGTGATAGCATTGACCGAGCTATGCAGTATGAATCAAGTGATTCAGTTTATATGTCGGGTTTTGTAGTATTTACCAAGTCACCAGGGCAGACCAAGTTTAAAATACTTGGAAGTGATCAGTATGGATCAAGCTTCTACATCTACCGAATGCATGACAATGCCAAGCATTGATAGTGGATGTCAATTATGAGAACCTCAATGAGCTAGTCTTCCGAACTCGAGTTCTTGCAGTTGGGCCGACTTTGTGTATTTTGTGTAAACTTGTATTATAGCTGACTTTGTTGATTTGTAAATTGGATCAGTATATATGTAATGTATTGTATCACATCCAATAAGAAGTATATATGGAATATAACTAGTAGAGAAAAGTAGAAATTCAAAATACAAAGGCTACAGCAGTATAAGGAGTAGCAAAGATTTATCTATCACAGGAAGGTGATCATTGCTCTCAAGGAATCTCATTCAGCAAACCAAGTTGTAGATTAGAGATTAACCACTATTTCATCCTAATAGGTGGATCAATTAAATCCTTTCACAAGGTAGACTTAACATTCTTTTGTAAATCTCTTGACCGAGTGCATACTTCATTGTATGTTTGTAAATCCTTTTGCAAGGTGGACCTAGCAGTCCTTATTGCTCCTAAGAAGGAAAATCATCAAAAGTGATCATTGTAAGCCTTAATAGGCCAACTTTATAATACAGTATTAAAGCTTGTAGGTATCATCCCCACCCCAATTTTACTTTCTATTTGGAAGGTTTCTGGGTCACCATATTGTGTGTCAAAGTGTTATGAATGTTTTAATGCTTTCAATTTTTTATGCATGGAATTAGATCTAGATTCACATGAAGGATTAATTATTAAATAAAGATTAAGTTATATTGGTTACTGATTCACCCCTCCCCTCTTAGTAACTTAGCCTATAACATATATTTCCAACATACGTCTATTACGGTTCAAATTGCAGAATTCGTAAAGCAACTTAGGGATAACTTTGAGTCAATAATGACTAGTTATTTTGAGGATTTTAAGAAATCCATGAAATAGAGACTAAGGATTCATGTGTCACTAGTGGATAAATATTACAATGATGTTTTCTTCTTAGTTGATGCAGATTATACATATGTACAGGCAGCTATTCCTAGGGTCATATGGCTTAAGCCCTTGCCATATGAGATCAATGTAGATGATGCATTTGCAGATATCACAACTCTACTAGAAAAAGAAATAGATAAAAGTGCCACCTCATTTGGGAACTATGAGGAAGCCAAGTCTAGAATTACAATTGACTTTAAAATATCTTTTATGGTAAGGAAAAAGAACAAACTTGTGAAGAAATTGAAGAGAAATTTGGTAAAGGGCGAGAAGAAGAGGAAGATGAAGATAATGAAGAGGACAAACTAGTCCAAGCCCCTTTGGCACTCACTCAAGGATAAGGAGAATATGAGGAAGTTAATGTAGAAGGTGCCAAGGGAGAAGAAGTCGAGGAACCACCCAAGACAACTAAGAAGAAGAAGAGAAAGGCTAAGGAGCCTAAAGTGAAGAAACCAAAGAAGAAGCTTGTGAAAATTTCACAATAGAAGCTAGTAGTAACTCCTACCAATTCTAGCACAAGGGCAGCCACCAAGCAAGTTAAGGTTGCTGAGAAACCAAAAGGAAAGAGGACTATTGCCTCAAAAGAGTTGAGCCAACCTATAAAGAAGACGTGTGTAAGGAGAAAGTACACTCTAGTGGCTGAGTCAAATGAGGAGAAAAAATAATCTAATGACATGAGATGATTCAAGGTGGTAAATCACAATCCCTTCTCTGACTTAGATAATTTGTGTGACAATGTAAAATCAATGCAGATTTATCTAGTTTTGCACACATTGATTTTGATAAGTTAGGAAAATTTGAACAAAATAGTGTTAAGGAAGCCATATATGTAATGATGGCTACATTAAAATCAACTCCTATTGAGATTTCCAACTCCCTACCTAAGAGTCTTAACCAAGTTGAGAAGAAATGACAATACAATTTACAAATAGAGAGACAAATCAGGGAATCCACTCTAGCCCAAGTTATGTCAGAATTGGATAAGAGGAAGATTACCAAGGCTATGGAAAAGAAAAAATCTAAATTTTCCCCTAAATATAGAGCTTTCCACATATTGAATAAGAAAATTGAGGATATGGTAACCAAAAGCACAACTATTTGGAGCTCTATTTATGGGTTACCCACTCCTGCAATAAAAGAGAAAGGTAAGTAAGATATGCAAGACCCTAAGCAAGTTGAGCAAGAGACAACAGAAACAACACAAGAGGTATCAGTAAAGGATAGTAGTTTGGGAGGCATTGATGAAGCACCAACAAAAGAGGCTACATCTGAAGAAGAGCAGCAAGATGAACGAAATGTACAAAATGTACAAGTGTCAAATGACATTCCTCCACATGCAGACCAAGTGAGTCAACAAGACTCAATACAAATCAAGGATGTTATTGACAACTTTACTCAGAACATCAATCTTCTAACTAATGATGATTTGCAGAAGATATTGAAGGATTCCACCATAGTAGCACAGTTATGCACAAATCATGTATTGGTGAGAAGAGATCAAATTGAAAAGGAAAAAGTGGTAGCATCAGGGGAGAAACAAATTTACACATCTAATGTGACCTCTACAACTATAGAGATAGAAGACCAAAGTGCCAGCACTAAATAGCTAAGTGTTATTTATGCAACACAAGTAGCATTGTCTCTACTGCCACTAATTTCAACTAAGAAAGCCTCAGTTATAGTTGAGAAAGATGGAACTAAAGTTAAACTAGGTCAGGAATCCAATCCTGTACCTACTCCACACACTCAAGGTGAAGCACAAAAAGAAGTGAGACATGATGACAAGTCTGAAGAATTGAAAGTGATCACTTCCCTAGAGGAAAAAATTGCCATCTAGACTCTGGTTACCCTACCAGCTTTTGCTACTCCTACTAGTATTCAAGTTCTTCAGAGGCCGAGCACTCATGCCACACCCTTGAAAATATCAAGGCCAAGTGCAAAAACATAAAGGAGCTCAAAAGAAATATCTTATGGAGATGTAAGCCTAGATGAGGTGATTGAACTACCAAAGCTTAATCTTAACACAATCACCATTGAGAAAATGAGCATTCTACAGTATGCTCTACAGAGGAAGAAACAAGAAGAGTTGCTAAGAAGGGAGCATAAGTAGAAGCAAGTGCTTTGTGACATCAAATATATATTTCTTAATGCTTTCAGTCTTCCAGCTACTAATGAAGACAAATCAATCATTGAGCAAATGGTAAGTATTGTTGATAAGATTAGTGATGAAGACCTAGATTCTAATTCTAAACTCTTAGGATGGTTTGAAAGAAAATTTCACACTAAGGTACTTGAAAAGATATCTAGTACCCTTGCAATTTGACAGGTTGATTTAGCAACCAAGATTGAGAGTGTGGAAAAGGTGTTGGAGAACATTTTCTCTCTTTACACAAAGTTATGTGATGGGAATCTTTTCACATATGAGATTCAAAGGCATGTTGACCAACTGGAGGGAGATCTAAAGACTACTAGTAATATGTCAAAGTTAGTCACATTTTCAAAGATTGTTATCCACTCAAGGTAGGCTTGCTGAGCTAAAAACATAAGATGCTAACATTTGAGCTACCTTGATCAGCATCCAATCCATGTTGACCCCACACATGCAAGTATTGCACAAGGAACTAGCCTATGCTGAGACATTGATGAAGAAAGATTCTCATCTTTCCACTCATGATGGCCTAGTTAACCTTGTTATTGAGCTAGAAATTCAATATCAATCTCTAGAGGTAGCATGTAACAATTGGGATGCAGCATTGAAAGTCATAATGAAGATCTATAAATCATTTTTGGACAAACACACTATCAATGTACCACCCATGACATAAGTTTCAAAAAAGGGGGATATAGAAAAGGGATAGGGAAGTGAAGGGATGTAATCATGTAGAAATAGGGTACAAAAAATATACACAGTAGGAGTATTAGATTCATATACAGAAAGGAAACATTTACTCAGGGGGAGTAATGGAGGAATGAGGTGTGATAGTTTGTCATCCATTTTGCAAAATCTTGAAGTTTTAAAATTTTGTATATGAATCGAGTCATGGGTATATATTATCTAAGTTATGCTCATATTATGCATTGTATATGCATGAAAACATATTTTTTCCACTCATGTCAAAGGGGGAGATTGTTAATCTCATATCGATTTTGTCAAGGTAGTGGCAAAACACTTAGTCATTATTCTATTAGTATTACAATGCAAGCTGAGTGATCAGAGAAAGTTGAGCAATCAATGCGAGCCAAGTGAACAAAGCATCTTGAGCATAAGTTTCCAAAAAATACACGTCGAGTAATATACATAGTTAGTGTCGAGCACCAGTATGTGTCGAGAAGATATTAGTGTTGAGTCACTCATGAGCCAAGTAAAACAGAGTATGTTGAGTCATTTAGGAATCGAGTTAGAACATTGAAGATATAGTGAATGTTTAGCATCAGAGACTTCAATTGTTGAGTGAACAATTTTTAACATAGTTGTTTGTAATGGTACAAACTTCTATGTAAACCATTTTTGGGCCAATTTAACGATTATTTTACAATTGTAGAAGATGTATACATATGTGTATTATGAATCCCTATGCAGTACATGCAACCAATCAAATTTGAGGGTGTTCTAAATGAAAAAATGGATCAACCTCAGCCATTGATTCTAACCTAACCCTAGCCCACTTGTGTTTAATTAAGGAGAAAAAATGTAAATAGTTTGTAGTGCCTGAAGGAAGAGAGGGAGACACAAGAGAGACAAATGCTAAGTGTAGAAAGAATTCATAGTGGCTATGGAGGTTGTGATAATGTTATGAATTGCATAATCAGTTAGAGATAACAGAGGAAAGCAGAGAGAGGATAGAGGAGGCATATCTAATAAGAAGGATCAAGTACACACCATGAGAGAGAAGATATGACATCTAGCACCAAAGTGCTAACCAAAGGATCATGGTGTTCAACCATTCTAACAAGTGATCTAGACAAAATCTCCTAACAGAGTAGTCTTAATAGGCTTGTGTAAATCTCTTAACCAAGTGCTTGTTTTATTGCAAGTTAAAGTCCTCTAACAAGACACACTTTTAGCAAGGTGTATTTAAATCCTTTAGTAGGGTGTGACTTAACAGTCTTTGTAAGCCTTTAACAAGGTTGACCTTTCACAAGGTAGATTATATTTTATGGTCAAACTTCTTGTAACCTTAATTGGCTACACTTTAAAATTGCAGTAGTGAAGATTTGTTGGTGTCATCCCCACCCCAGTTTTACCTTCTCATTGGAGGGTTTTTGGGTAACAATTTATTGTGTTATGTGTTATTTGTTTCATGGTATGGATGAACATGTGTAGTTAGCTATTTTAGTTTACATGCTAAATTGTGAGATGGATGTGTGGTGAATGTTTTATGGTTAAATCTCTGAAGTACTGATTCACTCCCCCCCCGGCTCAGAGTTTACTTTCCCATTTTTATTTCTAATAATATCGGGATGTTCCCTCTATTAGTTTAATAACTTCATATTCTTTCTTAGTAGAACCACCTGAACTCATGGTAACATATGTACAACAACCTATGTCTCCCTCTTGTCAACAATCATTCTCTCCCTCTTTTAGTGATCAATGTTGTATGGTAACACAACAATTCTAACTTCTCCCACTTTGACAAAAATGCCAAAGACATGTTGTACACACACATCTTCATGTCACAAAATCTGACTGATATAAAAAATTCATCTCAATATTAACTCCTTATAGCTCCATCTTCTCATAATTCAGTTTCTCACTTTTCGCACCTTTAGGCAGCTCCTAAAGTGTGACCTCCTACATCAATCTATAAGATATTTAGCTCATAAAAATTGATGCAATGCGACATCTCTGCCTAGTTTGCTTCAGGTAGGGGAATGACCCCTAACTTACCCCATTTGGAGAATGACCCCTAATAACAGTTTATAGCAGTTGTTGCGGCATCTTGGTAGTAATGACATATGTGGGATCTGTTATTATTATGCTTGATATATTTTACAATAGTTTAATTGGTTGTCTTTGTATATGAATTAATTAAATTATCCATGTATTAGATTTGAATAGGTTGGATTTAATTAATTAAATGAGCTATATAAACAATTGATTAAATCAATTACATAGTTATTTGATTTTTGAGGCTTAATTAATCCAACATGGCTTGATAATTAATCCTTAATATTACATTGATTTGAACACTCTGACTTTCATTGACCAATTTTAGGTGTATACGCAAGGTGTTATTATTTTTGAATTACGTAAATATTTGAGGTGGATCCAAAACTACATTATTCTAATCTTCCCAATGTCTCTCTTGACATAAATATTAATATTTTCTTGAAAAAATTTCCCCAATAGACATCTTTCATTTACTTCTCTCCTAATTCTCTCTTCGGAAATACAATCTTACCTAGTCTTATTTAGTAGGTCTCGCTTAGGATATACCTTGATCTCATCCTTCAAAGAAAAATCCCAAGAGACATTGTACCTCTTATTGTCCATTTTTGTTGCTCGACTAATAACTTGACATTTGTTTTCCCTCTCCAAGGTTTGATTAGGGAGACAACCTGTCTTGGATTTTCCATTCAATTAGGTATCACTTTGATGGTATCTTGTTATCAATTTGACGGTATCTTGTTAGATATCCCTTTTCAAATAATTGACTCAGTTAGTGGTTTCTCATCTCTACTCCTTAGAGATGCTACCTACATAATTGCTTTTGAAGTCCAATAAAATTTCTAAGGAACTCTATAGGATACTAGCAAATAAAGTTTGAATATATTTCCAACCTAAACAAACCTTTACAATAAATATCCTCTGGTCATGTTAATATGGTTTATTTTACTAAAAATATAATGTAATATTGAATCACTCACCTTGTCAATAGATAATAAGTTTCTTCACTATCAACCCAAGTTTATTCAATGCACTAGAAATTTTTTGACACTTCCATCTCTAAACATGGGATTTATTTTTATACAACCAACAATTATAAGAGATGTATTTACTCCCAATAAAACTTGACCACTATAGGGGATCATCTTTTTGTGTAATGGTCAAGTCATTGCATTGTTAATGGTGCAACCATGGGTCAAATCCCCACTTGACCTAAATAAATAATATTGATGTTGGTTTGGCCTAGTTCACTAGGTTGGTGCGCTTGCGGGCTCTATGCTCCTACAGGGTTACCATGGTCATAGGTCAAATGTCACTAATCAAAACAAAACAAAAAACTTGACCTCTATAATAGTATTCATAATCTAAAAACACAACTTATGTGAAGTCGTATAAAATGAGTTGCTATAGTCCATTAGTCATGCATCCTCACAAACATATCCAATAGAAAATGCTATAATATTTTCTTAGTATTATTTTTTAAGTAATTTTTCAAGTCAGATCTCTAGACTTTCTTCTTCTTCTTTTCCTTTCGATCAATTGTGTAGCTTTATTGTGACCAATACTACATGGCTATTGGAGCAATTGTGCATGCGTCTTAAACAAATTCTGTATATACATTGGTTGTGAGAGCAAATGGGTAGAGGGACAATAGGGAATATGTTATGGATGATACACTGAATGATCATCTTATGAACTTTGCACATACAACAGAGTCCACATCAATACCTAGATCCCACATCTGTCATTACAACCAAGATGCCACAAAAATTACTATAAACTGTTATTAAGTCATATACAAAGACAACAAAAAATCCCCAGAATTTAAAATATTATTTAAAAACTTAAAATACGGAATTAACTACAAGACTGATGTACTCCCCCTATGAACAATCTAAAATACCCTAACAATAAAAAATTAAAAAAACAGCAAGAAACAAGCACAATACAATGAAAAGTGTTTTCTCTTCTTTTAATTGTTTTATCTATTTCTTATGTTATCCAGAATAAAAGTATTATTTGTCTAATTTTCATTATTTCACTCCCCCACAGTCACTCTTCTCTATATTCAAACTTTTTTGGTTCTTCTTTTCCACCGGATGACCGCCTATTATCTACTGAACGCAAACTTTTTGCCATCCGAATGATTTGTTTAAACATTGTACCTCAATTATGATCTCCATTACATATATCCTACAATTAATGCGTCTTGTCACAAGAATGTGACAAACCAACTTCTGTTCTACGCCATCTTAAATTCACTTTCCTTACACTCTTTACATATATCCAACTGTGATAAATGCATCTCATTATTTACAGTCTTTACTCCATCAATGCTTCATGAGGGGTGCGTGATATAATATATTTCATCTTCATCAATGAACCTTTATATTATATTTCATCTCTCCATTGATTTTTCTTTTTATAAGAATTTTAAAACCCAGTAATAAGTTATCAGCCCTTGCAAAACTGACGACTGACAAGAAGCTATCAAAGCTGTTTTGAGATAAGCTCAGAGATTTTTTTAAGTGGTACAATAAAATATCCAGCAACATTTGATATCGTTGCAGCTTTATTTTGGTTTAATGAAGGAACAAAAAAGTCCTATAAAGTTGAAGGGAACAAAGAAAAGCAATTTACGTTTAAATCATTGTTTTTACAATATTAAATTATTTATGAATAAAAGATTGTGGAGACCCATTACTTTTGGGTTGGTATGGGATGGATTTCATTCATGGAACGGGTTATTGATCTTCATGTTCCTTTGTGTACGGTCTTCATAATGACTAAATGTTTGACCTTAACAATTTAAATTAAATTTTATTATCAAAATCTGTTTATTATAATTATCTCGGCAAGGTTAATAGTCTTTTGTATTAATAATGTGTTTGAATATATGAAAAAAATTATTAAGAGTTTTGAAAAATATAATTTGTTTATAAATGTATTTTTAAGAATGACGAGTATTAAGAATATCATTATTTTGATTCTTTTCTTAAATTAAAATTTAAGATTTAGATAGTAATTGAGAGTGTAAGTATAATTGAATGTTGTGGTCCAAATATTTAATAATGATATAAATATTCATGTAGGATAAGTGTTTTTGAGGAGGCTTGTAGGATAAGATTCTTATAATGATTTGAAGATAATCACAAGTCATTTCAAAGTCTTGGAATTTCTTATATTGGAATGTCTAATAATCCAACCAATATACTTCTTACGGAGACTTAACCCTTCAAGATTATCTTAGCATATCATACTCTCAAATTGTTGTCAAGATAAATCTAGAGAGGTAGTCTATATCTAGGCACAAGGCATACTTATAATATGGATCAAAATAAATACTACAAATGACAAGTAGAATATTTGGAAACACATTTAAATGAGTACATCATTTCAGTGGTCCACCCTCACATAGCTACAACCTTGTACTTTGAAGAAAATTCTTACACCTCTAATAAAAAATGATAATAAAATAAATTGGTAATTGATCTAATATTCCAAGTGCACCTTTGCCGAAAAATTGCAAGTAACACATAATATCTTGTAGGAAAATGTTCAAACATATTAAGGTAAGATAATAAAATCAAGTGGGTAACGAAACTCTTGGTTATTCTAAATGTGACAACTCCTTTTCAAATCCCATAATGAACATAACTTTTCAAGTAAAATATTTTACTTAATGTTTACTTTTATGGAAAAAATGCATAGTTTATCTCCACAAGTAATATGATGAGTTGCATATAATTAGTTTAATCTATTAGAAAAAAGAAAAAAAACTTGTATGACTAAGAGTGCTTAAAGTGCATAAGTAAAATCTTGATTGTTGGCATGATGATGATGCACAACATGATTGGAAGTGTCAGATTGGTTGGATCATCATTTGTATGTTGTCATTACTAGCAACTGGATGATCTGTTGGTCATAGATTAGCTATACCAATGGAAAGATTAATCAATGGACAAAATGATTAAGTGTAGAGTGTATCGGTTAAAACATAATCAGATGTAGTAAATTGGTTTGCGATAGTATGGTTGATAAATTTTATAGTGATTAGTTTATAGGATATGTCTATCATAGGTATGTGAATTGATTTGTGGAAAAATATCTATAAGAAATATAGAGGAGGTGAAGATTTGATGAAGTCTATAGGTCACAATGTGAAGAACATTTAATTGATAGAGTATACTTCTATAGATTCAACAAATTGGAAAAGATTATGGTGTTAGTTGAAAAGCCAAAGTGATTAGTTGAGATCAGTCTACATCAAGGCACATAATTCAAGGTTGTAGTGCTCACTCATGGAATTTGAATTACTTTTAGATATGAAAAGGATAACATGTTTAGGGTATTCCTACCACCTTAAGAATAGTATCAAAGGGATTGAAAGTGTTGGAAACTTACAATTCGAACAATTATTATTTTGTCATTGATGTCAACTCTATTGATGAGACATATTGCTACCTAATCTAAATGTCATATCTATTTGATTGATGAAGAGGATTTGTGGAATTGCTGATAACAATAGCACCTTAAGGAAAGGTTGAGTTGTGAAAAGGAGGCTAGAATGAACATCTGATTAGATAGACTTTGATAAAGCAAAGTGATTGTTTATGTCAAGAAAGTTAAGCCAAACCAAGCAATAGAGTAAATGGAAAAGGAATGTTGAGTGATGCTAGTGTCAACCGAGCCATAGTTAGTGCCAAGAAAATCTAGTATTGACCGAGCATCAGTATCAATCGAGCAAGATAGTTGATGTCAAGCCAGAAATTTTTACAATGCTCAAATGTTAAGTAATGACCAAGTGTCAGAACTTAGTGATTGCCAAGTATATTGTTGAAGATGAATTCGAGGAAATCATGATTCCCAGCTGACTCAGTTGATTTCTTGGGAAATGTAAACCATGTTGAAGATAATATTTATGAGTTGGATCATTAAATTCAAGGCGAGGATTAGGTAAAGACCAAAAAAATAGATTCTAGAGAAGTTTCTAGAAGAAGATCAAGAAGATGGATAGATACAGTGAATCGTGTGAATTTGATTGTAAACCTTAAGATCTACGATGATCATGAAAAATGTTAAAGCAAGAATTTCCTATTTAAAGAGGTATAGAGCTGAAAAAAATATTGAGGAGTGCAAGTATATGCAACAAGCACATAAAAATAGAGGTGGATCATAAATACATAAGTGTGTGAGTGTATGCGAAGCTAAAGGAGAAAGCTTGCATATATGTTGTTGATAGTGATAAGTGAAATCTAATCAAGAAGGCTTAAGTGTTGTTGTAGGGGGGAGATTGATTACTTGAAGGGTTGTCAAGCGAATCAAGAATAGAAATGACAGTGGAGAGCTTATTAGTAATTCAGCACCTGAATCGAACAGAGATCTAAACTTGCAAAGTGAGTTGTAATCACACATATTGAAAGCTTATTATTTTCTTTCTAATAATTGTAAACAGTTCCTATTTAAATCCTTTTAACAGAGGTTGACCTAATGGTCATTTTAAAGGACTTAATAGTATGTGTAAATCCTTTCACAAGGTGACATTCTAAATGGAGTGATCAAAGTCTTCTAAAAAGGCCACTCCTAATAGGGTGATGGAATCCTCTAACCAAGTCACATTTAATAGTGTGTATTGTAACCTTTAACTGGGTTGGCTTCTAACAGAGCTCACCTTGAAAGAGTAAAAATTGGTGACATGTTGTTGGTGGTTTTTCCCAAATTGGGTTTCCACGTAAAAATCCTAGTGTCAAATCTATGTTGAATGATTTATATGTTTTATATTTTATATTCAGCAAAGCATGTTACATTTGGAAATATAAATTTTGTTTACAATAGAGTCTAAGCAACAACAGGATAAGAAGAATAGTAAGAGTTTTATTGTTTAATTATTCAAATGATACTTAAGGACCTTAAGTAATTGATTCACTACCCCACCCACCCCCCCCCCCCCCCTCTCAGTTATTCTAAACATTTCTAACAATTGATATCAAAGCACAATGCTTACAAAGAGAACTTTGAAGGTACTTAAAGATAAAGATCATGACTCACAAGAGAGATGTACCCAAGTTGAATAAGGAGAACTTTCTTGCATGGCAAACCCTGATGAGGTTGCAATATCTAGTATTAATGATGTTGTTGTCAACTTTGGGGACAATGAGTATGTAAAAGAGACCACTACTCCTCTAATAGTTGATCAACTGAAGCATAAACAAGAACACAATCAAGCAATGTTAGAGATTGCCTCAGCCCTAAGCTATGTCTAGTTTGATGACCTAAAATATTGTAATAGTGCAAAGCAACTATGGGACAAATTTAAGACCATATGTGTGTTATAAATATAAGGTAGGCTAGGTTACTAAGAAGGAAGAGGTGAATCGGGAACCAATAAATTTTTATCTTACTTCACCAATTAATCCTTCATGTATTATTCTAATCTAATTACATGCATGAAAGAATGAAAGCAATAAAACATTCATAACACTTTTACACAAGATATGGTGACCCAAAAACCCTCCAATTAGAAAGTAAAACTTGGGCGGGGATAATAACCACAAGCTTTAGTACTACAGTATAAATTTAACCTGTTATAGCTTACAATTGACCACTTCTAGTGATCTTCCCTGTTAGGAGCAATAAGGACTATGAGGTCCACTTTGTTAAAGGATTTACAAACATACAATGAAGTATGCACTCAGTTAAGAGATTTAGCAAAAGATTGTTAGGTCTACAATGCATTACATATATACCAATCCAATTGTCTGATTTACTAGAGTCAGCTACAATACCAATTTCATCATAATTCACAAAATTGGTCCAACTATTGTAACTCGAGTTCTAAAGACAAACTTGGTGATGTTTTGATACATGAAAAACACTTTCAACACTCAAAAAACTTTGGAACTTGGTTGAACTTCAAGCTCAGTCCATGCTAATCACTTCCAAGTAGCTCAAACTCGGTCAACACTATGTGACTCAGTGAACACTGAGAAATCTAGTAGCTGCTAAATCACTCGATTGACACCGCATGACTCGATCAATAGTAGATTCACATCGTTAACACTACTAGCTCAATAGATACAGTAGAACTTGGTTAACATACTAGAGCTCAGTTAACACTACAATCTTCTTCACTTCTTCTGATAGCTTAGTAGCCTCTACTACACTCAGTTTTTACTATACATAGTCTTTGAAGCTTGATAAACACTATAAACTAACTTAGGTGCTTGAGAGACACTGCATTCTGACTACTTGGCTCAAGAGAAATTGAAACACTTGGTTAACACTACAGGATGACTAATAAGCTCAGTAGTAATTGTAGAGCTCAGTAAAAGTTTAACCATTTGACTAAGTGTTGAGTCACTGATAGAAAAATTGACCTAAATGTTAACAATATCCCCCTTTGGCATTAGTAACAAAAACACTTATCAAACCAAAAATTTGAATGCTTAAAATTACAAGTCAAAAAACATACTATGCTTTCAACTCTTTTTAGGCTTCATGTAGTTATAGCTCGATAACATACTCTATTTTTCTGATTTTTCAACATTTCTTTTGCAAAGATATTTTTTGCTTATATGTACAAGTATATGTATAATACTATACTACTCCGCCATACATATACCTCTCCTATATACATATATCTGGAGTATAGTAATATTTTCTCCCTTTGTCAATATCTTCTCCCTCTTTATGAAATAATATAATATATAATATCTTCTCCCCCGTTTTGACATAAATGCCAAAGGTGTATAATATCTATATATTAATACCAAAATGTGACAAGAAATCAAAATGTACCTCTAGAATTAGTACCATAGTCTTGTCCAAATTCTCTTGTAATACCTTACTCGCATGCAATGTAATCTGAACTTCTGCTGATAATTCCATCATGTGGTCAGCTATGGAGAACTTTTTGTCATGGATGAGAGTTTTTGCATGTGCAATGTGTTTCTGCAATTCATCCATGTTTGGAAGAATCATGCCTTAAATTTCTGCAAGTGTGGCCTTCACTGTGGCTTCTTCCTTCAATAATTTTGCCTATAGATTTGTCAGATATTTGATCTTTGTGAAGTGTGTAGAACTATAACTTTGGTCAAGTGATAGCTAGTGTGCACTTGCCTTTATATCTTCATCTATCTTGGATAATTTATCCTTGATCTCCTTTGTGAAGATGGATGTGTCGCTCAATTTGGCAAATAATGAAATAACATTACTTATAGATGTTTCTAGTGTAACAAGAATAGTAGATAACTCTACTTGATCTATTGCAATTTTTTTTGCAACTTGCTCCAATACTCTATTCTCAAATTTTGTTTCAACTCTTTGTAGCAATTTTTCTTGTCCATTCAGATCTTCATTGAATTTGTGGACAATTTTAGTTAGTTGATCAAGAATAGGTTGTGTACTATCAACCTCAATACTCGGAGCATCAACAAATATGCTCTTTATGTTCTCAAGGACTTGATTTTTCTTCTTCTTTTCTTCTCTAAGTTTTTGTTGCTTAGATTTCTTCTTTAATAGTTCTCCCAAGGTATCCATTTGATCAGGAGTGAGGACAGAGATATACCAATTTGGAATAACAATGTCCTCATCCAGATCAATTTGTTCCTCTTCTTTACCATTTTCTTTTAGAATAATAGACACAATTTCTTTACCCTTATTAAGAACTTCAGTGCTCGGTTGAAACTAATTCTTAACTATCATTGCACTAGCTATGGATACACTTGGAATAGAGACAATTGTAGAAGTATATTGAATAGAAATAAATATAGAAATGGCACTAACAACAAGAATACCTTGTTGTTTCTTGGTCAAGCCTGATGATGGAGGAACTTATTGCTTGGCAGATAAAGTGTTGGGCACTTCTGTCAATGTTACACTCAGAAAAATAGATCCAAAGCTTAGTTGGGTGCTTGGTGTAGCAGTGGTATCCACTACCAACTTGGTAGAAGCTTTCTCTGAGCCTATTTACACTAAGGTTGTGCTCAAAGAGTGAGGAAATCAAGCCATGACTGTTGCTGCAATTTTCTCGGCATTTTTTTCCTCAATTCTTTGTATCTTTGGAAGGCTTCCTCCAGTAGCTTCCTATTCTTCCTCCTCACCATCAAGATTGACATCATCTATCTCATCATCTTTTTCATCAACGTGCACAATAAAGTCACTGGGTTTGTGCAGTTGATAGATGTTTTTCCATGTAGTAGTAGTTGTCCTCACCACATATTCAATATCTTGAAGCAATATCGTACATGTGTTTAACTTGAGAGTGAACTTCTTCTCATTTTTCTTCAAGGATTCCTTCACTTCCTTCTCATTAATACTTGACATGAGTTGCTTCAAAGTTTTTTCAAAGATGTCTTTTACAGTCTTCTTTGCATTTTCCTATCTAGGTTTCACTGCCTTCATAAGTTCATTAGGAATTTGATGTCAAAGCTCATCTGGTGAGTACTTCCATTTGCCCAATTTAGTCACAAGAGTATCCTCAATCTGCCTTTTCTCTTCTTCATTCCTTGTCTCATACTTGAGAAACTTAAAACATGCCATGCCTGGTAGGGTTTCTAAAAATGCAAGAAATTTTCAACAACAAATACTCAAAATGCTCGGGGGCTTTGAATTTTCTCTTCACAAATAGCTCTAGAAATTTGTGGTGAAATAATGCATTAGATTTCTTCCTTATAATAAAATTCCTCTTTTCAATCACCATTAATGCTTCATGCGTATACTTGCCCAGTGATAGACTATCCTCCACTCAATTTGGCTTTTAATGCTCGGGAGACATTCATAGCTTGGTAGAGTCACCAATAACTTGGTGTCTACATCCAATATTTTAATGTATCCCAACCTCACTCAATAAGTTCTTCTGACCTGACCCAGCTTGGTAAGGTCTTGAATTTACCATCATCACTCGGTGATCCATGTGCATCTTGAATGCTAATCGGATTGTTTTGCTTGCTAGTTGGAGTTGATGTCAGATGACTTCTTCTGAATCACAGTTCTAGTAATCTCCATAGGGAACTAAGTTAAAATGATTGTGCCACCCAATTCATTGACTTGGGTGTCATTGATTTCATGATTTTGGCTTGCATTCTCTAAAAATTTTGGTACCCATTGCTGCCTCATTTTTTCTGATATTATCAGCTTTGACTTTCCTTTCATCTTTAATTATTCTTATGTTCATACAATTCTTGGAAAGATGCCCAAGTTTAGTACAAATAAAACATCTTTTTGTAGTATCTCTTTTCCTCATGTGATGTTTCACATAGTTTGCTCCAATGTGCCCAAACTCACCATAGTAGTGACATCTATACCATGTGTTGGAATCCCATCCAAATATTGCTTTCACAATTTGTTCTGTTGGGTTCCACTTCTTGGTTTTGCACTCTAAATATTTGTGTTCTTGTTTCTTGCAATTGTGACACTTTCCTTCAAACTTAGGTTTCTTTGTGCATTCACTTTCTCTATGACCATGCTTGTTGCAACTGTAACGCTTTCCATTGAATTTTTCTTTACCACTACTCCAGCATTTTTTTGATGTATGACCTATCTTACCACAATGATTGCAAGTAAGCCTTTTGTTATTTTGAGCTCCTTGATGAGATGATTCACCTTCTTCTGTATATCCTAATCTAGCTTTTCCTTTGTGTCTATACTAACTTTGCTCATTCAATTGATTCATGCTTTCCTGAGATTTCATCATTCTTTAATTGGTTTTCTTTTCAATGCTGAGATCATTTTGCAGTCTTTCATTCTCTGCCCTTAGATTGATAAGCTCTTGATTTTCATCATTGAGTTGATCAATAAAGTCTGCTTGCTAAAGGGATAGTTGTTGAATTTCATTATCCTTCTCTCTATCAGTGACTTCACATAATCTAACTAATTGGATTTATTTCTCTCTTTTTAGTTTTCTGACTTCTTCTTGAAGATTTAAATTCTTATCCAATAGGTCTTTGATTGCTAAATCAGCTTCATCTGAATTTCTTTCTGAACATAAGTCTTCAATTGTACTTTCAACGTACAGATTGTCATCCATTTGTATTGCAAGATCTTTCCTTATTTTCAATGATTGAGAGAGTTGCTCCTTTACTTTCTTCATTTGTCTAATGGCCAATTCCAGATCCAACTTTTCATTCTTAATAGTCTTATCTAGCCTGTATACCTCCATTGCCTCTAATCTTATCTCAAGCTATTAAATTTATGATGTGTGAACCTATAGCTGTGATACCAATTGTTGGAAATATAAGGTAGGCTAGGTTACTGAGAGGGGAGGGGTGAATCGGGAACTAATAAAACTTTATCTTACTTCACCAATTAATCCTTTATATATTATTCTAATCTAATTGCATACATGAAAGAATGAAAGAAATAAAACATTCATAACACTTTTACACAAGATATGGTGACCCAAAAACCTTCCAATTAGAAAGTAAAATTGGGGTGGTGATGATACCCACAAGCTTTAGTACTATAGTACAAAGTTAACCTATTAAGGCTTACAATTGACCACTTCTGGTGATCTAACCTGTTAGGAGCAATAAGGACTATGAGGTCCACCTTGTTAAAGGATTTACAAACATACAATGAAGTGTGCACTTGATTAAGAGATTTAGAAAAAGACGATTAAGTTTACCCTGTTAAAGGATTTGACTGATGCACCTGTTAGGATGAATCAATGGTTGATCTCTGTCTACAACTCTAATTTGCTAAATGAGATTCCTTGTATTCTAAAGATCACTTGACTGTAATAGATAAATCTTTGTTGTCCCTTATACTACTTGTAGCCTTCTTCAATTCACATGTGTGTACATCATAGTACTCTTAATGTGTATATTTGGATATGATATAATGCATTACATATATACCAATCCAATTAACTGATTTACTAGAGTTAGCTATAATATCGATTTCATCATAATTCAAAAATTCAGCCCAACTGTTGTAACTCAGGTTCTGAACACAAACTCAGTGATGTTCTGATACACGACAAAAACTTTCAATGCTCAAAAAAATTGGCACTTGGTTGAACTTGAATCTCAGTCCATACTAATCACTTCCAAGTAGCTCAAACTTGGTTAGCATTGTGTGACTCAGTGAACACTAAGAAACTTGGTAGCTATTGAATCACTCGATTGACACTACATGACTCAATCAACACTAGATTCATATCCTTAACACTGTGAGCTCGGTAGATACAGTAGAGCTTGGTTAACACTACCATTTTCTTCACATCTATTGAATAGCTCAGTAGCTTCTTCTACGCTCAATTCACACTATATATAGTATTTGAAGCTCAGTAAATACTATAAATTGACTTAGGTGCTCGAGAGACACTGCATTCTGACTACTTGGCTTAGGAGAAACTGAAACACTTGATTAACATTATAGAGTGAATGATAAGCCTGGTAGCAACTATAGAGCTTGGTAGCAATGTAACCATTTGACTAAGTGTTGAGTCACTAATAGACAAATTGACCTAAATGTCAACAATACGAAGGTGATGAAAATGTCTTAAGAGCCAAATCAGAAAGCCTGAGAGGTAAATTTGATGATATGCGAATGATGGAAGGTGAGAATATAGTTCAATACTACTCAAGAGTTAAAGAATTTGTTAATGCTTTTTGTGGTGCAAATGGAGAAATCAAAGATGAAACTTTGATAAGCAAGGTATTGAGGACTCTGCTTCCTATTTATGTCATTAGAGTATTTGTAATTCGAGAACTAAGATGCACATCAGATAACACTTTGACCTTAGAAGGAGTAATTGGTAGACTTACTACTTTTGAAATGTCTAACTTTGATAACTACACACCTGCTACTATTAAATCTACATTGAAGTCACAATTGGTTCTTAGCAAAAGTAAAGGAAAGCATGTAAAGAGTGATAATGATAGTTTTGATGATGAGATTGATGAACTTGTAGCCCTTATTGCAAAATTATTTGGAAATAGAAAAGGTAAATACAAAGGTACTACCTATCATCTATTTTTCATGCAATAAAGTAGGTCATATTGCTGCTAGGTGTCCTAATTGAGAGGATGAGAATGAAAGGAAAGTAAGTAAAAAGGAAGAAGAGATGACTGAGACTTCAACAAAAACAAGGATGACAAAGGTAAGAAATTATGTTATTTTGCTAAAGAATAAACTGATAATGAATCTAAAAGTAATGATGATGAAGTAGTCTATGTTGCTATGAAAGAAGACTCTGATGAAGATGAGAAAACTGTATTGATTTCATATGTTAAAAAAAGTGATAGATGGATAATTAACAGTGGATATTCAAATTATATGACTAGTGATAAAGAAAATTTTGAAGATATTGGTCCATACAAAGGTGGATGTGTAAAATTTGGTAATGATATTCAATATGTTATAAAAGGTAAAGGAACTATTCAACTGATTGATAAGATAACATGTGACAATGTTTACTTGGTTGAAGGACTTAACTATAATTTGTTGAGTGTTTCACAGTTGAACAAATCAGGTTACAAAATTGAATTTCACAATAGGAAGGCCAAGATACAATGATGTTGATGGTAAGCTAGTTGGAAGTGGTGAACAAATAAGAGGTAACTTATTCTATCTAGATTTATCAAATGAGACATGTTTGTTTGCACAACAAGAAGATGTTTGGTTATGGAACAAGAGATTATGTCATGTAAATTTTGACAATTTTGTGAATATCAATAAGATGAATAAAGTAAGAGGATTGCCTAAACTAAAGAAGCCTAAAAATGCTATGTGTAAGCAATGTCAACTGGGAAAAATGGCCAAGTCTAGCTTTAAGAGAAAAACATACACTACTAATGATATTTTGGAATTGGTTCATACTGACCTATGTGAACCCATTGATGTTCAAAGTTACTGTGGACAAAAGTATTTCATTCTATTTGCTGATGATTACCCTAGGATCATGATTGTAATCTTTCTTAAAGCTAAATCTAATGCTTTTCAACTGTTCAAGTGGTATTTAGCCATAGTTGAAAAAGAAACAAGGAAGAGTCTAAAGTGCTTGAGATCTGACAAAGGTGGTGAATTCATTTCCAATTATTTCAATAAATTCTACAAAGATAGATGTCAGCACCAAGGACCCCTCCTTAGAGTGGAATAGTTGAAAGAAAGCATAGATCAATAATGGATTGTGCAAGGACACTAATGATGGAGAAGAGTTTATCAAAGAAATATTAGAGATAACTTGCTAGTATTTTTGTCTATACCCTGAATAGAGTACAAGTCAAGAAATGTACAAATGCTACACCTTTTGAATTGTGGTATGGATATGTTCTTAATGTAAAATATTTCAAAAAAATTGGAAGTAGATGTTATATACTTAAAGATAATAGGAATGGAAAACTTGATGCAAAGAGTGAGGGAAGCATATTCCTAGGATATTTCACTAAGAGAAAAGCTTATAAGTGTTTGAACTCTAACACTAATGAATTGTGATTAAAGTGCTAATGTGAAAATTGATGAGTTTACATAAAGAAGTGACACTACATGCAAAGAAGACCCTAAAGACTATAGTACATTCATCTATGTGTATGATGATGCTCCAAGTACTCCTAATGAACAAGAAAACCAAGCTACAGTCTCTCAGCAAATAGGAAATGTTGCAAAGCAACAAATTGCTAAGCAGCAGAGAGAGGGTGTTGAGTAATAAACTAAAGATGCCAAGTCACAAACAGGCAATGTTGACCAACGGATTGCAAATGTCAAGCATGCAAGAGTTAGACCATAACCTAAACAAAGAAGAGTGAATGAGCTTGAGATTAATTTTCTAGATAAACCTATAGAACAACAAAGAAGGAAACTCCATGTGATAGAAAAATATGTGAGAAGACATCACAAACTTGATCAAATCATTGGTGATGTTGAATCAAATGTTATGACAAGAAACAGACTCAAAGATGGTACATGCTTACTCTATGAGACAAGAAACAAACTCAAAGATGGCACATGCTTACTCTATGAGTTTGAGCCCAAAATAGAGAAAGATCCTTTGGAGAATGAAGATTAGATTCAAGCAATGAATGAGGAAATTGAATAGATAGAGAAGAACAATACTTGGACTTTGGTGCCAAGACCTAAAGACAAAAATATCATTGGGACAAAGTGGTTTTTCATAAACAAACTGAATGAGAACAGTGAAGTGACAAGAAACAAAGCAAGACTAGTATGCAAGGGTTATTCTCAAGAAGAAGGAGTTGATTATGGAGAAACTTTTTCTCTTGTGGTAAGACTTAAAGGAGTCAAAACTTTGGTTGCATATTCAACCTACAAGAATTTCAAGGTATATCAAATGGATGTCAAATTATCTACATTTTAAAATGGTATACTTAAGGAAGAAGTATACATTGATCAACCTGAAGGATTCATAGATCCAAACAAGAAGAACATGGTATGTAAACTAAACAAAGCCCTTTATGGATTGAAACAAGCCCCAAGAGCATGGTATGAAAGATTTACTTAATTATTTGGTGAAGATTAGTTTTGAAAGAACAAAAGATAATAGTAATATGTATTTGAAGAATGGTAAGAAAAATGAAGTACTATTATCTGAAATATTTGTTGATGACATTATATTTGGAGGAAGAGAATCATTATGCAAGTCATTTGCTAGTGAAATGAAGAAGGAATTTGAAATGTCTATGTTTGGTGAGATCAAATTCTTTGTTGGATTACAAACTATGTGTCAAATGAAGTTTGGTATTTTCATTACACAATCCAAATAAATCAAGGAGATACTAAAGAATTTTGGTATCAAAGATTCAAGGCTAGTGAGCACACCTATGTCAATGGGACATAAGCTATCTAAGAATGATGAATCTACTAATGTGAACCAGACCTTATATAGATCCATGATGGGAAAATTGCAATATGTTGTTCATATCAGACCAAATATTGCTTTAGCAGTTGGGATAGCTGCTAGATTTTCAACAAATCCTAAAGAGAATCACATGATGGTTGTAAAAAGGATATTGTGATATCTGAAAGGTACATAAGACTATGGATTGTATTACAAGAGAAGTGATAAATTTGAACTAAAGGTATTCACTGACTTGGATTGGGCAGGTTATATTGATGACAAAAAAGCACTATTGGAGAAGCATTCTTTGTAGGAAAGAGATTGGTGTCATGGACAAGCAAGAAACATAATTGTCTTTCCCAATCAACAGTTGAAGCCAAGTATGCGGTAGCTGCAATGAGTTATTCAAATGTTATCTGGATCAAGTAATTACTAAAAGGTATGAAAGAAAATATTACAGATCTAGTGGTTATCTATTGTGATAACACAAGTGTTATTAACATTTCAAAGAATCCAGTGATGCACACTAAGACAAAGCACATTGCTATCAAGTATCATTACTTGAGGGAACTAGTACAAGATAAATAAGTGAAGCTAGAATATATGAACACCAAAGAACAGATTTTTGACATATTTACAAAACCCTTACCTAAAGATGCTCATGAATATCTTAGAGGTAAATTATGGGTGATTCCCCTAATCAAAGCTAGTTAAGGAGGCAAGGTGCATTGCATCAAATGTGTTAATCAAAATATCTTACACATTGATGTAATACCACTCTACTTTAGGACATGCCTAAGGTAGATAGTCAAGTACACCATAACAGATCAATCATAGATAGATGGCATAAATTAGCTAGACATGCAAAATATACATAACTTAGATGTATGAAGAGATTGAAGTTAAGGCAACTTAGTGTCTTTTGCATTGTTGTCAAAGAGGGAGAGATATACAATAGGAGGGATAAAGAGTAAAGTCAAAGAGGGAGACATAAGTAAAAGAGAGATAGACAAAGAGGGAGAATATGAATAGAGAAAAGAGATTTCCTATCTCAAAGGGAAAAATATTTTTGGATTTTATGGTAACTATTGAGATGTAGAGATTTTTGGAATATAGAGATGTTGCCATCAATGCCAAAGAGGGGGATTGTTGGAAACTTATAATTAGAACAATTGTTGTTTTGTAATTGATGTCAAATCTATTGATGAGACATATTGCTACCTAATCTATATGTCATATCTATTTGATTGATAAAGAGGATTTGTGAAATTGCTCATAACAATGGACACTTGATTAGATAGACTTTGATAAAGCAAAGTGATTTTTTATGTCAAGAAAGTTAAGCCAAAACAAGCAATACAATAAATGGAAAAGGAATTTCAAGTGATGCTAGTGTCAACCAAGCCATAGTTAGTGCCAAGAAAATCTAGTGTTGATTGAGCATTAGTATCGACCAAGAAAGCTAGTCGATGTCGAGGCATAATGTTTTACAGTGCCTGAGTGTTAAGTGATGATCGAGTGTCAAAACTTAGTGATTGTCGAGTATACTTTTGAAGATGAATTCAAGAAAATTGTGATTCCCAACCGACTTAGTTGATTTCTTGGGAGATGTAGACCATGTTGAAGATAAGATTGATGCTTTGGATAATCAAATTCAAGGTGAGGATTAGATAAAGACATAATAAATGGATTCTAGAGAATTTTCTAGAAGAAGATCAAGAAGATGGATAGATACAGTGAATCATGTTGAACCTAATTGTAAACCCTAAGATCTATGGTGATCGTGGAAAATGGTAAAGTGAGAATTGCTTATTTAAAGAGGTACATAGCTGAAAAAATTATCAAGGAGTGCAAGTATATGCAAGAGGTGCATACAAATAGAGGTGGATCAAAATTGCACAAGTGTGTGAGTGTATATGAAGCTAAAGGAGAAAGCTTGCAAAGATGTTATTGATAGTGATAAGTGAAATTTGAACGAGAAGGCTTAAGTGTTGTTGAAGGGGGAAGATTGATTTCTTTAAGGGTTGTAGAGAAAATCAAGAACAAATATGATAGTGGAGATCTTATTAGTGAATCAACACCTAAATTGAATAGAGATCTAAACTTACAAAGTGAGTTGTAATCACATAGATCTAAACTATTTCTTTCTAATCATTAGAAATAGTTTGTATTAAAATCCTTTTAATAGAGGTCGACCTAATAATTATTTTGAAGGACTTAACAGTTTGCGTAAATCCTTTCACAAGGTGACATTCTAAATGGAATGATCAAAGTCCTCTAATAGGGCCACTCCTAATGGGGTGATTAAATCCTCTAACCAGGTCACATTTAATAGTGTGTATTGTAACCTTTAACTAGGTTAGCTCCTAACAAAGCTCACTTTGAAAGAGTGAAAATTGGTGACATATTGTTGGTGATTTTTCCCAATTGGGTTTCCATGTAAAAAATCCTACTGTCAAATCTGTGTTGAATGCTTTATATGTTTTTGTATCGTCTTAAAATGGAAACACTTCTATGTTAAGAGTGTTTATCCCTTTGGGTAAGTGGTATGGGATCATGTCAAGTGCCTTGAATGGGTCTTTGCATGGATTTGGTTGTTTTTCCCCTATTCTGCTTCTCTCTCTCTCTCTCTCCATTTCTAGCCTATTTCTAGCAACCTGCTCTATGAAACTAAAGACTCTGACTTCTAGTTCAAGAACAACCTGGTGGGTCAAGGTTGACCTCAATCCTAACCTAGGTCAAGGAAAACCTCAACCTTGACCTAGGGCAAGGTCAACCTCGTCCCCAAGCCCAGGTTCGTTTTTTAATTCTTAGGAGTTTCAAGACATCGAGCTTTGAAAAGTTTCTTTTTTCCCACTTTTGGGTTGGTTGTTTTGGGTTTTAGAATGGTAGACTCTTAAATTACATTTAATCTAGGTCTATTCCTAGGGGTTAAGGCTAAATGAGATTTAATACAAATATGTTGACCTTCTTGAGGAGTTAGTGCCCAAGATCATTATATAAGGAAGCCTTCTTCCCTCATTTTGACATCCACTATCCATAATTCATGAGTGCATACACTATCTTTGAGAAACATTATTATCCACCTACTTTGAAGTGAATTTATACTACCTATCAAGCATTCAAGTGTTCAAGCATCTAATTCATCAAGGAGGACCATTGTTAGCCATTGAAGGATTCAATCTCTATGGAGCCCTCTTACTGAAGATTTCTCCATCCACATTCATTCAAGCCTTATTCTATGCAAAGATGTATTCAAGATTGGTGTTGAAGATCTAATGTCATTGATTTGAGACATCCTACATACATTTCTACATACATTTGGAGCATCCGCACTTGGGGATTCAAGGATTTGAATCCTCCACAAGGATTTCAATATAAGAAAGGTGAATTGTTTCATTTACTTTGTTTATGCATATTACAATTTCAATTCAATTTCAAGGTTAATTCCAAATTGGGGTTTGACTAAGGAAAACCCCCATCCAAACAAACAAACCATTTTTCTTGTAGATACAGTTGTGGAATAGTGAATTGAAGAATAGATTTTGATACCCTTCTCATCGAACTTGCAAGATTCGCGAATAGAAATTTTATCGGATCAATGCAAGTCAAGGTTAAATTGTCAAGGTACAATTGTGCCCCAAGGTAGGATTTTGCCCTACTATCAAGGTCAAGGTCGACCTCCCTTCAAAATGATAAAATATGTCTAGGTTTTCTCCATCTTGACATTTGCAGTTCAGAACAAGTTGCAAATTTTCTAGAAATTGCATATAGACATCAGAAAATAGGACTTTCCAAATTCAAGGTTAGTATTTGTCTTTTATCTATTTCAAGATTTAAGCACATACTCCCCCATAATAGAAAGATCATATGACCCCCTCTCTCCCTTTTTTCCATCACATGATCCATTTATGCACTGATCACTTTCTTGTGCTTAATCAATTCGGATCATCACATTGAAAATTAGGGTTAAGAGAGAAAACCTTATTTTCTTTCTATTCATTTTGGTGAACCCGACATGCTTACCGTCTTTTCTTTTGTGGAATTTGATGCCCTATTATGATTATCGATGTTATATTTCATTTCATTAGGTCTTTTCTTGCATTAATATTAGATTTCATTTATGCTCTTGCATTTTAAATTTCAAAAATACAAAATTTCATTTAAAATACAAAAATATTTATGCTTTATGTTTTCCTAGTTTAGTTCATTTACATTGCATTGGTTTACGAGCTTTATTACCTCTAGTCCTACTTCTAATCTTAGGGTTAGATGCAGTTGTAAACTTATGGGTACCTTTGAGCTTAAGTCTTTTTCTCCTTTCCTTAGGATTTTGGATGAGACTTTGATTCTTCTTGATTCTAATCCTCTTGTGGGGCAAAACTCTTCTCACTCATCTCATGATGAGGATGATATTTTAAGAGTTCTTCTTGAACAACTCCAAAAAATTTAAAATGAACTTGATAAAATGGGTAATTGGCTTCTTCAAGAAAACCATAATTAAGATTCTATTCAAGCTATTGAGGCTCTTAAGAAAGTTCTTTATGATAGTGACCAAGGTGTTAATCTCTTTCATGGTATTACTCACATTTGCATTCCAATGTTAAACCTTTAGCTCAAGAAGCTCAAGATTTAGGGTTGTTTCCTCCTATCACTGGTGTCAAACCTTCTTATGTTCCTCTTCCCAGTGTTCCTATTTATAGTCCTTCTTTGGTGACTGTGATGGTTCCCTTTATTCCTATGAGTGTTTTGCCTATGTCCCTTCCTATATCACAACCTTCTTATTGTATTGTTCCTTTTACTTATTCTACACCTATGTCAATTGTAGTTCCTAGTGTTCCTCCAGTTGTGTCTTCTATTCCTACAACTTCTTACACTTTACCTAGTCTATCTAATGTTGTTTTCCCTCCTATTTCTTCTCATGATTCTACAATTATTAGTTTGGCTCGAACTGTGTCATCTTTACAACAACAACTTGCCTCTTTAACTCAAAACAAGTTTCGTATCCCTACTTGTGACATGGGAAGTCCTTTGTCTCAAGATATCATTTGTATTCCCATTCCTCAGCAAGCCAATATGCCTCATCTTGAGAATTATAATGGTAAGGGTGACCCTTTTCATCATGTTAAAACATTTCAAATCCTTTGTAGTGATTATGCTCATGATCATAGGATTTTAGCTAAGTTATTTGCTCAAATTTTTCGTGACAAGGCCTTACAATGGTTTTGTTCCTTGACTCCTTATTCAATTAAATCATTTCCTCAACTTGCTAATTCTTTTATTCAACAAATTCAAAAAAACATTGGCTTGCAAGTGTCTTTGACTGATTTGATGCATTGTAAACAAAACTCTAAGGAAAATTTGACTGAATTTATTGGTAGATTTAAGCATTTTCATTCTCAAATTTCCTATCTTGTTCCTGATATTGATATTCAATGTATGTTTATTTCAAATATGAAAAAGGATATTAGAGATAAGATTTTGCTTGCTGAATTTACTTCTTTTCAACAACTTTGTGCAGTACTTCATCATTATCAATTACAAGTGAGTCAATTTGAGAGCACCACTCCAATGGCTCCTATTCCTCTTGATAAAAGTGATGCTGCTCCTTATCTGAATAAGTTTCAAAAATTCAACAACTATGTCAAGATAAGTAAACAAACAAATGCAGTTGTCAATCAAGTTGTTGTTGTATCTCACAATGCTACTTCTGCATCCACTGCTTTTCAATTGAATCGTACATTTACTCCTCTTTCTGAATCTTTACATTCTATTATGAATAGGTTGTTAACTGCTAATATGATTACTTTACCTCCTATTCGACCTCTTTTACCTGCTACAATGATGGCTAAATCTTTTGATTCAAAATATTTTTTTCAATATCATCACCAAAATGGTCATGATACTAAGAAATTTTATTCTTTAAAACATAAATTTCAGGATTTAATTGATTCTGATACTTTATCTATTGATAATTTTGATGGTAGTGGGAATAAATTTGTTTCTCCTCCTAATCAAAATCTGCAAATCTATACGAATCCTTTACCTATACATGATACTAATACTATTGCCTAGCCATCTTCTATGGATATTGTGTATGATTTGAATATGGGTGATCTTAATCATGTGGTTAATCAAGTGAAGTATGTGGTTCAATCTGTATCTACACCTTAGTCTCAACCTCTGCTTCAATCTCAAGTTTTAGCCCCACCTCAACTGAAACCTAGGCCTAAATTCAAGCCTCAACCTAAACCTCGACAAAAACCTAAGAAAAAATGATGTCATGAACTTTTGATTACCTTTGATGATTCTAAGACTGTTAAATCTCCTAATGGTCCCCGTTATATTTATGCTAAGATTGCTCAGATATCCACTTGTAGTTGTCTTGTTGATCCTACCTCCTCAGTCAATGTTATTACAGAAGAAAATATTTTTATGAAAAATTTGTAATGTGACTATTATGATAAATTAGATGTATGGATTCGAACTTATAATGGTTTTCTTTATCCATCGTTTGGTTCTATTGATTTACTAGTTCAACTTTTTGGAAAGATTGTGAACACCACCTTTATTGTTGTTTCTACTTCTTATCAACAAGTTAAGCTTGGTTTACCATGGTTAAATGCCATGCATGTTGTTGCTTCACCTATTCATAAATTTCTTAATTTTATTTATTATGATGAAGTGAAGAAAGTTAATCATATTTTATATCATTCTTCTAGGCCCAGGGATTCTCCTACCATTGACTTCTTTTGGCCTTCATTACCTAATTCATGTCCTTCTTGACCTGATCATATTTTCTATTTGTATCAAGTCTATAAGAATCATAAGATTCTCAAGTTAAGTTTACCTACTAAGGATCTTAACCATGGTGTTTTACCTACACCTTCCATAACTCCTCTATCTATGGCTACTATGACTATTAATCAAGCTCTTCCTATTGCTTGTCAGTCTGCTAGTAATCCTCCTATAGAACTTGTGAAGGATCCTGTAATTGTTCCTCCTAGTTCTCAAAAAATTTCAAGTAAAGAAAAATCTAATCAATCTGCTAATGAATGTCATAAAAAGCGTCATGCTCAAGCTAAAGCTTGTAATTCTATTCTTCAAAAAACTATACCTTCTTTGGATACAACTATGCATCATTTGTTAGAAGAAGTTATTGCTAATAATGATGTCTAGTTGCATGATTCTATTTGTATCTTAGATCCTATTTTGATTAATTTAGATGAAGAAGATACTCTTGATGATGTTGATGATGTTAATGATGAATATGAAACTATTGAAATTGACATTGATTTACCTAATATGATTTCCTTGGAATTGACACTTACACCTAGTATTAAACACTGTGATTCTCAAGAGGATCCTTTTATGGAACTGGCTATCATTCCTACTATATTGGATAAAGTCCCTCTTGCGAGTTACACACCTTCCCTAAATGATAAAAATTGAGATGGGGAAAGTAGGTGGCACGCTTGATTAGCTAGTTCTTCATGGTAGCCTTTTGTGTGTTTTTCTATTATATTATATTTCTCCCGTAATATGTTTGCTAAATATTATTAGATTATTTTATATGATCTTTGTTGCTCTATTGGTACAAGGTGATAAAAGAATTGCACCTATTGTATTATTCTTCTATATGTATCTCTATTCTTACATATGTTGTTCCATGTTATGTTGTACTTGTGCTATTGTTCGTACATGTTTCCTTGTGTAAATCTATTTGGACTCACAATTTGGTAGCACTCATTCTTTTTGGTCTCTAGGTCATGGTTCTATATATATATATATATATATATAATCTTATGATCATACTAACCCCAGAGTAGGTAGATCCCTTATGTGTTCTTTGTATGTTTTTGTACTATTCCCCTTGATTTGTCTTCATTTGGAGGCATCTTCTAGTGGAAACGTAATTAGTAGAGTTGTTTATGTTTTCGTCAAAGCCATTGCTCTTGTTAAAGTGTAACCAATGACTTTTACATGGGGGCATATGCTCTGCTCACTTATTGCACACACACACACATTTTTCAATATATATATATATATTTCAAGATACTTTTCCTCCCTTTTTGGATTAGTGACTAATCCTTAAAGCATGGATTTATATTTTAGGTTCTCTTGATCCCTCTAGTTTCAAATATATTTTTGATCCCTTAAGGTCGAAGGTGTCCTTAAGATTGGATCTCTTTTTACTTTTTTGGTTTTACTCTTATAGTATAGAATATTCTTAAGAGTGAATCCTTAATGGGTTGACTAGTGAGTAGCCACATTCGCTAGGCAGTTCAATTCCATCTTTCCCATTGCACAATTTCCTTGTGTGGCTCACAATGAGACATAAGTTCTCATTAGGTGAGATAATTACACTCTTTTTCTTTTCTCATTTTCTAGAGATCTCTCTTATTATGATCTTAGAGTTGACAAAGACTTAAGTCTCTAGGGTCTTGAGGGTCTCTTTGTCTCTTTGATTCTAATAACATCATCTTTTCATTACGGTCTACTTTACCAAGAGTTTGCATTGAGTCCATACTCTTGCTAAAGTGGGGGCTAAATGTATCATCTTAAAATGGAAGCACTTCTATGTTAAGAGTGTTTATCCCTTCAAGTAAGTGGCCTAGGGTCATGTCAAGCACCTTGAATGGGTATTTGCATGGATTTAGTTGTTTTCCCCCTATTCTGCTTCTCTCTCTCTCTCTCTCCATTTCTAGCCTATTTCTAACAAACTGCTTTGTGAAACTGAAGACTCTGACTTCTAGGTCAAGGACAACCTAGTGGGTCAATGATGACCTGGTGGATCAAGGTCGACCTTGACCCTAACCTAGTTCGACCCTAACCTAGGGCAGGGTCAACCTCATCCCTGACCCCAGGTTCATTTTTTAATTTTTGTGAGTTTCGAGACATCATGCTTTGGAAAGTTTCTTTTTCCCACTTCTGGGTCAGTTGTTTTAGGTTTCATAATGGTAGACTCTTAAATTAAATTTAATCTAGGCCTATTCCTAGGGGTTAAGGATAATGGAATTTAATACTCCTATGTCAGCCTTCTCTAGGAGTTAGTGCCCTAGATCATTATATAAGGAAGCCTTCTTCCCTCATTTTGACATCCATTATCTATAATTCATGAGTTCATACACTTTCTTTGAGCAAAGTTATTATCCACCTACTTTGAAGTGAAGTTCTGCTATCTATCAAGCATTCAAGTGTTCAAGCATCTGGTTCATCAAGGAGGACCATTGTTAGCCATTGAAGGATTCAATCTCCATGGAGCCCTCTTCTTGAGGATTTCTCCATCCACATTCATTCAAGCCTTCTTCTATGCAAAGATACATTCAAGATTGGTGTTGAAGATCTAATGCCAATTATTTGAGATATCCTACATACATTTTTACATATATTTGGAGCATCCATACTTGTGGATTCAAGAATTTGAATCCTCCACAAGGATTTCAATATAAGCAAGGTGAATTGTTTTGTTTAATTTATTTTCATATATTATAATTTCAATTCAATTTCAAGGTTAATTCCAAACTAGATTTTGACTAAGGCAAACCCCACCTCCAAACAAACAAACCATTCTTCTTGCAAATATAAGTGTGGAATAGTGAATTGAAGAATAGATTCAGATACCCTTTTTTTCAAACTTGCAAGATCCAAGAACAAAAAATTTGTCGAAATAGTGCAGGTCAAGATCGACTTTTTAGGGTACAATTGTGCCCCAGGGTAGGATTGTGCCCTAATATTAGGGTCAAGGTCAACCTCCCTTCAAAAAGATAAAAGATTTATGGGTTTTCTCCATCTCAACATTTCCAATCTGGAATGGGTTGCAAATTTTCTAGAAATTGCATACAGACATCAGAAAATGGCACTTTCCAGATTCAAGGTTAGTATTTGTCTTTTATCTATTTCAAGTTTTTAAGCATGTACTCCCCTATAATAGAAAGATCATATAACCCCCTCTCTCCCTATTTTCCATCACATGATCCATTTTTGCATTGATCAATTTCTTGTGCTTAATTAATTTGGATCATCACATTGAAAATTAAGGTTAAGAGAGAAAACCTTATTTTCTTTCTATTTAGTTTTACTTTTTATATTTAGCAAAGCATGTTATATTTGGAACAGTGTAAATTTTGTTTATAGTAGAGACCGAGCAATAGCAAGATAAGAAAAACAGTAAGAGTTTTATTGTTTAATTATTCAAATGACACTTAAGGACCTTGAGTAGTAATTGATTCACACACCCCCCCCCCCTGCCAACCCAAGTTATTCTAAACATTTCTAACTGAAAGATCAATGTGTGCTGACAGTTGGTGCAATTTCTACTATTGTTGCAAATATATAGTGAGAAGCAATCTAGAGCAAAGAATTGGTTTTGAACTTATTAGATTTGTCATGCATTGGGTGCAACTTTCAGATCATCTAGCACTTGTTGATTTTAGCAGGTTGATAAGCTAAGTCTCTTATCAGGGTTGTAACATGGTTCACATGATCCAAAGTAGGTTTCAAGAGAGAATCCTCTAATTGTAGGCACACAAATTTTGCCTTCTAAACTAGGAACCCTAAGTCCTAATTATTGATGGTTAGGTTATGATGATTCAAAAAGTAAATTTAATTCCTAAACATAACCTAATGTATAAGTATTTGAACCTATTCATTTATTAGACATGAATAATCATTTTGAGAAATTAAAATGATTATTAAAACCATTTTAATGTCAAGAAAATCCTTAAATCATTTTTTAACACCAATAGGATCCATTAATCATTAAACAATCCAAGTGGTCTGATTAAATAAATTGTGTCATAATGCCCTTACACCTTGTCATAATGCCCTTAAACATTGTTATAATACCCTTACACCTTTTCGTAATGCCCCTTACACCTTTTAGTTAAATAATCGCTAACATTACCCTCATCTAATCATGGTAAGATTTAAACTTGACCCCTAACCCTTAGAAGAAATATATAAATACCAAGAATTCTAAGAGCAAAAGAGATTCATGAGTTTTGCATTATCACTACAAGGATATTACATCCATTATTAGTATATCATCACTATAGGCATATATTCTTAGTCATCTAGCTTATGCATTCTTAGATTTCAATCATCTTGCTTCTACATGTTATCTTAATTCATATAGGTTAAATGCAAAGTTTGTAATGATTTTCTCACATTCTAGTTTTAATTGGCATTCCTAGTTTAATCTTCATCACTCTCGAACTTGCATCAATAGAGTTCTTGAGAGTCTTTCAAATTAATTGCATTATCTCTCTTTGAATCCCTCATTCTATAATTCACCTTGCACGATCTCATTGCTCAATCTGAGAGAACTTCAAACAACATAGATCATTGGCATAGTTCATCCATTGTTAGTATATCATCACACTATAGGCATATTTCCTTAGTAATTTAGCTTATGCATTCCTTTATTCCAATCATCTTGCTTCTATATGTTAGCTTAGTTCATCTAGCTCAAATGTAAAGTTTGTAATCATTGTACATTATGGATAAAAACCAATAGGATGATTTTGATAGTAATTTCATGTTTTATTTGCTATATTTTGGTGTTATTTCACTAACAATCAAATGATTTTTGAATTTTTTTGGTTGTTTTTTAAATCCACACATACACTTGGCGTGCATAGGCTAAACAACACAAATTTGATCTAATTGGCACATCAAACAAAAATACTTTCGCAATGTCAATTTTTGAAATAGTCAAAGTACATCCACTCTAAATGATCATGTCTGCCTCTAGACAGAAATAGGTGTTTATGAATACCACCCCCACCAGGTGTTTTTCAACACCATCCTAACTAATGTTTCTTAACACTCACCATAACCAATATTTCATAACATTAATCCTAGTCATCAATGTTCCCAAAAACTTAATGGGTAAACTCATCTTGAACAATCATATCAATGAAAATCAAGTATGTCTCTTGACACTACCTATCTAACTATCCTCACAAATGCAAATTCATTCTCATATTGTGTAGTATTGGAATGAGAATTAATTAAAGTACATGCTAAAAGACACTTTCTTTATTCCCATATCTTTCCAAGAATTATTATGACAAGCCATCATGGAAAGTTTGCAACATGATAAATGATCTTGACACAATGCTTAACTAGAATGTCAAAGAATGATTGCGAACCTTGTATCAAAGCTAAATGATTTAAGTTGCATATATGAACAAGATACCTAAAATGATTGGGCTATAATTAAGAAATTTCCTTTGTATTCTATTTATTATTACTTATTTTTGCATATCCATGTTAGAAAGTAAATTCCACCAAGATGAGTAAGATGGGGAAATGAGGGGGGAGGGCGGGTAGGTAAATCATTTATGCAATTAAAACAACTCTCAATATCCTTATTAATCCAAAGCATGTAAATAGTAGATGCAACAACCATAGAAAGATAAGCAAACAAAATAACATTGGATCTATTTGTTAGAGTAAATAATTATTATTTATGCTTTACTTAAGTATACTTAGATAAATGCATTTAGTTATTTGTTGTCATCTAGGAATTGTTGACAACACAGGAGTTTGTTCCTACCTAGTCATACTTATCTTCTCACCTACATGGAGGATAATCCATCTTTTGTGGATGTATGGTTAGTTATCACACTTATCTCCTAGCTCTTTCTAGCTTGCTATACAAGTTTCCTAGAGGCCTTTATAAATAGGCTCTCCCATTGTATTTTTGTACAGCAATTTCATTTTTCATTATTGCAATATAATTTCTCTCACTCCGTTGAGATTCTCCAAGCCCTTGCAAACAATTAAAATGGTGTTCCTCAGCCAATAGCAAGTTCTAACACTCGGTCCTCATTGAAGTACTTAGTCTCTATATAACTTCTTTCTTGGCATCAACATTGTCACTCGGTCAATATTGATGCTTGGTTAACACTGAATTTGCTTGGCTCTTATTGTGGCTCGATTGACACTAGTATCACTCAGTGTGTACATCAAAATTCCTTATTCTTTTACTCTGTTATTTGGTCAAGCCTTCATATGTGATCTGCCTTTGCTTATACTATCAAGACTTGAACATTACTATCTTCTTCTCTATCAACATGATTTAAACAATCATTTTGTCTTGTCAAAGTATAACTAATCAAATATCCATTTGTAGTTTTCTCTTCATAACTCAACCTTTCCTCTAGGTTTTTTTCTTATGAATAACTTCTCAAATCCTCTTCATCAATCAAATAGATATGATATTTAGATCAAATAAAAAATTGTCTCGCAAATAACTTTGACATCAATGACAACACAACAATTGTTTGAATTGTAGTTTCCAACAGTTCCAAGGTATGTCAAAAGAAATCACTCTACAAATCAAATAATTGATGACAACAATGTTGGTGTGCTAGCCTGAAGCAAATCAAAGAAGGTACTTGTTTGTTGTCATAGTTTGAGCATAAGTCTACCAAGGAAGGTATAAAAAAATTATGATTGGGTAAGGGCCATGGAAGAGGAATTAGACTAGATAGAAAATAATGAAATGTGGACTTTAGTGCCAAGACCTAAAAATAAGAATCCAATAGGCACCAAATGGGTCTTCAAAAATAAGATAGATGAATAAGAGGTGATTAGAAATAGGGAAAAACTTTTATGCAAAGGATATGCTCAAGAGGAAGGCCTATATTACGATGAGACATTTGCAAGCTTGGAAGGTGTCAAAGTTTACTAGTATATGTTGCATTCAAGAAATTCAAAGCATATCAAATGGATACCAAGTCATCTTTCTTGAATAAAATCTTAGAGAAAGAGGTCTACATAGAGAAACCTAATGGATATGCACTAAAAAAGGATACAAACACAGTATATAATCTTCACACAGCATTATAGAGATTGAGGAAAGCCACCAAACCCTGGCATGAAAGATTATCTTATTATCTCATCAAAATTGGTTTCAATAGATCTTCATATGACACTAATATTTACCTAAAAGTTGATGATAAAAAGGTATTGATAGCATAAGTATTTGTTGAAGGTATCATCATATTTGGAGGAGATGATGAGATGAATTTTTTATTTCCTCATGAAATGAAGAAAGAATCCAAGATGTTAATGATCAATGAAATAAAATTTTGTATAGGTCTACAAATATCTTAGTTGGAAAGTGGAATATAAACCAATTAGTTTAGGTATGTGAAGGAAGTGTTAAAGACATTTGACATGAAAGATGCCAACTCAGTGGCACCCTAATGGTTACTAGTTGTAAACTCTCCAAATATAATGAGTCTAATCTATTTGATGCTACTTTTTACAGATCAATGACTAGTAAGATACATTATGTTATATGCAATAGACTAAATATAGCATAGGTAGTTGAGATAGTGGAAAGGTTTGGATCACAACCAAAGTAATCCCATCATCCCACATGGTTATTTTTTACCATTCCCCCCCCCCACCCCGCAATTTTCCAAATATTGCTAATCTCATGAAAACCAAGGTGATAGCCATGTCTAGGTCCACTATCTTATTCATTACTTGCCATGCAGACCAATAGCGATATG
This sequence comes from Cupressus sempervirens, assembly GCA_028749045.1. Classification (NCBI taxonomy): domain Eukaryota; kingdom Viridiplantae; phylum Streptophyta; class Pinopsida; order Cupressales; family Cupressaceae; genus Cupressus; species Cupressus sempervirens. The sequence goes on from CM053790.1 coordinate 750,420,363, forward strand.
ACAAAATCTTGACTTTTCCTTCTATCTCTAAGCCTTATAACTTCCATATCGAAGGAGGCTTTTCAAGCTGCAATGATGCAATTATCCCTTTTCACTTGGTCATAGGCAATTAGCACTTAACCATTTGATGGGCTGTGATGGTGTGAAATGGTCAAGTTCATGGTTAGCAAAACTTCACAGCTTGAAGGGATAACAATTAGATTTTAGTTGCAACCATGCGATTAGCCATTAGTTGCATGATTGAAGGTAGCTTCAAGCTCAGACAGTTTCAAGCTGCGACCATGCAAAGATTAACTCTAGTAGTCTAATTTACATGTTCTTGCAAGGTCACAGAGGATCAAGTCTAATCTAAAGTTAAGTTGGAGATGATTCGATTGCCTTGATCACTCATTTTCAAGGTTAACTTCTAGGTTAATAACTTAAGTGGTAGTCATTGTGATCTTCCCTTTTCTGTACAGTCGTAGGAGGTTAGGCTTAACTTAGAGTCAGGGTAGTGAAGTAGCAATCCTCTTATTCACACTGTCATAGTGAGTTGAATGCAAACTTGAGTTAAGGTTGTGGCTAGGCGATGGCAGTCAAGTCTAATGGCTTCATAGATTCACAAGTATAATGAATGTTAAGGTCCTAACTGTGATGATATTGCAATGGGTCAATTTCATGCTAATCATGTGATCGAGTCATTCTTCTTAACTATAACATCTTATGTTGCAACCCAACAAAGAGGCTATTTTTTCTTTTGTTCATCGAGTCATGGCAGTTAAGTGCCCATATAATTTTTGTATTGAGACTGACAAAAGCTGTTAGCATGGCCTTAGTCTCCCAAACACCTAAGTGGAAAGGACACTTCAAAGTGTTGTGTTTGAACAATCAAGGCCTTAAAGCCTGAAGGGTTTGAGATAGTAATGACTGGGCAAAAAGTGATCAGGAACACTTAAGGCAATGCTTGTTCACCTAGTTGTTGGTTTTAAATGCTAAGGCATAAATTGACTATGAAGTGACGATCATGGCAGTTTCTTGGTCACTGTAGTTAAGGGGATAAAGTAAAAAGAAAGTTGCAAAGTAGTGATCAAGCATAAATAGGGGTAGTCACAATTTTGCAAGGGCAAATAGTTAAAGAGAAATGCAAGTTGCAAAGCTGCAAACACTGGCAAAGTCCACAAGTCAACAAACAAAGGATAAAAGACTAGGCTAGATGGCGGTCCATGTGGTAAGATATATGGTTGACTCCATTTGACTTGATGACATGGCTAACTTGGCATGTTGAGAACAAAGAGAAACAACTCGTTGATGGCAATCAGATCTGTTTGATCATCTACAACCACTCTTTGAGTGTTCTCCATGCATGTTCAATGCAATTCCATTTCTCTTGTCACCTAGTTCATTCATCTACCCAATCAATATTGTAATGGCTATCACTTGAACTATCTATTTAGAACCAAATTTTCACGTAAAGATCAAATCTTCTAGCATAGGGACATACATTTGATCATGATTTCTTCTAATCACTAGTTATTACTTCTCTACAATCTCAACTCTACCTGGTTAGAGTTTGAACTCAATATAACATCAAAGTTATGCCTGAACTCTATAAAAGGAAGTTGTAAATATGTTTGAGGGTTCTTCTCTGCCTATATGTTGTAGTGGCATTATGCTCTACAACTTTTCCTTTCATTGATGAAATATATGTTCATTACCTTCTGTTTCCATTTTATTGTCTAGTGCATGTATATGCCTTGTAGTAAATGTTTTCTTTCTATTTTCCTAAGTTTACATGTTGTGTTCAATCTATTGGAAACCTTTGCATAATTGAATATTATCTTTCCTTTCAACATTTCATTGCTTTCAAACCTGCATGTCACTTTGGGGAATAGACTAAAGTTAAGTCTAGTGTATTTCATATTTTCATTGATTTTTTTTGCAACTATAGATAGAGTTGTGACCATTTAATCTAGATGCATCACCCCCTTTAGATTAGGTTAAGTAGTTTTCTTTCTTGCATATCCTTCTCCCTATTCCTTCAAAGAGTAGTTAGGTGCATCCTGATTGTAAAGAAGTTGACCTTCTCTAGAGATTTGACCTCAGAGCTCAAGTCCCACACTTGGAGGTCATTTCCATGTTACATCAAGCAAGGGTGCAGACTTTTCTGTCAATAGTTATTTTTAAATAGATATTCAAAAGCTTAAGTGTACAATTGATTATGGTTTGTGGTATGCTCATGGAAAATGTATTTTTTCAAATGTTTTTACTAATGTTAATTAGGCAAGAAACATAGATGACTGAAAGAGCACAAGTGGAAGTGATTTTTTTCTAGGAGGTAGGCTTGTGTCTTGGAAAATAAAAAAGTCAAATTATATATTTTAATATGTAGTGAAGGAAAATTATGTAGCTATAACTATAAATTACACTCAGATAGCATGGATGAAGTAGATCCTTGAAGGAAGTAAGGAGAAAATAGCTAATTGATGACCATCTATTGTGATAATACTAGTGCCATAAATATTTCCAAGAGTCCTATGATGCACTCAGAGACCAAACACATTTTCATTAGGTGTCATTTTTTAAGAGAATGGGTGCAAGAGAAGGAGGTGAAGTTACAATATATTCCAACAAAAGAACAGATACCATATATCTTCACCAAACCACTTCCTAAGGATACTTTTGAGTACCTTAGAAGAAAGTTAGGGGTTATGCCCCTACTTCATCTAAATTAAGATGCATGTGTTGTATCAATCCAATGAGCTCTCATGATTATCTTTTGGTGGATTGATGTGAAGGAGGATTACTCCTTAAGAGGGTAGTTAGTGAAAATGAAGGACAAGAAGTATGAAGCCTTTAACACTATTGTTAAAAGGGGAGAAGAAGAAGAAGAATAAAGATCAAATGGAGGAAATGTAGTAGAAAAAGGAAAAGGATCCAAAGGGTATGAGAAATTGGTCTATCTCATTAATGAATAAAAATGACTTCTATCTTGTTGGTATTTCAAGAACATATTTTTAGAAATAGTTAATGCTTCTTTGGGTGTTTCCATCAATGCCAAGGGGGGAAATTATTGACATTACTAATGTTGATGAGAAGAGGAAATGTTTTGCTTCTATGATCTATTAGTTGTATTGATTGATGTTGATGTCAATGTATGTGTACTTAATTGTTCATGTTCTTGATGTACTCAATCTTAATAGATGAGGAAATGTATGAGCTATAAAATGATTTTTTATGCAAAATCATAAATAATATTCCTAGAAGTTCTTATTATGACATATCTTAGACCACACAAGTTCATGTCAAAGTCTAATCAATATTTGACAAGGAAATTGGGTTACCAGTGCAAAAATAGACAATATGATTTGATCAACATGGTTTACTATTTTGGAATCTAGCATTGTGGTTGGACATTTGGAATCTTGATGATGTTAGTTACTAGATGTTGTAATCACACATTATGAGGATATAGAAAAATAAGAAAACTAGATTATGATGTTTGTTTGAGGAAGTAGTAAAGAATAGTACTAGAGAACAATTAATTAGATTATCAATCAGTGATATGATTTCTTTGTGGAATTGATAAGTACTGAAAGGTGGCATGATGAAGTTACCATGATGATGTGGGAAGTTCTTTATGGTATGTATTGGTCAAGTTGATTGAAGATTTGTGAAGGCATGCACATAGCTAGGGAAGTGTAATATGTTTTGACTTTCCTGTCAAATCATTGTGCAATTAGATCTTGATATTGGTGGTGGTTGGAGAATAGATAAAATGTGTTTGGTGGACTTATAAGGAGGGAATTTGAATTTTAGATTAAAATTTAAGGGGGTGGAAAACCCTAATTGATACAATGAATAAATATCATTATGTAGTTTGAAAAAGTGTGTAGAGGGTAGAGATCATGCATGCAATGTTGCCAAAGCGTAAATAAAGTTGTGTGGTTCACAATAGTTGTATATCTAAATGTAAGTATATTGTATGTGATTAAATGGGTTTCTACAAGAAAGGAGTAGTGTTATTAACTAGATCATCTCACTTGTTGTTCCCTAGCAGTTGCAACAAGAAAATCCCTTTACAAGGTAGATCCTAATTTATATTATGTAAATTATTTAAAGGGTGATACTTCAGTAGGTGTTTGAAGTCCTCTTGCAAGGCCACTCCTAATAGGATAAATCTCTTTATAGGGATAAAGGGAAATCCCTTTACCAAGTGACTCCAATAGGATCCAAAAATAGAGAATATAATTTGATCAATGTGGTTTACTATTTTGGACTCTAGTGTTGTGGTTGGAGATTTAGAATCCTTGATGATGTTGTAATCACACATTATAAGGAGATATAAAAATAAAGAAATTGGATTATGATTTTTTTTTGAGAAAGCATTAAAGATTAATGGAAAATAATGGTTTAGATTGTTGATCAGTGATATATGATTTCCTCATGAAATTGATCAGTACTGAAAGGTGGCATGATGAAGTGTCAGTGCGAATGTGGGATGTTGTGTATGATATTTATTGGTCAACTTGATTGAAGATTAATGAAAGTATGCATGTACCTAGGGAAGTGTACTATGTTTTGACTTTCTTGTCAAATTATTGTGCAAATAGATCTTGATGTCGACGATGGTTAGAGAATACCTAAAATATGTTAGGTGGACTTCTAAGGAGGGAATTTGAATTTTAGATTCAAAATTAAGGTGGTGGAAAACCCTAATTAATGCAATGAATAAATATCATTATGTGTTTAGAAAAAGTGTATAGAGAGGAGAGATTGTGTGTGTGGTTTTGCCAAAGCACAAATCAAGTTGTGTGGTTCACAATAGTAATATATCTAAAGGTGAAGATATTTTATATGATTAAATGGGTTTGTACAAGCAAGGAGCAGTGTTATTTACTAGATCATCTCACTTATTATTCCCTAGAAGTTGCAGCAAGAAAACCCCTTAATAGGGTAGATCCTAATAGATATTTTCTATAGATCCTCTAAAAAGGTGATACTTTAGCTAGTGTTTGAAGTCCTCTTTCAAGGCTTCTCCTAATATAATAATTCTCTTAATAGGGCTAAAGGGAAATCCCTTAACCAAGTGATTCTAACTAGATCAACCTCTAACAAGACTTATTGTAAGCTCTTAACTAGGCTAAGATCCTTACAGAGCATACTTCAAAAGAGTGCATTTAAATTCATGGGCATCAATCCCATCATGGTTTTCACCCAATTGGATCTCCAAAATAAAATTCTTGGTGTTACATGTTATTGTGCGTGTAAATATTTGTTTCCTTACAAGTTTAAGTTTCTTATTTCATGCATTTGAAAAATTCTAACATCCAAAACCTATAAATTTGCATTTTAAAGAAAGAAAAAGGAATTTTGTTGGGGTGAAGGTGCTTGCCTCGGTAGAGCCCTGATTGATTCATCAACTTTAAAGAGATAAAGCATGTAAAAATCAAGAAAAATATAAATATTCACCTCACTTGTAAAGCATTTATGGAAGGATTCATATGCGTTACCCCCAAATATGTATCAATGCTTGTGAAAGGATGATGACAATGAATGATGTATTATGTGTTGGAATTACAATAGGAAAGGTAAACTTCTTGGGGGGGGGGGGGGGGAGGTGAATCAGTAATTTAAAATTAGACCCATAAAACTTTCGCCATACATCCATCTCATGCATTCAATGAGTAAACAGAAATAACGTGTAAAGAATGTACATCTAAATCATGTAAACACATAAGCAATCATACACATATGACACTAGATATGATTACCCAGAAACCCTCCAGTGAGAAGGTAAAATTGGGGTGGGGATGGCACCCACAAATCTTCACTACTACAGTAATAAAGTGTATCCAATGAAGGTTACAATGTTTTGACCATGGAACATGATCTACTTTGTGAAAGGTCTGCCTTGTTAAAGGCTTACAAAGACTATTAGGTCTCACCTTTTTAGAGGATTTCATATAGCCTATTAGGACTACTCTATTAAGAGATTGTGATTGAAATCACCTGTTAGAATGTCTCAACTTTGATCATGCAGTTAGCACTTGCTTGCTTGATAATAGATCACCTCTAAACAATCTCTTCTTGATCCTTCTTAATTAGATGTCTCTTTGTTATGTCCTTTTCTCTATCCTTTGTTTTGATCTAACTAATTGTGTAATGTAGTTTCACTTCATAACTTTTAAACCACCATGAATGTTATGTTTGTGCATGCAAATTTCTCTCTTTGTTCCTTCAATTCCTTACACACTTGCTCTTCCTCTCTCTAAAGAGTTTAGGGTATGTCCTGCTTAAGAAGACTGATTGACTTAGGGTTAGGTATGAATCTACGACTAAGATTCATCCATTTTGTCACTTAATCCTTCCTATTTTCTAATTGGTTATATGTAATTGCATAGGGAATCCAACTTGAGATTTGTCCTTATCTCCAAAATATCAAAATTCAATATTAAGTCAGCTCAAAAATGGTTTACATAGTTGTTTGTGCCTTTAAAAAAAAAAATGTCAAAACTGTCTTACTCAACACTTGAGTGACTTAGCATATGAGTGGCTCGACACTCACTATGATTCGGCATGGTCTAATATATACATGTTGTGCTTGGCGTGTGCTACTAGTTCGGCATGAACTAAGTAAATAACTTAAGCGTGTTGACACTCACTTGTCAAAACCAATCTAAGATCAACAATCTCCCCCTTTGACATGAGTGTCAAAAACACTTGAATATACATTAATATCCTTGATCTTACAAGAATATCTTAACTTGGCTTTTATACAAAACTTCAAAATTTCAAAATTTTGTAATCACTTAGATACCTCAAGATTTGATAACTCCCCTTGAGTTGATATGTCTGTTTTGCATCCAAAATTTTGTGCTCCTACTAAGTAAATGTATCTCTACTAACACACTTTGACTTCATGCACTGTTTGTCGATACTCTTTCATCTAATACTTCTGATATGTTTTGATGATTGCTCTCCCTTAGCTGATTCTTATTATTTATTACTCCCAAAAGTAATATCTCCCCCAAAAATATGTCTCCCCCTTTTTGACACTTATGTAAAATGGGCTATACACTTATTGTATGTTTGTTTAGAAAAGATTTATGGACATCCAATATCATCTTAAGAGTTGCATCCCAGTTCTCACATGCTATATCCAATGACTTGATTTGGATTCCTAGCTCGGTAGCAAGGTGGACTAGACCATCTAAGGTAGAAAGATTTGGGTCTTTCTTCATGAAGGTTTTGGCATAGCCTAGCTCCTTGTGAAAAATTTCCATATGGGGGGTGAGAGTTGCCTAAATGCTAGTCAGTTTGGCCCTTATGTTGGCCTCATCTGCTATCAACACAACTTACTGACTCTGTGTTTAAAGCAATGCCCTGAAATGCTTCTCACTCTAAGGTGGATTCATTGGTAGTTTTGCACCTGATGCAGTAATTAGGCTCTCCAGACTTAGAATGTGACTTCTAGTCTCTTGGGTGAAGAGAAATGGATTGCACAATTTAGTGTACAACAAGAATATGTTCTCAAGTACCTTCTTCACATCCTAAACCTTAGTTGCCAATGCAACTTGTGTTAGTGCTATATAACCTGATATTTTCTCATTGAATTTGTTTTGGAACTTCTTTTCTGGCCATTCTAACAATTTTGCATTAGTATCTAGGTCTTCATTACTGACCTTCTCCACTATATCTGCTAGTTGTTCCATTAGTGGCTTGGTCTCATCTAGATTTGGCAAACTAAATGCATCTAAAAAGATGTATTTAATGTCTTGTATTGCTTGCTTTTTCCTATACTCCCTTCTAAGCATTTCCTGATGCTTTTTCCTTGATAAGGCCTGCTACAATATGCCCATTTGTTCTATAGTCATGGTATCATAATCATACTTAGGCAAAATGATCTCTTCATCAAGACTCACATCTCCATATTGGATCACTTCTTCTGCTTTTGATGAACTCAAGCTCGGTATTGAGATCTGCAGTGGTGTAGCATTTGTGCCTAGCTTTCGAAGAGTATGACTTGATGAAGTGCTAGATACTGTTAAGGTTACTAGGGCTTGGATGGCAATTTGCTCCTTCAATTGTGGTGTCATCTCACTCTCTTCAGTCTTGCCCTTTTTTGCCACAATGATTTGACTTGCACCTTGTCCTTGTGTTGTAGGTGCAGATAAGTCTATCTGATCTATTTCTATAGTAGCAACTTGTGTTTCCACTATGCTCTTCTCTATTCTATCAATCTTGGCAATTGTATCAACCTTGTTAGATGTATCTTCTGGCATTTGGACCAAAGGTTGTACAGTAGTGACTGGAGGGATGATAGAAGGTGGTTCTTGTGGATTCACCTTTTCCCTTGCAACATTAGTCACTAACTTTTGTAGCTCATCCACACTAACCAAAATAGGGTTATTACAAAGTTTGGCCTACAGTGTAGACTGATCTAATATCTTCTTCAAATAATCTTCAGTAAGGGGATTGATGTTTTGAGCTAATAGATTAGAAACATCCTTGATAGTTATTATTTAAGTAGTCTCACTTGTGACATGTGGAGGACTAACACTCATAAATTGTGTGTCTTGCACACTTTGTTCTCGTTGCTCTTCCTCAGTTGTTTCCTTGTCATCTATTGTCATTTCTATTCATCCTCCAAAAATGTTAGCTTTATCATCATCTTCTTCATCATCTTTCACTTAAATGGGTGCTTGGTCTCCTTCTTTAACTATAGTCAAGCCATAAGTAAGCTTCTACATCTGTGTGGACTTCTTTAACTATAGTCAAGCCATAAGTAAGCTTCCACATCTATGTGGACTTCTTTAACTATATTCAAGCCATAAGTAACCTTCCACATCTATGTGGACTTCTTAACAACATCCTCAATATTAAATTTGCAAGATGTAAAGGCTTTATATTTAGGTGTGAACCTAACTGCATATTTCTTTACAACCTTAGCAATCTATGCCTTAGTTAGTTCAGGCATCACTTGGGCTAGAGATGTTTCTCTAATTTGTTTCTCCAAGTCTAGACAATAGTGTCATTTCTACTCAACTCTGTCATATAGACTCATTGGCATTGAGTTGGCAAGTTCTAGTGGAGTTGTCTTGAATTTTTCCATCATGGCATATATGGCCTCCTCCACTTGATTTTTCTCTACGTTACCCAAATTATCAAAATCAACATGACTAAATCCTGATAGGTTTGCACTATTCTTAACATTTTCAAATAAATTTTCAAGACCTGACAAAGGATTGTGACTCACCACCTTAAATTGGTTGCTGTCATCTAATTTTGTTTTCTCTTCATCAAAATCTTCTTGTGCCACATAATTTCTTCTTGGTCTCTTCTACACTTGGCCTCCTTGTTCTACGTGTTTTGTCCTTTCCTTAGCCTTTTGAGTTGTTGCATGTGTACTAGCTCTTGTAGTAGGTGCAACAGGCTTGGACTAACTCAACTTAGCTACCTTCTTAGCTTTAGTCACTGATTGAGTCTTAGCCTTCCTCTTCTTTGGCTTGACAAGAGTAGGTGCTTCCTTGACTTCTTATCCCTCAACACCTTTAGTCTCCTCCTCTTCTTGGTCTTCTCTCATAACCAAAGTTAATACAAGTGGTGCTTGTGCTTGGGTTTCTTCTTCCTCTTCTTCTTCTTCTTCTTCCTCCTCAACACCCTCTCCAAATTTAGCTTTAAGTCTCTTCACTATTTTCTCCTTTTTCTTCATGGTAGAGGCAGTCTTCAATTCCATGGCAATTTTGGACTTTACCATCTCATAATTTCCAAATACCTTTGCACTTTTATCTACCTCTTCTGCAAGTAAAGCTATTATAGCTATAGAGGCTTCATCCAAATTATTTTTATAACCTAAGGGTCTCAACCATCTCACCCTTGGTGTAGCAGCTTGTAAAAATGTATAATCAACATCCACAAGAAAGTATACATCATCATAGTGTTTCTTAACTAAGGATACTAGTATTCTCAATCTTTCCTTCATTGAATTCTTGAAGTCTTTAAAATAACTTGTCATCAAAGATTCAAAATTCTCTCCCAATTGCTCAATGTACTCACCAATCTATATTGCTACTGATATGTTGGTCTTCCATCCCATAGTACCAAATGAGGGAAATATGTTTTGCACATAAAAGAATATACAAATCAATATGGAACTAAATTTACATTGTGCACTCTTTGTCTTTCTGATTGCTCCAAGGTTCTCCATCAATTGTTGCAATTGTACCTCTACTAGATCATGTGTGATCTTTCTTTACAATTTTTTATCCCACATCCACAACTATATAGGGCACACTATTCAACCTACTAGATTAGTAAAAATTGTGTGAAATCACCCTTATAGCAAAGTTAATAATTGGATCAGTAATTCTATTGATTGGCATGCCTCTCTTGTTCCAGATAGCTATAGTATTCTTCTCAATGACTTCCTTAGAGTCACTTCTTAGCGTCTTAGGCCAATCTAGGGTTAGGTAACCAGTAACCCTATGGATTATTCTCTTAGTAATTTTGATAGGTCCATTTTCTAGCCATAATAAACTATCATGAATTCGGCTAAGCACTATCCTTATCCACTCTATCTTAAACACATTTGGAAAATCTAAGGCTTGTGTCAATCCCTTCCTCTCAATGATTTTGAATTCTTCCAAAGTTTTTTAGATGCTTCCCTGATCTCCATATCACCAATGCTTCCTATCTTATAGTTGTAGCATTTTCTTACATCTTGTACCATTATCACATTTGGTGGAATCATTAATAATGCACCAAAAGGGTCTTGCTTATATGCAATATCATGAATAGCTTTGAAAATGGGTGTCTTGACCTCATTATTCACTAACTGAACATTCAAAACTTCGTTCCCTTCTACATTCTTCGAACTAGATTCCATAATGTAAAACTATGGTTTACAAAATTTAAACTACGTAGCTCGGCTCTTGATAAATACCTGACATGATCTGACAAGATGGCGAACAATTGTTGCTCAAATCTTCTACAACTACTTGGAATGGATTTCCAATTTGCCTTCTACTATGCTTTCTCTTTCTTGAATTTGAAGTGATGAAAAAATAGCTAAAATTGATCAAATACCCTTTGAAAACCTTGCAATAAATGTTGAGTGCTCACACAGTTGTAAGCTCAACATCAACCAATTTCAGGCTCACTCGCCATCCATTGACATTTCAATTACTCGGAAACCACTATGAACTCGTCATCAACTAGCCATTTTGTAAGCTCAACATCTTCTAGCATTTCACTCGGCACATATAGGAAATATTTCATGCTCAGAAACAACATGAAAAACTTAAAGATTTATCTTGAATTTCTAATAACATCTTGCATCTTTATTCATGCTAATGCAATCTTTTTAGTGCTAAGTCATTTTGGAACTAATGTATGATATAACCTTTAGATATCAGTGCCACATACCACTTGATTACCTAGTTTGATGAGGTTTGATCACCTGATCCGTTGGGTGAAGTGATCCCCTTCTCCATTTGATGTACTGCAATCATCCTTCTTTTTCTATGTTTTATTCATCTCATCTTTGATGTGTTCAGCATCTGCCTTGCCTTTGTCTTTATCAAATTCACAACTTGGTGCCTTTGACCTAGTTGGACAATATCTACTGATGTGACTAGTCTTCAAACAACTAAGACATGTGGTTTGACTTAACCACCTTTTGTAGTTACCATTAAAGTGTGTTCTTACGCAATTCTCAGGAACATGTCCATATTCTTGACAATAATGACATCTATATCTTGTATTATAATCCCAGTTATAAGAGTTTTCATTGTTCCTTACCTTTTTTTGCCTATTTGATGACCACATGGGTTTAGATATGCATTCAAAAGCTCTGTGTCCATACTTCTGGCAGTTGTAACAATATCCTTCAAATCTTTGTGTTTTCATGGTCTTGGTTCTACATTCATGTGCTTGATGACCTTGCTTGTTGCACTTATGGCAGTGAACCATGTTCTAGGGCTTGACATTCTAATTTATAGTCTTCCTCCTACACACATTAGCAATATGTCATTTTTTACCACAATTATGACAAGTAGGTTTGAAGTTCTTACCTTTGTTGTTCCTTTCTTCTACACTTTTGGATGACTCTCCTTCTTTAGTACTTGTGTACCCCAGTCTAGATATATCATTATTGGATCTAGGGGATCTCAATAGTTTCTCAAAGTATTTGATGGCTTCATTTGGTTTCTTGAAACTTTCAAAAAATTCCTTTTCTCTCTTTAGGTCACTCTACAATTGTTCATTCTGTAGTTTCAATGTAGTTATCTCAATGTCATTGACATTCAATCATAGTTGGCATTCATCATTTGACTTAGAGTGTCCAATTGCATGTTGGAAATCTTGGTTAGTTCTATTGACTTCTCTTCTAGTCTGTTAGCCAAAATTCTTTTTTCCTCTTCAATCATGGCTTTGTCTTCTATGGATTTCTTCTTTTGTCTAGTCACCTCACATAATAGTATAGCTTGTGATTCTTGCTCTAACTTGAGATTTTTGATTTCCTTAGCTTGGGCTCTATTCTTTTCCATTAGATTTGTAACTGCTAGATCAAATTCATTGTAGTCTCCATCTGCAAATAGCTTAGTAGTGTCTATCTCTTTGTATTGTGTATCATTCTCTGTAATAGAAATTTACTTCCTTTTCTTCAAAGATTTCTTTATTTTGAAATTGGACCCATAAAACTTTCACCATACATCCATCTCATACATTCAATGAGTAAACTGAAATAACATGTAAAGCATGTACATATGAATCATGTAAACACATAAGTCATACAAATATGATGCCAAATATGATTACCCAAAAACCCCCCAATGAGAAGGTAAAACTAGGGTGGGGATGTATCCAACGAAGGTTACAATGTTTTGACCATGAAACATGATCTACCCTGTGAAAGGTCTACCCTGTTAAAGGCTTACAAAGATTGTTAGGTCTCATCTTATTAGAGGATTTCAACACCCTGTTAGAAGTGTGCCTTTCTAGAGGACTTTAACTCACAACTAAGTAAACACCCTATTAAAGGATTTCATACAGCCTGTTAGGACTACTCTGTTAAGAGATTTTGACTGAAATCACCTGTTAAAATGTCTTAGCTTTGATCATGTGGTTAGCACTTGTTTGCTTGATAACATATCACCTCTAAACAATTTCTTCTTGATCCTTCTCGATCATAGGTCTCTTTGTTGTGTCCCTTTCTCTATCCTCTATTCTTCTCTAACTAATTATGCAATGTAGTTTCACTTCATAACTTCTAAGCCACCATGAATGCTTTGTTTGTGCATGCAAACTTCTCTCTTCACTCCTTCAATTCCTTACACACTCACTATCCCTCTCTTTAAAGAGTTTAGGGTTTGTCCTCCTTAAGAAGATTGATTGACTTAGGGTTAGGTATGAATCCATGACTGAGATTCATTCATTTTGCCGCTTAATCCTTTCTATTTTCTGATTGGCTACATGTAATTGCATAGGGAATCCATCTTGATATTCGTCCTTATCTCCAAAATATTAAAATTTAATCTTAATTCGGCCCAAAAATGGTTTACATATTTGTTTGTGCCTTTACAAAAAATATGTCAAAATTGTCTTACTTGGTATCTAAAGTCTCTAATGCTCATCATACACTAATCTCTCTATTGAGACTCAACACCTGTAATGCTCGGCATCCATTATTTACTCGGCTCTTGTGTCACTGGACATATACTGTCTACTTGGAAATTGAGTGATTCAGCATATGAGTGGCTTGGCACTTAGTATGACTTAGCATGGTCTAATATATATGTTGTGCTCAGCGTGTACTACTAGTTTGACATAAACTAAGTAAATAACTTAAGTGTGTTGACACTCACTTGTCAAAACCAATCTAAGATCAAAATTATGTATCAAAAAATGTAAGTAGATCCACTAATACCAAATCATTTATTAATGAATAAAGATATGCTCTTGAAGTGCTCCTTGAAAACTTGCTTGAATGGATGATGTCTTGAATCAATCTTACTTTCAACGAGTGCTCAATGGACACATGTAATAACTTAAATGAAATGTGGATAGATGCTCTTGGAAATCATGTATGTAGTTTATATAGCCAAATGAAGTGTGCAAGTCTCATTTTATACTGGCTTCAAATCAAAATTGAAAGGGCCAACTACACTAGATGGGAAAATAAATTGAAAAACCCCAAAATAGGCATGGGTTTCAAGGAAAACCCTCTGGGAAAGGGGTGACTTCATCCCTTACCTAGGGGTAAGGCATGGCCTCAAACCTTACTCTACCTAGGGGTAAGGGATGGCCTCAAACCTTACTCTAATGTTTTGGGCCTCAAAATGGCCTTTGGGGTCTTGGGGATGCAAAAAAGGGGCACCAAAAATGGGCCAAAAACTCGAGAATGGGAGTAATCAATGTATATGTGCATTCCTTAATCTAGGAGATCATTAAAGGGGTGACTAAAAGGTATTACTAAGGTAGTGCTTGCATTTCCAAATTGCATAGATGGGGAAAAAAATTATCAATGAAAAATAAAATAATAAGAAAACATTAATTCTATAAAAAAAAAATCTATCGTCATTCTCTAAAATGCCCATTTTTGTAGCTCATCAAACCAATCAGCCAAAAAAAAAAGATTCTTTGTCCATTATGCTTCATAAAATGTCTATAACTATTTTATTCTTAAATATTTTGAAAGAAAGATAGATTTTAAAGTTCTTATCATACCTTGCTAGGCTTTGCTTTGAAACTCTAAACTTCATGTTGTGAAGTTTCTTGACTTCTAATCTTTGTAATAAAAACCAAATACTTCTCTTACTTGTACAACATCACAAAATATACTAGATCCATTTTATAATATGAACTACTAACTTCATTTAGAGAATCAATTTTTTTCATCTTCTTCCAACCCCTCTATATAAATATCATTGATCATACTTTGAGCACCAAAAGCTTGAGTCAAGACTATGATACCAATCTCACAAAATTTGTAACTTATTAATGAACTCTTGTTGTTGATATATATCAATACATTTATCAAAATTTCCAAAGAATCTTTAAAACTCATAGTGGAGGTCAAAAGATTATCATTTCCAATAAAATCAAGACTTATCACCTTATTCTCTTCACATTGAAGAAACAACCTATATGGGAAGATCTTTTACTTCACCCAATTCCTTCAAATATTAAACGAGAGTAGCATATCACCAACTCATAATATGTGATAAAGTTAGATAGTTTGTAACCAATGACATGTTGGTTTCTCCATTCCAAAGATGAGCATATAAGAATATAATTGAAAACACTCTTTTGTTAATTGAAAAATAATATAAAAACAAATTTTTGGTCTATGACATGCTCATTCCAAATATTTTTATTTTCCATTTATCGTATGTGTTGATGTTTTGTAGCTTTAGTTAGATAACTACTAGTGAAAATATATATGTGTGTGTGTGTGTGTGTGTGTATACATATATGTCTATATATACATATATGTATGTGTATATGTATATGTATGTATGTATGTATGTGTATATATATACATATATATGTGTGTGTATGTGTATATACATGTGTGTGCGTGTGCGTGTGTGTGTGTGTATATATATATATGTGTGTATGTATGTATGTATGTACGTATGTATGTATGTATATTTATGTATATATATGTATGTATATATGTATATGTGTGTGTGTGTGTGTGTGTATTTATATAACCCCACACACACATATATCTCTCTCTCTGTGTATATGTGTATATATGTATATATATAATTGTGTGTATATGTATATGTATATATATAAATGCATATGTGTGTATGTGTACACACACATAATTATACATGTATTATGTTAATTATACAATAATGAATAGACATGTCTCTTCTTGGCTTATTCTCCATATAAATGTAAGAGATCACTGCCTTTGGAAAGTATATAAAATCATAGGCAATGCAAATGCATTTGGAGCAATCCTCTAAAATCAACATGGTATCAAAGTCAGGCTGCAAATGCAACCGCAAATGCCATGGAGAATACAAGAACAATTCATGTAATTGATCTAGGGATGAGATCTAGGTCACAACATGTATAATAATGAATGCATGCTATGGTCAGAAGGCATACACATGACCCTGGAAGATTATGAGGAAACACAATTGGCAATAGTTGTAGATAACTCCCACAATCACCACAATATGAACCGCACAATGCAATGGTATTGCATAGTTTAGAAAGTGAAGCAACATACAACGCTAGGAATTTAACCTAAGATGGTCATTTGGTACAACCAGTTTAGAAGCAAGAATGATGAGCCTATATCATTTCCATCAGTTAGATTTTGGAGAAGAGTGTTAGAAATAGGAATTACTAAGAGAGGGGGTGAATCGGTAATTTACAAACTTTAGTTGCCAACTAGATATTATTTGTTACTTTAAACCATACATAACAAAGTAATAAAGTAATGTTGAACAATAATAGTAACCATGCAAAAAGATAACTCATAACACTATATTTTGTTAACTAGGGAAACCCTAGCTAAGGGAAAACCCCAGTGGGGATGATACCCACTATATAATATACTGATATATGAGTTCCTTGTTAGAGGATGGACCTTGTTAGGATTCAATGAGAAAATTAAGTATAAAGAGTTCCTATTAGGAGATTCTAATCCTGTTAGGATTTGTGCCAACCCTATTAGGAGTTGTAGTATAGTAGATGCAAGATGAGCCCACTACCCAAACATGCACTTCTAATTGCAAGAAGAGCTCACTGCCCAAACAAGTAATCAAACTTCTAGAATATAGATTCTTTCTCAATTTGATCTCAGATCATAAAATAGCTTCACAAACTTCGCATATATCGCTTTCACAAAAGTTTGCATACTTCTCGGATAGCACAATAGCATACATTGTCACACTTGAGCTCGCAAGATGTCCTTTGCATAAATACCATGTCTTTACACAAATTGTTGCTAGGTCAACTAAGACCATGGTACACTTTTCCAACTTAGAGTAAACATCTAGGATGTTGGCCCTAATTGGATAAGTAATTATTTTGTAAACAAAATATTCCTTTCCTTTAATTCTGATGTCCTATTTCATTCCTAAAACACAAATAATTATTTTTCATACTGACTTCCTAGGTTATACATATCATCATCAACATGTATACTATCTCCATCTAACTTTTCTAGTCATAATATGACATCAGCAACAAGTTACAAACAAAACAATAAATTGTTGTATACCAAATTCATACTTAGACAATTTTCTAAGTATCAAAAGCTAAGTATCTTTATTTTTGAGGTTTCCTGTATGCATGTACATTATGTGTTGCCATAAATGACAACAATTACATATCATCATTAGCCAATTGTCAACAATCTCCCCCTTTGGCATTGATGACAACAAAATAGGAAAAATTGGCTAAGTAATAAAAACTTAAAATAAATAACACATTAATATTACACCTATTACAATTTGTCCATTTTACACATGCTCCCCCTTACGATATGATTTCATACTTTTCTCTTTACTTGATTTACAATCTTCTTATGTACTCTTCCCCCTTTGACATCAATGACAAAGGTTAAAATGTCAAAAACTATCCAAAAAACTTTCCATCTGTTGTCAAAATCTCTATAAACATCTACCTTAAACTAATAATATCTTCATGCAATCATCAAAATTTTCTTTCAGACTATCCATATCTTTTTTCCATATATCTTTGGTTGTCTTAGCAGAGGTGACAATTACACATAGGGCATATGATGCAATCTCGATTGCATTAAGGTCAGATTATAAAAAGTTAGAATAAGTATCCTTGGCCTTGACACATTCCTCCAACTAAATTTCTCAACAAAAGATATTTTCAGAGCAATAGACTCTCTGAAATTCGATACTCTTTTGAAAATTTGTTCCTTCCGAAGTTCTAGTTTCTTGATATCATTCTAAATATTGGCCACTTGTCCTTCAAAATCATCAATTTTACTAGTAGGATGTTGTAATTGGCTAGATAGAGCTTCTAGCTCACACATTTTACCTCCAATCTAACTATCAATATCCTTAGTTAGCTTGTGGGATAGAGTACACTTAATGTACAATATCTTGCCATCTTGTTGACACTTCTGAAGTTCCTTGATACAACTATCAAGACTTATCAAATCATTCTTAATATTTTGACAAATGGTGCTAAAAAATTTAGCATCATGTAAGATTTGTGTCTTAGATTCTGCAACACTTAAAAAATTTGTGGATTCTTTATCCAAAGACTTTATCATTTACTATGCCCTCTATTCTAAATCTACCTCTATGTGTTGCACTGCAAGAGTACTATGTAATCTATCAGTAACCTCCATCAAGGTTTTCTGCAGGCTCTTCACTATATTGTTCTTCTAAATAAGTTTTGACAAACATGAGATCAAGTGAGTTTGATCATCATCATCAATTGTCAGGCTAGCAAGCAGAAGTGAAGTAGATGAACTAGAAGGTTTAGTGTCATCTTCCCTTTGCTTCTTTTCAGTTGCCTCTTTGACTCTACTTTCTTCGTCCTCTTTCTTTTCTCTTTCTTCTCTTCCTCCTCTAATCTCTTCTTCTCATCTTCTTCTTTTTTCCTTTCCATTTCCTCTTCAGCTACTCTTTTCTTTTCTTCCTCAACTTTCCTTTTCATCTCATCTTCAAGCAATTTCTTCTTGGCCTCTTCTATTTTCTTTTTCTCTTCTTCTAGTAACATCTTCTCCTCTTCAATTTGTCTTAGTTATTCTTCAATGTCCTCGGTATGAGGTTCATTCTATTTGGAACTCTCAAATGGATTTGTATCATCAATGTTAATGGTAACATTGGTCTTATCTATCTGCATTGTGTCACTGCTCATTGACACTTTTGAGGTTATGGGTGCTGGTGAAGATGCTACCTTGGACTCTATCAACATTTGACTTATGGCTGCCATAATTTCACTTCTTACCTTATCTTTCTTACCCATCATAAACAGTAATGATCTTGCCTTGTTTCTTGAGTAAGGTGCTAGATTGTTTAACAATCTCTTAGCTTCTTCTTCATCATCAATCTTGCATATAGTTCTTAGCATAGACTTCCAAAGTTCTAAGTCTTCTTCTCTAGCTGATGCCTTCTTCTCTATGAGTTTTTCATAGACCTTCTGGTTTACTATGCCTTCAATATCTTTCAAATTTAAATTGTTGGCTATAATGTATCTCACAGTTGAGATATCAATCTCATCTTTCTCAAAATTGTTATACAAATCATAAAATTTGTTCATTTGAACAAAGTTGTCTTCATTAGAAATAGCTAAGTTTATCTTCTCTATCTTCGGCTTCCAAGGTTGCCAAGCTTTTCCTCTTGACTGCTTATAAGTTGTTACCTTTTATGTTTGTTTAACTTCTTCTTCTTCTTCTTCTTCTTCTTCACTAGACTCAACAATTTTCAACAATGTATTTTGTCTCTTTCCCAGTCCAGTGGCTTGTTGCTTGACCTTTTTAGTCTTTGTGGTCATAGCT
Source organism: Cupressus sempervirens (assembly GCA_028749045.1). NCBI lineage: Eukaryota > Viridiplantae > Streptophyta > Pinopsida > Cupressales > Cupressaceae > Cupressus > Cupressus sempervirens. Next base: position 750,439,852 of record CM053790.1, read on the forward strand.
TCCACTAATCTCTTAGATTTTCTCTTTGGCTCACCTATCTGAACATCTGATACTATTGCATACGAAATGCTCTATTTTGAAGATGTCTCTGAAACATATACTAACAAAGGTTGCACATTTAGTATACCTTGCTTCATAGTTTGCCTGACTTCTTGTGCCTCACTCTTAGTCATACCAGCCTTAGATAAAGCTTTCTTCATTATTGTTTCAATCATCTTGTGAGATTCTTTCTCCAAGGATTCCTAATGAGCTGATTTGGTAATCTCATCATAAGTTCCAAATCTATATTCAACTTTGTCCTTCTCTAATGTCAACAGTAAATCAATATATCCAATTATTATTTCATCACTCAATTCATAACCTAAGGGATCAAGAAATGTTTCCCGAGGTTCTATTGCTTGAATATAAGTAAAATATGTATCAACCATAACACAAATATCTTCCTTAAATCTTTCTACAATTTCATCTTTGAATCTTTGCCTCATTTCATTCTGAAATGTTTTCATAATCAAATTCCCACTATCCAAGATCTTATATGATGGATGTCTTCTACACACTTCTGTGATCTTCTCCATTGTACACCTCCCACTACTCATAATCTCTATGATTGACAAATATGGAAATCTTTTAAGCACATGAAAGAATATGTGATTGATCAGTGACTAGAATCTAAACATACCATTCTTATTTCTTTTGATCTTTTTTAGGTTTCCAAGAAGTTGCATTCTTAGAATCTCAATAAGATTAACTCGTTCCTTCTCAACACATATCTTGTAGGCTGCATAGATGAATTTGGCTGATAATTCATCAATCTTTGAACTTGCACATATAGAGTAGGCAATGATTCTACTCAGGAATCTTACATCATCTTGCTTAATGGTGTCGATCACCATGGCCTTTCCATTGTACACTACCTTTATGTAGCTCTCAACTTTCTTCTTAACCATTTTCTCACCTATAGGTACACTGCCTTGTTTACAAAGACCAGTTACCTCATGAATAAGGCTGATTGAGATATCAACTACACTATCTTGCATCCATAGTTTCCCATCATGTATTATACTTAGTATGGTCTATATCCACTCATCTATGTCTAATTCATGGTAGAAATGACATTGGAATAGGTCTAGTTCCTTCAGGTGTTCAAATTTGGGCTTCATAGTCATATTGTGGTTAAAGACTAATTCCACATCCTTGTTCATATACTCACTTCCAATAGATTCAAACTTACTGGTAAGATAACTTCTTACATCTTCCAAATATACTACATTGTTCAAAGTAATGGATAATGTTGAGTTAGGGTTTCTTTCTATGGGTTTCATGGAAACAACCTTCAATTTTGGTCTTTCCTCATTCTCAACATTGTGATCTATATACATATCCATGCTTCTAACAAATATGAACTTTTATCGAATAAATTCTGCAAATAAGTGATAAAATACCTTTTTTGAGAAGAGGGTTTGCTTTGAAATTGCCTTAACAAGTGACTTTAGAATGTTGTATTCTTCAAATGTATTCACAATGAAGTAGTAATCAAGTCTATACTCCATTTGTTCCTTCAACTTGAAGTTACATTAATTGTGTACTTTGCAAACATGAAAAAGTTGTGAATTATATTGAAATCAAATATCTACTCAAGATCCTCTATTTGATCTTCAGATGCTACACAAGGTTTGCCATAGCTTCATTCCATCATGACAAAGCTCCACAAAATTCTCAGCAAAAACATAGTTTTTATCTTTTGCTACATAATTAACTTTCTCTGTAATAATAGTAACTCTTAATTTCTTCATAACTAGTTTAGATAAGCTCCAAATTACAAGCAAGCTTAGATACCATCTAAACTTATCTTGATATGCCTTTTCCCAACTTCACTACCTCTAGTTCGATCTCTAGATGAAGTTTTAGATTCTGATGTTGTAAACAAGTTTAATTCAACTTAATTGAATCAAACTCAATAACTGACTTCGATCTTCCTATCTCATCATCTTCTAGCTTTTCTTTTGAGATGTCTAATCCTTTTACAAATGCCTCATTGAGTTCTTCTCAAAGTTCACTGACTACATTTCTTTGTTCCTCATTATTTTTCTTAGTTCTGGAGTTCCTTTCATGGTTCCTTCTATCATTTATAATGTTTCTTCCATCATTCCTTCTGTTTCCAAAGTTTCTTCCATTATTCCTTCAATCTCTAAAGTTTCTATCCATTATGCAATACTTTGTTGTATGTCCAAAGTTGTTGCATAACTGACATACTGCAGTTCTTCTTCTATGATTTTGTTGATCATGAGGTGCATGACAATTCTAAGCTATGTGTCCAAATTTGTTATACTTATAACACATGATCTGTCTTCTTTCCTTATAAGGTCTTCATTCTCTTGATGTTCTTACATTAGATCTTCTTCTATCTGCAGGGTTAGTATTTCTAGACATTCTACTATTCATTCTACCATTATCATATTTAGGTTTTCGACAATCAATTGCTTTATGACCCATACCATGACAATTATGATAATAAAAATCCTCAACATGATTAAATGACTTATTTGTACAATCTCTTTTCATATGACCTATTTTATTACATGAAAAAAACTTACATCTAAATTCATACTCGATCTCCTTAGGAGATTTCACTTGCTTTGGTTCATCCAAAATTTCAACTTCCTTGTCTTGTCCAACTTCTTTAGTTTTATCAGAAGATTGACTATATTTAATCTTATCATCAGATTTATCTTTATCTTTTGGATCTGATCTAATCTCAGGTTTCTTTATGGACATGTTAAATAGATAACCAAGACTAGTCTTATCATAAGTAGGTCTTTGTATTGACATTGAATCATCGAGCTTTTCTTTACTAGAATAGAGCTTCTCAAGTTGGTGCTTGTACTGAATTAGTTCACCTTTCACAACAGTATTGTACTTATGAAGTTATTCATGATCTTCTTTCAATGTTTCAAATTTAGATGTCTTCTTTTCTAGACTTGCTCTAAGATCTACATTCTTAGTCTTCAAATCAATCTCATTTTTCTAGGATCGCTCCTCAAAGTTAACTTCATATTTGTAATCTTCAAATCATGCTTCAAGATCTTGTACTCTATTTTTAGTTTTGAATAATCATCATTGCTAGTTTCTAATTCAATAGATTCAGGCTTGTATTTGAGATGTTCAATCTTATCCCTCAATTGTCCAATATATACTTTGGAGTCTTCATATATGTCCTTCAGCTTATCTCTTTTTTTAGTAAGGCGATTAATTTGTTCAAGTGCCTCTTCAAGGGTCTTCATCAATTGTTCCATATCCATAGGGATCTTACTCATGTTGTGAATCTATAATTTACAAACTTTAGTCGCTAACTAGATATTATTTGTTACTTCAAACCATACATAACAAAGTAATAAAGTAATGTTGAACAATAACAATAACCATGCACAAATATAACTCATAACACTATATTTTGTTAACTAGGGAAACCCTGGCGGGGATGATACCCTCTAGATAATATACTGATATATAAGTTCCTTGTTAGAGGATGGACCCTACTAGGAATCAATGAGAAAATTTAGTATAGAGAGTCCCTGTTAGGATACTTTGAATCCCTGTTAGGAGATTCCAACCCTATTAGGAGTTGTAGTATAGTAGATGCAAGATGATCCCACTACCCAAACATGCACTTCCAATTATGAGAAAAGCTCACTGCCCAAACAAGTAATAAAACTTCTAGAATATAAGTTCTTTCTCAGTTAGATCTCCAATCACAAAATAGCTTCACAAACTTCACATATATCGCTTTCACAAAAGTTCCTAGACTTCTCAAGATAGCATAATAGCACACACTCACACTTGAGCTCGCAAGATGTCCTTTGCATAAATACCATGCCTTTACACAAATTGTTGCTAGGTCAGCTAAGACCATGATACACTTTTCCAACTTAGAGTAAACATCTAGGATGTCGACCCTAATTGGATAAGTAATTATTTTGTAAACAAAATATTCCCTTTCCTTTGATTCCTCTGTCCTATTTCATTGCTAAAACATGAATAACTCTTTTTTTGTACAGTTCATATTGACTTTCGATGTTATACACATCATCATCAACATGTATACTATCTCCATCTAACTTTTCTAGTCATAATATGACATCGACAACAAGTTACAAACAAAACAATAAACTATTGTATACCAAATTCATACTTAGACAATTTTCTAAGTACCAAAAGTTAAGTATCTTTATTTTTGAAGTTTCCTGTAAGCGTGTACATCATGTGTTGGCATAAATGACAACAATTACATATCCTCATTAGCCAATTGTCAACAAAGAGGATTGATAAATTGAAAAGATGGGAGATTGGCTCAACATCAAACATGAGCGAGTTGGAAACATATCTATTTATGTGGTAATTGGAATCTCATCTCCCTCCATGCCAATGGTAAGTATTCATATATAAAATGATACATTAGTATCACCAAGAAAATAGAGTGATTCACTTCTAGCTTGAGTATATCTTAAAGGATTCTTGAATACATCAAAGGTGATTAAATTATTTAATTTGGAATACAGTAGGAAGCCCAACATAGAAGAGAATAGTAGGATCAATTAGGATTACCCTCATCAATCAATATTTGGACAGTCATTTTAAATACTAGTCGCAGTCATCTGCAAAGTAAATTGAATATTTGTTAAAAGAGAATGTGGGGTAAATCATCATTGGTGGAAAAAACATTAAGATTAACTTCATGGAGTGTATACATTGAATCACTAAGCTAAGAGCTATTGATACATAATCTATAATACTAGAGAGATAATTATCATTAATGGATGAACTGTGAAGTGATGAGAGAAAGTGGTGAACTCTTCGACGATTCAAAAATAAAATTTTATATATATATATATATATATATATATATGAAAGATAAAATATGGGATAAGTAGGAACTAGAAGTTTGACAAATCCACTACCATCACAATAATGCTTTTCAACATTATAATTGAGAGGGATTTGTCATCGCAAAATCATCAATGATAATAGATGTATAGACAATCTCATAAAGATAGTGGTTGTATCATTACAACTAACAAGATGAGCATAGAGAGTGGGCCCACATTAAAAGCAAAGTGCTTGCTCTTGTCGAAGACTTATGTGTTTCTCATGACTCAAGAGTTAGAGAACTTATAAGCACACTATATGTTATGATGTTCAAAGTATACAAAAATGAAGGTTATTATTTGAAAGGTGTGCATCTATGCTAGTTGGACCAGTTGAAGAATATTCTTTAACTACATGAGATCAATATTTTCTTTTGAGTTCAATTTCTAACTATTGTATTTCTTATTTCTTATTTGTATTTCTATACATACTATAAAAGATATTTGCCTCAGTCTTTTCTTTTCCCTCCAAGGATGTGCTTGCAGGAAAAGTAAGATTGATATTAGATTTAAAGGGAGTCTGGCACTTCATTGGATGTAACATTGGATGAGGAGCTCAGAAGATTTGTATTAAGTGGGAATCTAAAAACCCATGTGTGTTACTGCATGATTTTAATGGGTTTACCCCTTTTATACATCATGAGGAAGTGATAACTTCCAAATGATTATCACTTATATTTATAGAAGTTATTGAAAGGTAACAATATTGCAGTAACTTAATATTCTATTATGATGGACATATTATGATGTCTAAGTAGATCACGATAGATTATAACTTGTATGGTGGATTAAGTTCCTTAAACAGACCATGGCCTTCTATTGTGTTGGATATCTTATGATGTCGAAGTAGATCATTATAGATTATAACTTGTATAGTGGATTAAGTTCCCCAAACACACCGTGAATGTTCCTGTGGTAAGTATCATTGAGAATACATGTACACATACCTTGTGAACATTTTTTGAGTACTTGATGAATGTCATGTGACTTGACATTCAAGAGGCCATTACTCTTCATATCGTGAGATGATATTTTAATGGTGGATATCTTTTGATCAAAGATATATGTAATCATGCCAACTTGGTATTGGTATTACATTGAGGTAATATTTAAGCATGTGTTTATCCTCCCTATCTAAGAGGGAGTATTGATGTTTTGTAGCTTCAGTCAAATAACTACTAGTGAAGATATGTACACACACATACACACAAATGTTGTTAGAAATATTTAGAATAACTGAGAGGGGGGGAGGTGCATTAGTTACTCAAGGTCAATATTTACCACTTGAACAACTAAATAATAAACACTTCACTGCTCTACTTAATCTATTGTTGCTTGGTGTATATTGCAAAACAATCATAAACATAACTTGCATTGCATAATGAAAACATTATCAAATATAAATACACATAAAGAATGCATCACTATTTTAACACTAGGATTTTACATGGAAACCCAATTTGGGAAAAACCACTAGCAACATGTCACTCTTTTTCACTCTTTCGAAGTGAGCTATGTTAGGAGTCAACCTTGTTAAAGGTTTAAAAACACACTATTAAATGTGACCTGGTTTAGAGGATTTAATCACCCTGTTAGGAGTGGCCTTGTAAGAGGACTTTGATCATTCCATTTAGAATGTCACCTAGTTAACAGATTTACATAGACTATTAAGTCTTCAAATGATTGTTAGGTCAACCTCTGTTAAAAGGATTTCAATACAAATTGTTTACAATGACTAGAAAGAAAACAATAGGTTTTGATATGTGTGATTACAACTCACTTTTGTAGGTTCAAATCTCTATTCGATCCTTATGTTGGTTTACCGATAAGCCTTCCATTGACATGTCTGATCTTGATTCGCTTGGACGCTCTTCAAGAAATCAATCCACTCTTCTTATGAACACTTAAGTCTTATGCTCTAATGTACTTATCAATAACAACATCATATATATGCAAGTTTTTTTTATTAGCTTAACATTCACTCACATGCTGGTGCATTTATGATCAACCTTGCTCTATATGTCTCTCTTCACATACAAGCTTCACACACACGCGCGCGCGCACGCGCACGCATGCACACACACACACACACACACACACACGCGCGCGCGCGCGCACACACACACACGCACACACAGATTGTTCAACTCTATATCTCTTTAAATAGGCAAGTTGTGCTTTACCATTTTCTACATCCACTGTAGATCTTAGGGTTTACGATCAGGTTCAACTTGATTCACTATATTTGTCCATCTTCTCGATATTCTTCTAAAGACTTCTCTAGAATTTTTCCATTAGGTATTTACCTAATCCTTGCCTTGAATTCAATGATCCAACTCATCAATCTTATCTTCAACATGGTTTACATCTCCCAGAAATCAATTGAGTCGGCTTGATCTCACGATTTCCTTGAGTTTATTCATATATTGTCACTTGACAATCTCTAAAGTCTGGCACTCAGTCACTGTAAAGCTTTCTGGCTTGGCATCAATTATTTTTCTTGTTTGACACTAATGCTTGGTGAACACTAGATTTGCTCGACATTAATTGTAGTTCGATTGGCACTAGCATTACTCAACACTAACTATATTTTATACTTCTGCTCGACTTTGCTTATCTTTCTTGACATAAACAATCACTTTGCTTTATCAAAGTCTATCTAATCAAATATCCATTGTAACCTCCTTTTCATAATTCAACCTTTCCTCTAAGTGTTATTGTTATGAGCAACTTCTCAAATCCTCTTCATCAATCAAATAGATATGACATTTATATTAGGTAACAATATGTCTCATCAATAGATTTGACATCAATGACAAAACAACAATTATTCTAGTTGTAAGTTTCCAACAATCTCCCTCTTTGGCATTGATGGGAACATCTCAAACATCTTAATACTAATTGTAGCTTAGTTACCATACAATCCAAAAGATTTTGTTACTAACAGTCTAATTCTTCTTTGATGAATCTCTCTTTCTGTAAATTTCTAAATTTCTCTTTCTTAAGTAATCTCTCCCTCTTTGACAACAATGCCAAAGACGTGTAGTTGTCTTAGCTTCAAAGTCTTCATACATTTGAATTATGTAGATTTAGCATGTTTGGTTGATATTTGTCATCTATTTATGATTGATCTATTATGCATTACTAAATTATCTACCTTAGGCACTTCCCAAAGTAGAGTTGTATTGCATTACTATGTAGGATATTCTAATTAGTATATGTGATGCAATGCACCTTTCCTACTTAAGTGGCTTTGATTAGGGGAATCCCCCCTAGTTTATCTCTAAGATATTCGTGAGCATCTTTAGGTAAGGGTTTTGTGAATGTGTTAGCAATATGTTCCTGGGTATTTTAACATATTCTAGCTTTACTTCTTTGTCTTGAACTAATTCCTTCAAGTAGTGAAACTTGATAGCAATGTGCTTTGTCTTAGTGTGCATCACTAGATTCTTTGAAATGTTGATAGCACTTGTGTTATCTCAATAGATAACCACTGGATATGTGATTTCTTCTTTCATACCTTTCAATAACTATTTGATCCACATAATATTTGAACAATTCACTACAATTGCCACATACTCAACTTTAGTTGTAGATTTTAGGAAGTACAATTATGCTTCTTGCTTGTCCAAGGCACCAATCTCTTTCCTAGAAAGAATCCACCTCCACTAGTACTTTTTCTATCATTAAAATTTCCTTCCCAATCCGAGTCAGTAAACACCCTTAGTTCAAACTTATCAATTTTTTTGCAATACAATCCATAGTCTTTTGTACCTTTCAGATATCTCATTATCCTTTTCATTACCATCATGTGATTCTCTTTAGGATTTGCTAAAAATCTAGCAACTATCCCAACTACCAAAGCAATATCTAGCCTACTATGAACAATATATTACAACTTTTCAATCATGGATCTGTATAGGGTTTGGTTCACATCAGTAGAATCATCAATCTTAGATAGCTTATGTCTAGTAGACATAGGTGTACTCATTGGCTTGTAATCTTCCATACCAAAAGTCTTTAGCATTTCCTTTATATATTTGGATTGTGCAATGAAAATACCACTTCATTTGACACACTTGTAGTTCAAAAAAGAATTTGATTTCACCAAACATATACATTTCAAATCCCTTCTTCATTTCATCAGCAAATGATTTGCATAAATCTTCTCTTCCTCCAAATATAGTATCATCAACGTATATTTCATATAACAATATTATTTTGTTCTTACCATTCTTCAAATATAGATTATTGTTATCATTTGTAATTTCAAAACTAATCTTCACCAAATAGTTGTGTAATCTTTCGTACCATGCTCTAGGGGCTTGCTTTAATCCATAGAGGGATTTGTTCAATTTAAATACAATGTTCTTCTTGTTTGGATCTACAAATCCTTATGTTTGTTCAATGTATACTTCTTCCTCTAGTATACCATTTAAAAATGCAAATTTGACATCCATTTCATATACCTTGAAATTATTGTAGGTTGAGTATGCAAGTAGAGTTCTGACCCCTTCAAGTCTTGCCACTGGAGCAAAAGTTTCTCCATAATCAACTCCTTCTTCTTGAGCATAACCCTTCCATACCAGTCTTGCCTTGTTTCTTGTTACTTCTCCATTCTCATTGAGCTTGTTCCTGAAAACCCACTTTGTCTTAGTGACATTTTTGTCTTTAGGTTTTGGCATTAAGGTCTAAGTATTGTTCTTCTCAATTTGGTCAATTTCTTCGTTCATTACCTGGATCCAATCTTCATTATCTAAAGCATCCTTTATTGACTTGGGCTCAAACTCACAAAGTAAGCATGTATTATCTTTGAGTCTTCTTCTTGTCATAACACTTGATTCAACATCACTAATAATTTGTTTAGGTTTATGATGTCTTCTCACATATTTTGCTAGCATAGGTAGTTTCCTTCTTTGATCTTCTACAGGTTTATCTTGAAAATTAATTTCAAGTTCATTTGCTCTTTCTTGCTCTAGTTCTAGTTCAAGTTCAGGTTCTACATGCTTGACATTTGCTATCTGATGGTCGACATTGCCTGCCTGAGACTCGACATCTTTAGTCTATTGCTCAACACCCACTCTCTATTTCTCGACAATTTGCATTTGCATTCCATCATTTCATGTCTAATGGGAACTTGCAACTTGATTTGTCTGTTCACTTTGAGTGCTACAGGTATAGATTAATGTATTGTAGTCTTCAGGTTCTTCCTTACATGAAGTATCACCTCTTTTTGCAAACTCATTAATTCTCACATTTGCACTTTCTACAAATTTGTTAGTGTTAGAATTTAAACACTTATAAGCTTTTCTTTTAGTGGAATAACCTAGGAATATGCTTTCATCACTTTTTACATCAAGCTTTTCATTTCTATTATCTTTCATTATATAGCATCTACTACCAAAGATTTTGAAATATTTAACATTAGGAGCATAACCATACCATAGTTCAAAAGGTGTAGCATTTGTACCTTTCTTGCTTGTACTTTATTTAGGGTATAAACAATAGTACTAACCGCTTCTCTCCATTATTTATGTGATACATTCTTCTCCATCATTAATGTTCTTGTGCAGTCCATTATTGATTTGTTTCTCCTTTCAGCTATTCCATTATGAGGAGGGTTCCTTGGTGCTAACATCTATCTTTTGATTCCTATATCATTGAAGAATGTATTGAACTCGTGTGAAATGAATTCACCACCTCTGTCAGGTCTCAAACACTTTAGACTTTTCCATGTTTAGTTTTCAACTCTAGCTAAATACCACTTAAATAACTGAAGAGCATTAGATTTATCTTTAAGAAACATTATAGTCATTATTCTAGAGTAGTCATTCAAAAATAGAATGAAAATTTGATCTCCATAGTAACTTTGAACACCAATGGGTCCACATAGGTTAGTATGAACAAATACCAAAATATCATTAGCAATATATGTTTTGCTCTTAAAACTAGACTTAGTCATCTTTCCCAATTGACACTGTTTACACATGGCATTGTCAAGCTTCTTTAGTTTAGGAAATCCTCTTACTTTCTTCATCTTACTGATATTCACCAAATTGTCAAAGTTTACATGACATAATCTTTTGTGTCATAACCAAACATCTTCTTGTTGTGTAAACAAACATGTCTCATTTGATAGGTCTAGATAGAATAAGTTACCTCTTGTTTGCTCACTAGTTCTAATTAGCTTACCATCGCCGTTATGTTTCTTAGTCTTTCTATTTTGAAATTCAACTCTATAACCTGATTTGTTCAACTATGAAACACTCAACAAATTGTGGTTAAGTCCTTCAACCCAATAAACATTGTCACATGTTATCTTGTCAATCAATTGAATAATACCTTTACCTTTTATAACACATGGGATATCATTACCAAATTTAACACATCCACCATTATATGGACCAATATCTTCAAACTTATCTTTATCACTAGTCATATGATTGGAACATCCACTATCAATTATCCATCTATCAATTTTGTTCACATAAGAAATTAATGCATTTTTATCATCTTCATCAGAATTTTCTTTCATAGAAACATAGAAAACTTCATCATCATTACTCTCAGATTCATTCTCAATCCTTTCTTCAGCAATGTAACAAAATTTCTTACCTTTTTCATTCTTGCTTCTCTTGTAGTCTTTGTCATCTCTTCTTCTTTTGTACTTTCTTTCCTTCCTTTCGTCCTTATCATCTCTATCAGGACATCTAGTAGCAATATGAGCAACTTTGTTGCATGAAAAACAAATGATAGGTAATTTACCTTTTTATTTACCTTTTCCTCTTCCAAAGCTTTTTGCAATGAGGGCTTCAAGTTCATCAATGTCATCATTAGAACTATCACTTTCACTCTTCACATGTTTTCCTTTCTTCTTGCTAAGAACTAGTTGTGACTTGAAATAAGATTCAATAGTAGTAGGTGTGTAGTTATCAAAGTTAGACATACAAAAGTAGCAAGTCTACCAATTACACCTTCTAAGGTCAAATTGTTACCTAGTGTGCATCTTAGCTCTTGGATTGCAATGACTCTAATGCCATAGATAGAAGTAGAGTCCTCGATACCTTACTTATCATTGTTTCATCTTTGATTTCTCCATTTGCACCTTGAATAGCATTTACAACCTCTTTAACTCTTGTGCAGTATTGTACTATGTTCTCACCTTCCATCATTCTCATGCCATCAAATTTACCTCTTAGGATTCTTGATTTTGCTCTTAGAACATTGTCATCACCTCCATTTATGATCTTCAATCTTTCTCACGTCTTCTTTACACTGTCACAGTCTTTTAGGTCATCATACTTGGCATAGCTTAGGGCTGAGGCAATCTCCACATTGCTTGGTTGTGTTCTAATTTTTGTTTTAGTTGTTCAATAGTCAAAGGAGTAGTTGTTACCTATACATATTCATTGTCCAGAAAATTGACAGCAACATCATTGATATTGGATATATGCAACTTCATCAAGGTCTGCCATGCAGGAAAGTTCTCCTTGTTTAACTTGGGTACATCTCTCTTATTAGTAATGATCTTTAGCTTTAAGTACCTTCAAAATTTTCTCTATAAGCACTGAGCTCTAATACCAATTGTTAGAAATGTTTACAATAACTGAGAGGGGGGAGGGGGGACATGAATCAGATACTCAAGGTCAATATGTACCACTTGAACAATTAAACAATAAATACTTCATTGTTCTGCTTATCCTATTGTTGCTTGGTCTATACTATAAAAAAATCATAAAAATAATACTATAAAACAATCATAAAAATAACTTGCATTGCAAATGAAAACATTATCAAATGTAAATACACATAAAGCATTCATCACAACTTTGACACTATGATTTTATGTGGAAACCCAATTTGGGAAAAAACGCCAGCAACATGTCACTCTTTTTCACCCTTTCAAAGTGAGCTCTGTTAGGAGCCAACCTTGCTAAAGGTTACAAAACACACTGTTAAATGTGACCCAGTAAGATGATTTAATCACCCTAGTAGGAGTGGTCTTGTAAGAGGACTTTGATCATTCCATTTAGAATGTCACCTAGTTAAAGGATTTACACAGACTGTTAAGTCTTCCTGTCAGGTCAACCTTTGCTAAATGGATTTCAATACAAACTGTTTACAATGATTAGAAAGAAAACAATAGGTTTTCATTTGTATGATTATAACTCACTTTTGTAGGTTCATATCTTTGTTCGGTCCTTATGTTGGTTTATTGATAAGCCTTCCATTGACATCTTTGATCTTGATTCACTTGAACACTCTTCAAGCAATCAGTCCACCCTTCTCATCAACACTTAAGCCTTTTTCTCTAAGGTACTTATCAATAACATCATCGTATCTACAAGCTTTCTCTATTAACTTCACATTCACTCACACTCTTGTGCATTTTTGATCAACCTTGCTCTACATGTCTCTCTTCACATACAAGCTTCACATGCACGTGCACGTGTGCACACACAGAGAGATTATTTGAATTTGTATCTCTTTAAATAGGTAATTTGTGCTTTACTATTTTCTACATCCACCATAGATCTTAGGGTTTATGATCAAGTTCAACTTGATTCATTTTATCTGTCCATCTTCTTGATGTTCTTCTAAAAACTTCTCTAGAATTTGTCTATTAGGTCTTTACCTAATCCTTGCCTTGAATTCAATGATCCAACTCATCAATCTTATCTTCAACGTAGTTTACATCTCCAGAGAAATCAATTGACTTAACTTGATCTCACGATTTCCTTGAATTCATTCATATACTGTCACTTGACAATCTCTAAAGTATGGCACTCGATCATCACTAAATTACTCAATTGCTGTAAAGCTTTCTGGATTGGCATCAACTAACTTGCTCGGTTGATGCTAATGCTCGATCAACACTAGATTTGCTTGCCACTAACTATAGCTTGGTTGACACTAGCATTACTCAGAACTAACTATATTTTATACTTCTTCTCGGCTTAGCTTATCTTTCTTGACATAAACAATCACTTTGCTTTATCAAAGTCTATCTAATCAAATGTCCATTGTAACTTCCTTTTCATAACTCAACCTTTCCTCTAGGTGCTATTGTTATGAGTAACTTCTCAAATCCTCTTCATCAATCAAATATATATGACATTTAGAGTAGGTAGCAATATGTCTCATCAATAGATTTGACATCAATGACAAAACAACAATTGTTCCAATTGTAAGTTTCCAACAAATGCAAGAGATTGTTGCCTTTCGAAAGTACATAAAATTATAGGCAGTGCAAATACATTTGCAACAAACCTCTAAAATTAACAGCAAGCAATATTTATGTTCTTTCTCCTTGTTTATCTCAAAGTTGTTTTGAATCTTATCTTTATTTGTTATGGATTTTTAGTCTTTGTAATCTTTATCATTCCAAACCCTTATACAAATAATTTTCCAAAAAAATTGAAATACCCACAAAGATTGAGCAATAAACCTTTCAAATCATGCACTCAATTTATAGACTTGATTGTCAAATCAACCTAAAACTTTACGCAACTTAACATGATAGCAAACAATAGAGACACACAAACAAGGTATTTCTACTACAAATAAACCCAAAACAATGAGAAAATATGAAGCCCAAAATATAATGCATGGTCACAAACCTTTAGGATAATCTCAATAAAACTCAAGCCAACTTTAATAATAATAAACTATCATAAAATTATTGAAAACCACATGGCCTCAAAGCTTCCTTGAACTTGAGAAACAATTGCAAACTCAATTGAAGAAGACCTCAACTATTCAACACAATGATAACCTTAGAAATGAGATTATTCAATTGAATTCCTTAACTACCACCCTCACAAAATCTGGTAATCCTTTGATTCTTGTCCTTGTATCACCTTGAAAATTGTGAACATCTCGTCCAAAAGTCTCCTTCTCCATTGGTTTATCAACCATTGAAGAGTTTGTGAAAAGCCTAAAACAAAAATCTCTAGCAAGAATGATATAAAATGGAGCCAAAACCCCTCGTTTATGGAAAGCCACTCCCAAAATCATGTTGAGTGCCAAAACTCACAACCAAGAGGGAAGTTTCTTTGCATTTCAAAGAATGTAACTCCTCCACTTTTCTCTCACCTCCCAAATTTTATGTTGTAACTTCCCACTTCTAATTATGTAAAAGTTACCAAAAGCCACTCAACATTCTAAAATGTGCTTTCTAATTTCTAATGCCATATTTCACCTCATAAATGAATAAAATGTTGTTATTTCTTCAACATTGAATTGACTTTTAATCATTTGATCACGAAGGAATATATTTCTTAGCTTATCTTCAAGTCTTGATTTGCTATTATTGGATAATTAGACTTACCATAGATAGTGAGTACTATTTAATTTTTTTTTTTTGAAAATGGGAAATGACACTGTTATAATGAACAACAAACTCTCATGTGGAGTGTTTGCTGATAAGTGTGTATGTTATATGTGGTTATAAAAGAATATCTCTCCACAAATGAATTTTATCAAGACACTTACCCCTATCAACATATTATTACACAACGACCACATGGATAATACTTGCCATATGTAAGATATATGTTGAGGAGAACCTAGCCAAAACCTTTGTTATACATATCATTATACAATACACATCACTTAAATGTAATTTATTTACATTGCAAAAATGTCATCTTCTCTTTTCAAATGTTTCTCTGCATCCTACTTTAAGATTGTATTTGAATATTCTCCATATCTTACTAAAATCAATCCATTTAAGAATTTTATTACTATTAAAATACTATATACATTTTCTAAAACACTATATTTTAATACTATCACACTACTAGTTGTGACTATAGTGTTGACTATTATTTTTAATAATAATTAAATAAATAAAATGAACTCATTAAAATAAATCACAATAAATAATTAGAAAAATAAATCATGTGATGCATGGACACCTTAAAATAATATGACCTAATACACAATTATAAAAATAACTATTTTCTTTATATTTTATGATACCCCACCCAATAACAATCTAAATATAATGTAACATGGTAATATTTAATAATATGAACCTAAACTCTTTTGACTCTTTATCTTAATCTCTTGATTTTTAATTTTTTTAAATATAAATCAAATTATTTGCAACAAAAAAAAAAGAGTTGTAAACCTAAACCTAAAAATGTAAACAATCAATTTATCCACTAAACTAAAAGAAAAATTGATTTACAAATACACCACATCATAATGGCCATTAAATCTTGCTTTTAATATTTACCAATACTATAAATAACTAAATCTTAGATTTTATACTCTTCTAAACTTTCAAATCCCTCCCACAAAAATCATATTCCGAACAGCCCCTACCCACCATACGACCGTTACCTCAAATAGTAGTTTGACTTGTTCTTCGCCAATCGCGTAAAGAGGGAAAAAACAAAATTCAAAAGAGAAAACCAAATCGAATTAAAATAAAGAAAAAGAGAAATATAAATTTTCTAATCTCAACTTTCTGCAGGCCGGCCGGTCAGCCGGAAGGCAGACAGCGGCCTTTCACGGCCGCACCTTTTCAACATTTCAAAAACACATTTTTAAATTTGAGGATTTTTATTTTATATTTTATTTCTCGAGTCCGGGAAGCTCACGCTTGGCACCGGATGTGCCGGTCACTTTCACCGGCCTGGGGATTTGACGTGAAGGGAATAAATTAAATACTTCATAATGTATTTTGACGTCCACTGATTTGATTTCCGTGCGCAGTCATTCGCCGGCTCGGGAAAATTTCCCCCGTTTTACGCACGTCGCCGTCAGAGAAATCAGATCCGTCACTTTAAACAACGGTTAAAAATAAAAACAATGTTAAAAATATCTGGTACCGACTCCCTGGGTTAAAGCGCGGAAGGTTGGGAGTGGGACCCGCCTTTCCCGCTCTTAATCCGCGTTTATACTGTAGGAAATTTTAGGGCACAGTTTAATCTTGAATTTAAGAAACAATTTTATTTTGAATTTTAGGGAGCAATTTTATATTGAAATCCAGGGCCCGCCAAAGTTTGTGGGGAACAGGCCGCTAAAGTTGGCGGGGAGGAGGATAAATGTCTTACAATGGGGCGTTTTATGGACACACTTCTATAAGATGGTGGATATAATTTAGTCAATAAATATTGAAAATGTTGTAAACGGTCTAGGTTTTATTAGGTTTGAATTTATTTAAAAAACTGCATTTTTTTTAAGGAACGATTTACACCTTGTATTATAAGTGATTTAGAAAGAAGATTTAGGTTTTGTATGATAATTGATTTGAAAAGGATATTATATTTTGTTTATTCTTATAAATAAACATTTTAAGTTTTGTTTATTTCTTTTATAAAATAATTTAGGTTAGGTTTGTTTATATGTTTTTAAAAAGATATAAGTTTTAATTTATGTATTGATTTATAGAAATGATATAATTTTTTATTATGTGTTCTTATATATTTTACATTGGTTTTTTTTTATCTTTGTATTTTTTCTAAGAATTATTTTATTTAAATTAATGTAAAGTTATAATTATAAACAATTAGATTCTTATGTTAAGACTTGAGGTTGTGTCTTTTTATCCTTTTTAAACATTTATCCATAAAAGTTTAAAATAATAACATATTTTTTCTATTAATTATTTGAATTATGACTTTTTTTTCCAATACATTATATCTCTAAATTATTATTAGAGAATCCAATACATAAAATTATGAGATAATATTTATTATAACTAAGCACTATTTTTTGATGATATTTGTTTTTGACAAAGTCAAATTTAAAATGCCAAATCATTTTACTGAAATTTATTTTATCAATTTTTGTAATATTTATGTTTAATTGACAAATTAATGTAAACATTTTTCTTGTTTTTACATGGTTTCTTTATTTCTCACATAATATGATGAATTACATAAAGATTCTATTATAAAGTTTGTGGTATTAAATTTCAAATGAAGTATTGGAGTGAAATTATGTTTATGCATTTTAGAACATTTAATATTTTGACTTCAAATTTCATTTATATATTAAATATAATTTTGATAAGCGTTATCTAATTTCAATTATTGAAATTAGTAGTTGACTAAATTTGATCGATCAAATTTATTAACAAAGAAAATTACAATAAATTAACACATTTTAAGTCAATATTTTATCCAACTAGTATTCATATTTTTAATTAGTTTCTATTAGACACATAATTAAGAAGTATGTCTTTGGACTATTAAATTAAGATTATTTATATTTAAGGTTCATGTTGAAACTAATTTCTATTTTAAATTTTATTTTCATAACAATTACATATGTACATTTTTTTTTTTTACTACATTCAAAATTAGACCTACTTTACAATAAATATTTTAATTTTGTTAATAAATATATGAAAAGACTATTGATTCTTGTGTAAATCTTATTACTATTATTAATTAATTATATCATCCATTATAACTTACTTTATATTTTTAAAATTATTTAAAAAATAAAAAATAATCTCCCATAATAATTATTTTTAATTTTTATTTAATTTTTTCATACTACAAATGTTCAAAATATTGGTTTAAGGGAAAAGCTATTGGTTTAAATAAACCTAAATTACTTTTATAATTTTTTTTCTTGATTCTTTATATGTTTAGGATGTTAGACTATCTATTTTTAGATCTATGGACAACTTATAATATATGTGATGGTCTTGTATTCTTCCATATAGAAGGCTCTAATTGTTGTATTACAAACAAGACTACTTACCCACTACTTACCCTATTAGGTGGATGATCTTTATGTATCATGTCGTGTGCTATGATATTAAGTTGTTCATTGTTTTTCTTGCCCTCTTCTTCTTTTAGTATTTTTAAAATTTCATAATTCTTGATGATTTCTCATTTTAGACCATTTGTGTTTAGGTATGTAGATGGCTTATATTATGCATGACTAGCTTGAAATTGTGCGTGATTTGAATGTATCATGTAGTTTGTTGTAATATTGAGTTGTTCATCATTTTTCTCACTTTTTGTAGTTTTGCAGTTTCTTGATTCTTTTATAGTATGGAATATTGACTAGTCTATTTTTAGATATACAAATGACTTATAGTATATGGTCTAGCTCCTATTCCAAGTAGGAATTGTCTAATTGTAGTGTAGATAGTCTATCACGTGTAGATATGAATGTACCATGTAGTTTGTTGTGATATTTTATAGTCACAACATTTGACTTATTTTTTAGGTCTATAGATGACTTTTAGTATATGACACTACCTTGTATTTCATGGAGGATGCTTCTACTTGCACTACTTTATTTTTAGAATTTCCTTATTCTTTTATAGTCTACAATATTGAGCTATTGTCTTAGATCTTCACATGACTTATAGTAGATGAGACTACCCAGTGGCTATATTGCAACTAATGTACACACCCTCTCATGTGTGTAATTTAAATGTATCATGTAATTTATTATGATATTTAGTTTATAATTTTCTTACCTTTTTATTATGTTTGGAACTACTAAATCTTCTTCTAAGAGTCACACTAGAACAATCATTTTATATATTAAAGCAACCTAATGCAAAACACTTGTTCTTTATTGAGTTGTAATTTTTTCTAAGAATCTCCTTGCTATATTCTATATTTATAAATTACTTTTTCAATAAAGATATTACATTCAATTTTTAATTAATATTAACAACCATAATTTTTTAAAAAATTCTATTTTAAATAAAACCTTTATATCTGATTGAATTTCTAACCTCGCCCCCGCAAACAATTTTGAATTTATTAAGCACTCAACTCAACATGCATTCTAAATTTGGAGGCTCTATCACACTTTTGAACTAACTACCTAGGTAGCAGAGATGTGAATGGGATATCAGAAAATACAAATTGCGGGGGAAAATAAGATATGTTGAATTCCTTGACAACTGTTTTTGATTGAAATGGCTAAACCCGATGCTCCACAGAAAAAAAAAAAATAAAAATCAGTTGCAACATATGGTTCAACATTTCTAGATTCCTGGGACTCTCTAACTAAAGAGTTTTTAACGGTTATAATGGCAGCTTGTGGTCAGGGTTGCCACGCAGGCAGGACCCACGGTGACGTGGCCAATCTACTTGACCGAAACTACCTGCTCCCAAGAGGTGGGTAACCAGCGCTTTTAACTCTGGGGGGAGAATCTATAGTCTAGGGAATGTATGACTAGGATTTTTAGGGCTTACTTGGTGATGGGATTGTCTGGTGCATTTGCTACGGATCCCATCACT
This sequence comes from Cupressus sempervirens, assembly GCA_028749045.1. Lineage (NCBI taxonomy): Eukaryota > Viridiplantae > Streptophyta > Pinopsida > Cupressales > Cupressaceae > Cupressus > Cupressus sempervirens. The sequence continues at coordinate 750,460,004 of CM053790.1, forward strand.
AAATTTGCGAAGCTTTTGGCATTGATGGAATGTTGATTTGTGGTGGATGTTGGCGGGAATATAGAGAAATCTATGATGAAGCGAAACTGTCATTGATGTTCAGCCATGTGAGTAGGGTAAGTAGGGACTTTGTTTTGAATTGGGGGCATAGAGATGGAGAAGATTCCATGATGGTGGAAAGAGGGGTGTGTGTGGAGGATTACACCTGGCAGGAGGGGAGTAAAGGAGACAACAATCTGAGAACACCACTTGGAAATAGGAGACCTTCTGTCTATGTGGATATTTTGTCCATTTTTTTCCATGTGAAATGGTACTGCCAGCAGGGATTGTAAGTGAAGAGTAGAAAGTCGAAGACAACCCAGAAAACCCAAGGAGGCCTAATGCTATATAAAGCTGTTTGTTTCCCTTCACCTGCACAAAGACATTCCTTACTAGAAAATTTTTGTTTTCCCAAATAAATTAACGGCTCCTTTTGACAGTGGTCTGTACTCTATAACATGGCAACCAAGTGTGCCTGGCTATAATCAATTCATTGGGTCCCTATTGGAAACCCCATGATGTTTGATATGATAATACTTTCCTAAGGCCTCTTCTGTGTTGGATCATGGGGACGAGTGCTCTATTATCCATTGAGTGTTGTTATTATTATTATTATAATTACGGCCATTAGATCTACAAATCTTTACTTCTCTTCTCAGCAAACACCACTGCACAAATCTATGGCAGTTGTCTCCCACTGAGCTTCACTTCAGTCCCTGAACCTTAAAGTTCAAAACTTGGGGGGTTTATAGATGCAATCGAGTACCGGGAGTAAGAAGAGTGTATTGTAATCTTACTCAAACACTGATTTGGTTGCTGATTTGGGGCATTTAAGGGAGGGATGGATATTCGGTGTTCCCAAAACTTGGATGATGGTGAGCTATGGCTACCCTCCGATTTCCTGAGTGATGAAAGCCCTCCCAAAGAAAGAAGAGTCATGCAGAGCAATAAAATCAATAGGCCGCAGATTCCTTCCGAGTTTCCCTATGAGTGGAACTCCTTCGGGCTTGCCCTGGATTCCTCCTCCTATAACTCCCCTGTTGAGTCAGTTGTAGGCTCAACTGAAACGGAGAGTGATGAAGAAGATGAACATGTCGCTGGATTAGCACATCGGATTGCTCATTCCATGCTTGATGATGACGACAACAGCTACAGAATTCCTGATTTGCAGTGGACATCTAGACCGAATGTCTTTGATTCATGCAAGGTAGTGCCTAATAGATTTACTTAGCCTTGTTTCATGCTTGGTTTTTTTGGTAAATCTTGAAGAACATGGGGTCTAATTTTTGTTCTTGAATTTTTCATTTTTTTGCCAGTCCAATACAATGGCTAGGTCTCCACAATCTATCTTGTCGGCAGCGGGTAGTTGGTCTACAGTGAGCTCTAAAGGACCTTCACAGGTTTCGTCTCCTCCTACTACTCCCCTGACAGAGAACACGGATGCGTTTGAATTACTGTATGCAGCCGGGGAAGTTGTGAGGTTGGAGATGGATGGTATGCGGCAAATACCCACATCTCAAATACATGGCCAAGGCATCGTTGGAGCTGTTAGACGGCAGAACGCCCCTGCAACACATCCTTTCAACAAGGACTTCCAGACCGGGAGCTCAAGTTTCTCAGGATTTCCTTCCAAGGATCGAGTTTACTCATCTCAAACGCTTCAAAGAAGTTGGAGTGATAAGGTCAAGGAAGAAGATAGGAGAAACCTTCCTTACCAAGTAATAAAGCCTTTCCTCACTTGTTTTCAATCTCTTTTGATTTTATATAGATCCTAGGCCTACCAGTTGTACGATATGAGGACTATGATTAACAAGTGGTTTTGTTTTGTGTTGTTTTCCGCAACAGTATAGGCAGCCTAAGAACAATAATACATCTGCTTGGGGAAGACAAGCGAAATCTACACAAGTTCAGCACTTGCAATCCAGGGCAGGCAGCAAATCTGGTGTTGTCAATCGCTCTACAAAGTCTGTTGACTACTCTTCTTCTCCATGGCCTCCTCTCCAGCAAGCTGGGGGGTCTGGAATGAGAGCCGTTTTCCTTGGCCCCAATGGCTCAGGCCGAGAGTCTGGAGGCACTGGTGTGTTCTTGCCTCGGCGTGTGGGTAACAACTCCGACTTGAGAAGGAAGCCAGGTAGGATTGTTTTTCTCTCGGTCCCTCTCTTTAGCATGATTTTAGATCTTCGCGTGGATTAATGAAAGCGTTTCAAACTAGGGTTTCATGACTGATTTGCTGGCCAAGGCTCTTGCATACACGCTATTTTTCATGTTTTCTGATATTCAGTGTTGGTTTCTGACATGGGGTTTGTTTGTTTCATAGCTGAATGGTAAATTTGTTTTGCTGGGTGACATATTTGCTGTTTTGGTTTTTTCAGGTATTTTATCCTTTGTGAACAACTAGGTCTGTTTTTCAATCCTCCATGTTGTAATATAGTCCATCCGGTTGCCTATTCGTGCATCTTTTTAATTAACGAGGTTGCAATCTTCAGCTTCTTTTTTCCATGTTTTTCTTCTCTGGTAGAAATTCTTGGATCCTATTTGAGTTTCTTTTCTGGTTAGGATGCTACTACTATTTGCTTGTCATTGCTAATGGTTGGACCCTAGCTAGGTGGTGCTAGAATTTATGTTCCAACTGTTCTCAAGTTGCCGTGTTAATGGAATACCTTGTTTTTGGCTATACTGTTTTTCTCAGGAGTATGTTTATGTGTTTTTTCGTTGGATTTCTAACTGTGATTTGTGCATCTTTTCTGCCTGGAAACGGCTTAGGGTTACTGTTACTCTTTCCTGCCTTGATTTTTTTTTAAATATTAAAAATTGAATCCTGACTAGAATGGTGTCATCTTTGTTTTTCGATTCTGTATGCCTCCGTATCTGTGTTTTATCTGTTCTGAAGTTGCTGTGTTATTTTTAATATATGTTGTTTTGTTGGATTTCTAACTGTGATTTGCACCACTGCAGCTTGTTCCACTGTTCTACTGCCCTCAAGGATTGTGCAGGCACTGAACCTTAATGTTGAAGACATAAATGCTCAAACAGGGCTGCAGTGCAGTGTTTCTCATAATTATCGTGGTGAGCTATAATTTTTTATTATGTTTATCTGATCTGAACTTCACTTGTGCTTATTTTGTTGACTGATCTGTTCAATATTTGCAGATGCCTTGGTATCAACACCTGCAATTCATCCATCAGGACAGTATGTGGGGAAACCTGTGGATCATTGCAAGCTTGCGCCACAAAATGGAATATCTGAGCACCAAAATAACACTTTCTATTCAACCTCTTCCCAGATCCAGGCCGCACCAGCGGAAATATGCTTACCTCAGGAGTGGACTTATTAATTTTTCACCTACTGCTAATATCTAATGCTTATTTAGGATCTACAGATAATTTCTAATCTACTCGATTGAAGAAAATTTAGAAGCTTAGGATTGTATTGGGGGGGATGGAACTGCTCTGTCGGGAGAGTAGTCTGTTGGTTTTGGTGTTGTAAAACACATAATAGAAGTGACGGGTCATTGATGGTGGCTTGTATTTTGCTTGGGCAAGAGTTCCCAAGTTCTTATCTGGACTGTACAGTAGTGAAATTTTTCGGGATAGATTAATTTGGCATTGTTATAAGCATCATTGCATCAAAGGGGGTGCTAGTTGAGCACCGGCAAGGTATTATCCAATAATGTGGCGTGTTTCCAAGGCCTCAGTGGAAACGGTTATTGCATTTTGTAATAAATCGAATATAATGAAATTCATTACAGTAAAAGGTTCTTTCTAGTATTGGCTCGAGAATGTGTTATTTACTGATTCAGAAAGCACAAATTTGTTCATTGTTTCGATTTATGGCAGCATAGATTTTGATCTATTGTGATAAACACCAATAAAAGTACCCTAGGCCCTTGCAGTTATCTTGATTGAACATAATATTAGGCTATGCAACAATTTCCTGTAGCATTGAGTTTAATCCATTTCTGGAAAACAATCATGGTTGCCGTGTCTCTTTTTGGTTTCTGATTTGTGGGACGATTTCTGCAACTTTTTACCATACCATAGCCGATTTTGTGGGTTTCTGATATTGCAACAATTTTTTTTGTTTTAAATATTGCTTATATCAATTCTTCACAAAATTAGAGTGTGCGTTTTTGGTTCTTGATTTGTGTGATGATATTTTTGGTCTTCTACCAACTCTAAACCAATTCCGACGTACTGTTCCTCTTGGCGGATATGCCACATCTTTTAAATCCGATTTTCTGAAAAGTTAGGGCTTCCGTATTTTATTTCTGTTGTTTGTTTTTTGTCTTTTTTTTCGGTGTTTTTACAACTCAAACCCAGAGATTACTCCAAATTTTGATGACCGTGAGGTAAATCCCTACGAATTGAGAAATTCTCGCTTTTTTCTTCCGCTAATATTTGTTGGGGAAAGATGTATGCACACTTACAGTGCAATTTGTAGTAAAGAAAATATAATTTGTTAGAGACGAGGTTTCTACTGAAAGCCTTGAAATCGGCAATAATTTAAAATATTTTCTAGTAAACCTTTTCAGACATAAAAAACCTTTTCAGATATGTAAGACATGGATTATAAATAATCAATTTCAGATTCCTTCTTGCGTAAGTGAGTAATACGGGCGTTTACCTGAGATTGAACAAGCAGAAGTGACTATAATATATCATCTGATCTACGAATATATCATTTTTAAAAATCGAATAAGATGTAAAATATAAAGTTAAATTGACCTGTATAAGAGGACTGAAAACTAAAAACCAACACTTCAAAATATTACGAAATAGCAGCCGATCATTACACGACAGCAATAGTGACAGCTATAAGAAACTAGCTGCATAACCCATCATAAGATATAACTCAGCTGTTCCCAATTTTACTCTCTCGAGCTTCAGAAAAACACACCTCTGGCCTGCTTTTGGCATTTCCTTTGGAATTATTATCCTTCATAGCACGGTAATATAACAAAACTTTGCATCTGTATTTTCATATATGAAATAAAATTAACTTGTCCAACTGTATGGCTAATAATATTATCATGCAACTCCACATTAAGTAGAGCTTCTCTCTAATTTAATTTTCTTTAAAACAAACTGATTTTTCCAATTTTTTTCTGGCCTTTAACTGAAAGGAACAATTGATTAGTTGAATTATCATATATTTTGTCTTATCTGCGATTGCCAATTTGAAATGCAAAATCTTTCAAACAATCAATTTTTTCATTAAACCTGCAATTGAACTTAAAATTCAATCAAAAACCTTAAGGACGGATCTGGAAGCAGCTATAGGCAAACTTTCTCCACCGAGAAAAAGAAAAAGGATCTGATGACATACTGCTCGGGCCTATTATTTGGAGCACTAGCCTTTTCCAACTGCATATGAAGGCTCAATTCTGGAGAATCATATTGTACTTAGGGTGTGGTTGAGGCAATTTTTTACGAGTCCTTGATGATGTGTTTAGCTTTCGAGGTTAGTACCTCACCTGGACAGGACATTAATAGGGTAAAGTGCAAAACTTTTCTAGATGCTTGTGTTGTTTTGAGAATATAAGGCCAATTGTCGTGCTTAAGATTCTTTTGCTTTTAGCACTCTTTGGGACAGAAGGAATCAGGGGGTTTTACTTGAAGGATAAACTACTCTACAGGCTTAACATGTATTGTGTGAGAAGATTAAGGCCATTATGGTAAGCCAAATTCTATTGTGTTGAATTATTTCGTCGTCAGTAAAAGATATGCACGTCTCTAGTGGTTTGGGAGGCAGTTATGTTAACCAAATGCTCATTTAGTTAAGTTTCTGTTTGGGTAGTCAAGCAATGAATGGATGAATGGACCAGGGAAATGGGTGGCGCTATCTATGGTGTAATGGATTAGGAAAATGGGTGCTATCTATGGTGTAATGGATTAGGAAAATGGGTGGTGTCGTCTATGGTGCAACATATATGTACCATTATTCAATGGAAATATAAAAGACTTCCACTATTTAACACTGGTTAGGGGTATATGCCTGTAGCCACTGGCGAAATGGGTTAACAACCTCTGATAGGGTCTCTCTCCACCAAGAGTTTCAATATAAAGGTGTTTATCTACTTAGTTTAATTATTTGACAAGTTTAAGGTTGTTTCTAGATTTGATTGTGTGGGAGTTGATTTTAGTAACCAATTTTGAGATAAACTCACTTTTTGAATTTGATTGTAGAAGAGTTTTGATTATCAAATTGATACTAAAAAACAGATCATCCACCTAATAATTACTTTTGCTTTTATTAATCAGAAATTAAAACATTGATACGAAGAATTCTCACAAATCAGAACAGATTGTCGACATAATAACTAGTAAAAATCAATTGTTTTAGTCTACAATCTGTCTATTTGTATGAGTGGCCTAGGGGTGATGTACTATGCAACAGCCTTCCCAAAAGTGCTCACTTGCTCTAAAGGCTAAATATGCTTTGTGTGGTGAACTTTATTACCAAGAAGGAACATCCAAGAGATAACAAGTCATGGTCCAAGTTGCCATTAGATCAAAAGGAAGGTGCCATGGGATCCATGAATTAGTTGACACTCAGCCTCCTCATCTTCAACCATTCTCATGTTCTTTCCTGGGACAAGTGAAGGAACAACTTTTTACCCGAGTGTGATCTGAGTCATACTGAAATGACCCCCCATTTCTCATTCCCAAAAGGAGGCTTTAGCAAGAGGGGTTTTGTTGATGTCTTGATAGTGTACTTTTTAACTGTTGGTAGACCATCATCTTTCAAGTTCTAGTTTAAAGGGGAGTGGATAAAGCGTAACCCGCATACGGTCTTAGAACTCAAAAACAAGCTAGTCAAATTTGGAAATTCATGGGAGAACATGATCAAGTTTATGAACTAATTAAAAAAATCTTCGATTAAGACCATTACTGTCTCCCATTTTCGTGACTCGATTTAGTGTGTCGACAAGCCTCTTAAATATATGACAAATATATTTGAGGAACTGATTTATGATATGAATGTGATCAGTTTGTCGGCGTCAGAGTGGTTGACGTACGATCTTAAGAAAAATAATATTAATCTGTGATGTGGAGCGCTTTCCATATTTGTAAGTACCTCTTTCGCAACTTTGTCTGTTGGCCGTAAAGAGCTCTTCCTAACTGATAAGCGGTGTTTTACCCACCTTATTGAGACGTTTCATCCGAGTGAAGCAAAGGGGAGGAAAGAGATCGATACTAACCCAACTGAAGTTCACAGAAAATAACTTCGATCTTTAATGCTATACAATGATCTTTCAAGATCAGACTGAGTGGTTCCCTTGAGGTGGATTTGTGATTTTTCTTGAGTTGAGCGCACGGGTGTATTTTTTTTTTCCACAATCGGTCATGGGAGATACTTTATAGTAATATAGGATTATTGATAGTCCTTGTTTGAAGCACCTTATATTTTCTCAGTATGGTACAAGAGCTATACACATGCTTTTGCAAAGTTCGAACTTGTGAACTCTTTTCTAGAATAGAATAAAAAGTTCTTAGTGATTAGAGAAATTTGGAAAATCCAATGCTATTAGTTCTATTTAGGTGGACAATCTACTTACACTAATGGGGAACCACTTTGGTTAAAAATTTGGTACATTTTGGATGATATGATTGTTTTCTATAAAATAGTGTATTCTAATTGTGATATTGCTATCAGGGTTTAATGTGTAGTTTTTTAGTCAAACACATCGACTAATGTTTCATGAGTAGTGATTCACATGAATCAATATCTCATGAGAATAAATGGAATGCTTAGCACTCATTAGATCCAGGGGATGCTCACAGAGGTGAAGCACTGGGACTTCTTGGGAGGTCACCACCCCAATACCACTCTAGTTCAAGCGAGCTTAACTATGAGGTTTCCTCCACGATTAAATCCACTATGCTTGCAACCCCATTTAAAAAAACTTCACTGAGTGTTGTGACTTATGAACCATTCATTAGAAAGTCCCTTAAGCTCATAAATTGATAAGTAGGAGATATTTTCCACAACAAGTCAAATTGTGATATGATGCAGGAGCATCCTGGGGTAGTTGGCTATCCTGCATGATTAAGGGATTTTGATGGGGTTGAGTGGACCTATTTGGGTCTTGGGTAATTAATTTTGATGTATTTAATAAGTATTGTAAGCTTTTAAAGGCATTTGGTATTTAAATTTTGTTGGAGGCAGACTTGTGGCTCTTCAAGTTGTAGTGCCTGCCCCTAGTTCACATTTCTGTTATTTTTGTCGAACGCTTTTAGGCTAATTTTACGTTTAATGATTAGTAGTATTGTTTGGTGATTATCAGATATTATCTTAGATTCAGTTGATTTTTACTCTATATTTCATATATGCATGATGATTATACACTATTTTCAGATATTGATAGTTTATTATCACATGTGTTTTCTGATGGATACTTACCCCATACTTGCATGTGTATAGTGTGCGTGTTTATTTTCTTTATGTATGGCATTTTTGATGTGGTTAAGGAAGGGAGTCGTAGTCACCTGCTAGTCGGGATCTACACAATGCACCACTTCTTGCCATTACTTGTTTAGCTTAGAATATTGTGTCTGTACATGCATGGATTTTATGCAGGTTGCAAGTATTGGGTATCAACTTCCTTGAATTGCCAAGATGAGCGTATCCTATCGCATTATTTCAATGGTAAGAGAGGGGAGATAAATTCTTAAGTCCAAATCTCATACCTTTAAGTCATTTGTCCTAATTGAAAATTAGAACAAGTATCTGAGTTAGTACCCTCCGAATGCGTCAGATGACATTAATTCGTGATTATAACCCTTTTGTTTGATTTGGTATATGTTTTTCTATGATGGGTTTTCATATGTTGTTTCATGAGTCTTTGAGGTATTTTCTATTAATTAAGTCTAATTAAAAGATTAATTAATGATTTAATTTAATGAAAAATTATTATGATATTTTAATATTTTATTTTATTTAATTAATTGAGAAATTAATTAAATAAAAACAATTAAATTTTGGAGACAAAAGTTTTAAATATAAATTTAAAACGTGATACTATTTATTTAATTTAATAATAATATATTTAGAGTTCATTTTTAAATAAATGTGAAATATTATTGTTACTTAAGTTAATTAAATATTTTATCAATTAAGTTTTTAAAAAATAAATTAAAAGTAAAAAAGATATTAAATTATTAAAAGATTCTAGATGGCATGATGCGTGCATGAGATTAAATAAAATAAAATAATTAAAAGATAAAATAAGTGAAAATAATAATGTTATTTTAATTTCATTAAGTGCGTATGGAATTAAAAGTAATAAATTAATTAAAAATAGAAGTCAAGTGGAAAATTAAATAAAGTTATTTAATTATGCATTTAACATGCATGGAAAGGATAAAAAGAGTAATGCAAGATAAAACAAAGATTAATAAAATGTTAATTTGGAGTTAAGAGTTGTCAGCAAGGAGTTCTCCCAGGTGAATGCACAATCAGTGCCCCGATTTAAGGAGAGAACTCTTTATCACAATTAGGGGGTTCATTTTTTGAAAGACAGGAATTTGGAGACGAAATTGGGAGCAAATTTTGGAAAGGAAAATTTTGGGAAAGACTGTTAGAAAGAAGTTCTTAGATAGAAGCAAATTCTTCCGCAAATCTTCTGGGTGTTGCAATTTTAGCATCAGAACCAAGTAGGTTCTTATGTTTTGAATCACACAGTTAATTACGCTATTTAAATAATTTTGTCTTCTTCGTGCCTGTGAATTGTAAATCTGAATTCTCTGTGATAAAACCCTTAAAAACGTTTCAATATTGTAAATTGTTAAATACTAGCTAATGTCTTCTGCATGCGTAGAAATTGGATAAGTAATCAGAAACCCTTGTTACGTAGATTAAAGGAATTAGAAATCTGATTTGGAAAGGGATTGAAATTGGAAATAAAAATCTTAGATTGAAAATTCGAATAATTGAAAGTGTTTCCTCCATCATAATTGAAAGTGTTTCCTCCATCAACTATATTTGCAAATTATATAAAAAAAAAAATCAAAATCAAAATAAAGAAATAAGTTAATTAATTAAAATAAAATAAAATAATATATATATAAGAAATTATTTGTAAAAAAGATTTGTTGTGGGAATGAAAATTTAATAAAATAAAATAAAATGATATATATATATATATAGTTAAAATTTAATGTTGGAGGGGATTTGTTTTAAGTAAACAAGTTCATATTCAAAACAATTATGATGGGACGAAATTTATGTGATTTATATATTACTTTAAAAATAAAAAAATAAAAAAAATAAACTTACCCTACTTACCTTTATCGCTGGCAACTCCCAATTTTTCTTGCAGTATGGTACAGTACCTCTGGTGGGGAAAATTGAGGTGGCCGCACGACCCTTTATATTTAAAGCCGACGGCATAGTCTAAGAGACTTACTGCGATTTAAAATCGCATGACTTAAACTTTTGAATCATTGCTATTCTTTTTAAAATTAAGTTTTAAGTTATATAAAACTTAGTTTATATAAAATCATTTATTAAAGCAAGATACGTTAAGGCTTCTTACAAACTTTTATTAATATTTTGAATTAAAGTAAGACATGTTAAAGTTTCTTATAAACTTTTATTAATATTTTAATTAAAGTAATTTGTTAAAAGTTATATATATATTTTAATTTATAATGTTTATTAATAAAGTTTATTAATAGTTTATTAATATTAATTAATTCATTTATGAATACTTATTTAATAAATGTCATTTAATAATGCTTTATTAATTATTTTTATTAATATTTAATAATTTAAATATTAATGCATTTTAATATAGTTGTTGTAAATATTAATTTATTAATAATTTTTGGTTAAATATTAATAAATTAATAATTAAGGAAGATATTAATATAAGAATTTAGATCAATGATTATTAACGAATTTAATTAAAATTAGTTGAATTGAAGTTAATTAATAAATGGGTATTATTTGATAAAATTATAGAATTAGATGGAGTTATTAACGAGGATTTAATTAATGGTGTTAAAAATTTATAAATAACGATTTTAATAAATTCGTAATTGTTTTATTTAAAATCATTAAGGATCATTTTTATAACTTAATAAATAAAAGATTATCCTTAGATTGTTTATAAGGTAATTGTGCAATCATTTAAATATAGCAATGGGTTAATTGTAAGAGCTAATTGTGAAAACTTACTACTTAAGACATACATGAAACTGGAACTTAAAACTTTACATTAACTCAACAATGTATTATCATTCATACCTAACTATGTGATGATTATGTTTTCTATGTGACTATTCTATTGTCTATGTTTTGGGGTTTGTTTAGATGTTGACCAGTTTAGGATGTTACCAGAGGCTCGGGGGTTTGTGAATGTGATGTTATGATGATTTGTCCTTGATCTTTCTAAACCCAACCATGGTGATGTGTTGATATGCTCTATGATGGATGTTTTTATTGGTTGTTAATGCTTTCCAGTTTCCTTGTGTGAAGCTGAGGTGTATGTATTGAGATACCTAACTTAACCATTTTTGAGTCATTGATCAGTTATATTTGATTTGCCTTCTAGTCGCTTTGAGAGGACTGAAGTTTTTTGAGAGATTTGTTCTTGATGATGTCATGTTTTGACTTGACCATTTTGGAGTCTTTGATCAATATTGTGATTTATTATTGGGATACTTTCTGGTTGCTCGTTGGAGATCCATTGGATATTGTGATTTATCATTGATGCCTTCAGTTGTTGATAGAGAACTGTTGTGATCATTATGATTATTATTTGATGCTTTCTAGTTGCTTGTGGAGAACTGATGTGATTATTGTTGCTTTTCAGTCGCTTGTATAAGGCTGAGGTGATTTTGTGAATTGTGATTTCATGTGCCTAGGGTAGGTTATCTATGTGTAGTGTCGGGAAGTGGCTTGCAATGGGGGCCGGGGCCCTAAGTAGCCTGCCAAGGTAAATCATTGTAAGTTGTTTTAATAAGTGATAAGATTTACACTAAATGAGAGTAAAATGAACCTAACAAGATTAATTGTATGTTCTCTCCCATGCCTTGAGTGCTAGTACAGACTAGGATGGGGTCGAGAGAACGCTTGGTTACAACCTTGCATTCCGTAGTATGCCTCGTCAATATGAGAGGATACTAGTGGCCGCAAGGATCACTAGGGACCCGAGATTCCTAAGGGATTACTCAAGTAACTTTTATGCGACTTTTGCGATGACACTTTCCCGCTTGCATAGTAGATTCCTACGTGTCTTTGTTGTGCCTCTGGGTCTAGATGTCGATCTACGTGTTGGAACCTTGAGTTAGTATACTTTTAGGATTTTCTGGACTTAGAGAGTACTTGTGATCATGTGATTTGATATCCTGTTTGGGACTTGAGACTATCTCCTCAGCGCGGTGGGAGTGGACCATTTAGGTTCCACGCGATCGGATGGTAGTGCTTTTTCACTCTTACCATTGAGATTCGTCTGTAGTCACCGTGGCTGGAGCATTCTTTGTTGGCATTTACCTTCATTCTATTCATGGATTATTATGATGGATGGTTAGATTTTATGATGGATGTTTTATCATTATGGATGTATGGATGTATCATGTATGGTGAATGATTTCATTTATTTTATTGCACTAGTATCATGGATCTGAAGAGGATGATGTATATCTATTTTTACTTATGTATATTCTTTTAAGCCTTTCATACCCTGTGACATGTACAATGGATGATTGAGCATTCCGAATTAATTTGCCAAGAGGCATTCAGAACAAATGTATATTATGGACATTGGACTTTCTTATTATTCTTTCATGTGGATGTGGTAGTTGTTAGACTTAGAATTAATTAAATTTAAATGTGACTCAATGTCTTGGGATCCTTAAGGAATGTAACTTGTTATGTATGTTTGTTGATGATTACATGTTATTGCTTCCGCTACTATGTGTTTGATGTGTATGTTATACATTCTTACTTTAAAAAAAAAAAAAATGTTTAGCAAACTTAGTAAAACTTTAGGTTAATTCTTTTGGATCCCTTGGCGGGGCGTTACACAAGTAGTTAATGTAAGGGATATTTAATTTGTAGCTTATTGGGCCGACTTGTGGCTTAGTTGGGTATAAGTAGGGGTTGTGGTGAAGTCTTTAGTCATTATTCATCCATCTTGGAGAAGAGGAGGTGGTAGAGGAGCAAATTTTGAGAAAGGCTAGTAGCTGAGGTTTGGGAAACAAGGAGATTTTTTGGTGGGCTTGTGAGTACTAGTTGGATCTTCCTTAGAGGTTTTTACTAGAGTGTGGATTGGATTTTGAGGGATCTTGCATAACTATTACTTGCTTTGTATTTGGCCGTAACTGAGAAGGCCTTATATCCTGACACATTGCATGTAATTAGTTATATCTATGAATAAATTATTGTGACTTGGCTTCAAATCTTGCATCGCAATTTATCTTCCATTGTGTGGTTATTTGTTGGGGGCTAGGACATCTCCTTTTGATATTCTCCCACCTTGTATTGCATCTAGTGGTATTAGAGCGAGGGTTGTTCCTGAGTGTGTAGACTGAGCATCAAAGTTGAGGTAGTTTGCACCAGGGTCTTGTGAAGTGGATTTATTAGGGTTTGCAAACATCTTGGAAGGTGCCTTCGAGAAGATTGGACCCTAGGGCAATTGATGATCTTAGTGATGCTGTGGAAGAAAGGATCTCAGAGAAGGTTAAAGTAGATTTTGGATCTAAAATAGAGGAGGTTAAAGCCAATTTTAGATCTGAGATGGCATTGATGAAGAGTGATATGATTGCTGAGATCATAAGTGCTATAGGCAGTTTACCTTGACATATAGGTACTAAAGATGGTTACGAGGAAGCAGTCAAAGACTTTAAAGTTACTAAATCAAGTGGTGAGGCCAAAACTGATCGTGTGGAGAGACCTATGGGAAATAGGGTTGGTCATTTTGCTAGACCTGGATCTTACTTGAAATTGAAGCATAAGATGGAGGTTTCTAATTTCTCAAGTACTTTGAATCTTGAAAACCTGATTGATTGGATTGGTGACACTACTACATTTGACATCATTTTTCTACCAAAATTTTCAACCATCAACTAAAAAAGTTTAGTTTGGTCGGAATGTAGAAGGAAAAAAATTATTTTTTTAAAAACTAAGCCCCGTGTTGGTCAAAATTTCGACCGACACATGTTGGTCGAAATGGGGGGCTTAGATGTAAAAAATAAAAATAGTTCATGTTTGTTGTTTTTTGCGTGCATGGGATGTTTTGTTGGAGTTAGCTACTTGATGTGCCATCACCAGACAAAAAAATGGATGCCCTGGTTCTGCCCTAGCTTGCTCACGGTTGGAGTTGGAAACTTGATATTTTGAAAAGGAGGTGATCGGTCTTTTGGAAGTTTAGATTTGGAAACAGCAAGGCCAAATGCATAAGGTGGAGTTTCAATTGTTTTCTCTTTAGATTCATTGCCTTTACATCTACCAAAAGCGATTTCTTATTCTTTCATCTCTTCATTATCATTTGTTCCATGATTGTATTCAATGCAATTGTATAACTTGTACATGGTTGCTTCTTTTCAATCCAAGGAATCATTATGTCCAATTCTCTTCCATCGGTTTGATGGGCATTTTTTCCTTGTTCTTTCTTTGATGGGCATTTTTTTCCCTTGTTCTTTCTTATCTTTTGAACTTGGTAGCAAGTGCAAGGGACCCATTCTTCACTTTCCTCGTATGGTATTGCTTGGCCGGTGATGCCCTCTCCTCAACAAATTCTATGATATTTCATGCTTGAGAATATGCCTCCCTCTGAACAATCCTTAATGGATTTTGCATGAATTGGAACAATGTTCTCTTCTATGCTAGTTTCCTGATGTCAAAAGTTAAAATTAATATCTTTTATATATCAGGTTTGGACTTCATTCCTAGAAGCATCAATTCTAATTTTTAGCAATTTTGTAGAACATCTTTTGTGGACATAATTTACTCCTTACCTACATTGCAAACAACAAAGAAGGAAACATTTGTTTTGTTGTTTTGCTATCTTAAAACTATTTTAATCCTTTTAAAGCCTTCATATCAGATCTATACATTTCTTGATCACATGGCTACATACATCATCGTGAAATATGGAAAAAAAAAAAATTGTTTTTTGATAATAATTATAGACTACAAAAAGCCATATTTTGGGCATAAAAAGGGCATTGACATTTGACACAGATTAAGCCTTCTTAGCTTGCCATGCCATTTGCAAAACCTTCAACAAGTTATGTGCCCTATGAACCATTGATCATAGATCTGCTTAGTTCCTTCATTAACAACTAGGTGGTATTTTTCATCATGTCAAATTATGTGATGTTTAATTAGTACCGATCTTGAAACAATTGCAAGAGTAGTGGTTTACAAGAGCTCATCTCTTGTGATTACAAATAGTCCACCTAGCACTCATTGCATCCATGTGATCCTCATACATTCGAAGCATTTGAGATTTATTTGGTGTTGTTGTTGCAAGACCAGTACAAATTTGTTTGCATCTGCAGAAAAGAAAGCATGGAGAGTGTGAAGGAGAAAATGCTATAGGTCTAGGAGCTCAAAATGCTGTTAATAAAAAAATTCTGGGTGCCCATTGTTTAAAATTTTATGGAAGGTTCTCTAAGGCTTAACAACCATGTTTGAATGCTTCAAGTGGGCTAGAGTTTGGTAGGATAGACTCAAAGCAGAGGAATTTGTTATGGAGTTGATAGCAATAGCATTGGATGTTTTGGATAATCTACACTCCCCATTGGAAAACCAATGATATGTGTGTAATATGTGCAACCCAAAATCATGTTATATAATTTTTTTTTTATATAAATCAATAAACTGATTAATTAATATAATATTCTTGTAATCCTATAAAGATATATAGGAGGGATGTGAAATATATATCTTCCTATTAGTTTATTCATTATTGTATTTACATATAAATGGTTATATATAGATATATATAGGAATATCAAATTATATATTATATTGTACAGCGAACCCAACTAGACTGATTTTGGGATTGTTTTACCCTATTGGAAAAACCAATTTTTATAAACTAGCAAATCACCACAGAGCAGCTAGATGTTTTATGACAAAAACCTAGAAATATAGTTGCATTTATATAGGATGAAGGTTTATTAAAATTTAAAGAGGGAAATATGTAATGGATATAACAGTCCAAGAGATTTGACCAGCTGGAGATGAATACAATAAAGAACTAGGGGATAGTAGAATAGATAATATAATAACATTACAACATAGTGCACATGAATAAGAAAGGAAATTAGGAAACTAATTGAATTCTCATCATTCTAGCTTCATCATCACCTTTACCATATATTTGTCTTAACAATATTCCCAAATGAGAACACTAAAAAAATTCCAATTTCTTGTGGCTTGTATCAGATCAGAATGTCAGAATCACAGTGAGAAAATGTGGTTATCTGGATATAGGAAGAAAATCAAGATAAGATTGTAAGAGCATGATGGCACACTGGGCTGCCTCTATGTTTGATCTTTTTGATTCTCAAATGGTTCATGGTGATCTTGTTGGCATTTTTTCAATGATCACTACTACATTTAACCTTATTTTTCTATTGCAATTATGTTTCTTTTTCTCTACTTCATTTTACTAAACATTCCCTATCAACAAAATATTGATTGTGTTTCAATATTAAAATGTATGAGGGTATGTGAAGACTTTTCCTATTATCCACAAAAACTAATTGAGAAGCACATGAAGTTTTGACAACTCATGCACCCTTGTGATGCAGAGGATAGGGTGATGGACCCAAGTAAAAACCCAAAATGAGCAAGATTGTAGGAGTGTTCCTAGTGACCCTTCTAGGTCTTGATAGGCAAGTTCTACAACCAGTCAACTCTAGGATGTTTTAGGGTCTCAATAGGGTTTTTATATTCTATCTAACATGTTCCCATCAACACCTTTCAGTTTCCATACCCTGCAAGCCAAAATGCATAACTCACCTAAATGTTGTCAATGCAAAATTGTAACTTCTGTAATAGCAGCAAGACAAAATGGTGGATATCTTTTGGTTATCACAAATGACACAGTTTCAAACACCCTTTATCTTCATTCAAAACATATGTAAATCTTGGATGGGCTTCCTTTGGCAAGTATCAAAGTTTCTTCATAATGACCCTATTTCAACAATGAAGCAATAGTGCATTACAAAGCAACGTATAGAAGTACTCAATGTATGGACTTCAAAACTTGCATATGTTTCTAAAATGTCTTAATTAGAAAAATCCACACTCAATTCCACTCTATGGGTTTCCTAACCCCAAAAGGCCCAATTCATCTATTTGAGTTTAGATATCTTGATCTCTAATTTCTTTTCCAAAATCATCCTCCAAGGTGGAACTCGCTAATCTGCTCTTCTTATATGCTTATGGAATTTTTTTGGATGTTCCAAAGAATTTCAACATCCAACCTTTATAGACATTTGAGTCCTAAATTCATTTCCCTTGATGTTAGGCCCAAATGGTCTAAGGATTAAGCTTTTTAAAATTGTACAACCACCATGAGGCCAAACTTGCATAAGCTAATTGATTTCTAATTAAGTGAAATCTGATTTCTTCTTTTGACCCTTAGGTCAACCCACTTAGGCCTATTTTTCAACAAATTTCAATTGCAATTATTTCAAGGCTGAAATTGTAATGATCTTAGGCTCACGAGTTTTTGAGATTTACCCATCTTTTGAGCTCACATATTCTTGATTGAAGATTGCATTAATATGTTTCAATCTTTTATTCATCTTCATTAGTTGATGCATTAATCACATTAGTCATTGCTATCAGGATTAGTCAAGGCATGCTGCTGTTAGCACCTAAGTAACTTTCACCTTGTGACATCTCTTTGAGGCATTTTGGAAATAACTAAGATACATTGTCTATAAATCCACATTTTACAAACATCTAGGCCTTCTATAAATTATAGGATCATTTTAGTTACATTTGAAAATATTAATAAAAAATTTCCATATGTGCAGATATAAACATTAACTATAACATGTCCAATTTATTTGTAGGTATATTTTCTTGTGAAGAAAGACCACGTCTGACAATATGAACCTAGAACAAAATAATGAGACAATGGCTGCATTGTGGGCTTAGTTTCGAAGAAAACCTAATAAATGTTATTGTCCTTGCAAAAAGTGTAAGGGCTTAAAGAATTGAAGAATTCTAATCACAATAGCCCAGAGTCATTGTAGACAATATGGTCATGTTGAAGGGGGCCACGATTTTCGTCCATTGCTAAATGTGGATTTCCTATTGGAGGAACATGAAGGTGTGAATATCCAAGCTGAGGATAACACTCCCATGGAAGAAGATGATAATGTGCCAGAGGACACGATTGAAGAAGATGGTATTGGGGCAAGTGATGAAAAGGCTCATAATGATGGTACTAGCGAATCTGATAATGATGATGAAGATGATCTTGATATACCTTTACTTGAGAAGGCACACGAACCCTTATATGAAGGCTCCCAAACAACTCTACTCTCGGCTACAGTGTTGTTGGTGAACTTAAAGGTTATGAATGATATATCCAATGTAGCAATGTCACGTATGCTAAGGTATGCCATTTTTGTCATCTTCAGTGTTAGCATACAATTACTATTCATTATATTAACAATGCATATTTGTTGTTGTAGGTTAATTAGTGAGTTTTTGTTACCACCATCAAACATTTTGCCTCATTTGTACCAAGAATTATCTAACATTATGGATCGGATTGGAATGAAGTATCAGACAATACATGCATGTCCCAATGATCACATTCTATATCATAAACAACATGAATTTGCAATAGAATGCCTTGATTGTCATGTTAGTAGATATTGGTCAAATCAAATAACAAAAAAAGTGCCTCACAAGGTTCTTCGGTACATTCCCATTATTCCACATCTTCAACGGTTATTCAGGTGCACTAGCTTGACACAATTTATGGATTACCATGCACGCAATAGATGTTAGGATGACATTATGCGAATGCCTGCCGATGGTTTTGCATTTAAAGAGATAGAAGAAACATGGTCACACTTTAAAGAAGAACCTCGTAATCTAAAGCTTTCATTGGTGGCAGACGATGTCAATCCATATGGAGATATGAGATCTATTTACTCAGTGTGACCTATTTTTGTTATTAACAATAGCATTCCTCCTTGGATGTCCATAAAGAGGGAGCACATAATGTTGTCAATGATTGTGCTAGGTATTTTTTTAATTTTATAGTTATCTAAATTAATTTATAAATAGTGCATGAAAATGGTTATAATAATTACGTAATGTTTATGCTCATTCAATTGCTAGGTAAATACCAAGTTAAAGATATGAACGTGTATATTGAGCCCCTAATTGAAATTTTTTTGAAGTTATGGAATGGCATCACTATGTATGACATCTCTAGACTAATAGGACATCGACAATTTCAATTCCATGCAATGCTTGTATGGACAATACATGATGCCCCTGGGCTAACTCATTTTTGCAGTATGTTATATTGTTAAGATCACATATTTTTGATTTTTTATAGTGCTTACACATTACTATTAAATGCTTAAGTTGTGCATGATAATTGTACATGATCCAATTATACATGATCTTTTAGGTCTTCAGACAAAGGAAAAATTTGCATCTCCGATTTGTGGTCTGAAGATGAAATGTCATCATTCGAGAAGTTTAGGAAAGTAGGTGTTTGATGAGTTTAAACACTTTCTCCAAAATAATCATAAGTATCAAATTGTCGAAAAATATTTTTTTAATGGGAAAGAAGAGACATCATCAAGGCCACAAAGAATGACACCTCATTTATGGAAGTTGGAATACAATCGACTAAATCGTTGAGGTAATGTCCAATTTGTCGTCCGAAGTTTAAAATTTGTATTTTGATATTGTCTTATATTTACTAATGTTGTAATTGATGCTCGTGAAGGTCGTCAAGGCATCAATGACCAACTTCCTAGAGGAATGAAAGTTATCCTACTCAATTTAGTAGGTTACCATATTACAAGGATCTCCCAATCGCGCATTTGTTTGATGCTATGCATATTGGAAAGAATGTAACAGAGACACTATGAAAAATGTTAGATGGAAGGTGTGATAGAGAACAAATTGCCAAAATTTAAACTGACATTCATGAATCCAATCATGCACTAAAATTTTTCATTGAATCAAATAGCAATGGAGACCGCATAAATACAAGTGCCCTTCCTTAGTTATTAATGGAGCAACAAAGTGATGCATTAAAAGAAGTCATAAAAAAAATAAAATTTCAAACAGGATTTGCTGCAAATATAAGCACTCTTCTATCAAAGAAAGGTGATCTTGGGTTAGGGTTGAAAACACATGATTGGCATACCTTCCTCAAGGTAAGTCATGTTCTTTATTTATAGTATATTTGCATGATTGAATGTAGTACCAATTGCATTATTTAATAATATATTGAAATGATCATTTTTTAATGATTACAGTTCGTCCTACCTCTATTCCTTCCACAACAGTTTGACAACAGTATTAAACAAGTTATATATGATCTTGAAAAATACATGAAGTTAGAAGTGTTTTTTCTTAGATTTGTAGCTTTTTATTTGAAATCTATTGTATGATTTTATTTGAAATCTCCTTTCTGTGTTTTTGCGTGTTGAATCTCTTTTAGGTGGTTATCATCTAAAGAAATTGATAAAAAAGATATAAAATATTGGAAGAGAAAATTTTCACAGCTTATGTGTGAAATGCAAAAGTGTTTACCTCCAACATTTTTCAATGCTCAAGAACACTACCTCATACATCAAGTTGAGGAGATTGAATTATGTGGACTTGTACAAGCTAGATCAATGTGGATGGTTGAGAGGCACTTGAAATTAATGAAGGGCTTGGTTCGACAAAGAGCACGTCCTGAGAGTTCTATGATAGAGGGATATATGATATACCAGACCATGGTGTATATTAGTGAATATCTTCCAAAATTTGCAGTAGATATCCATGTAAATCGCATTTGGGATCCCAACTGTAATGACAAATTCAAAGGGGAGTACTTGACGGAGAAAGGTAGATTGAGGAGGGTGAGGTAATTATAAGTTTTTTTTTGTAATTTAATAATTCTTATTCATCATCAATATATATAAGTTGTTTCTAATTGGTGTAATTGTCTTTTTTACAGTTGGTTGTGAGTGGGATGCACTACACTTGTATATTGCAAACAATCTTGATTGGATGATAGTATGGATTGAACAATCTCAAGAAAATGGTCGCTCATTAATATAGGATGGTGTTGCATTGTTGGTTAAAGAAGCTCATCATAATGGAGATCCCAATGTTATGCCAATGGTACTTGATCTAATATATGGCTTAAGAGATACAAAGGTACGCATAAGATTACTAATCATGAGACATAAGTTTAATATCAACTCATAGATCAATGAGAAAATTCTTGACATGTTTGAATAATTGTAGGTCAAACACCACAAAGCTATGCACTACCATGGCTATAAATTCCACACAAAAAAGTTAGATGAAACGAAGAAAACGTGTGATTCTGGGATAAGGGCTGTCTTCGCGGTCACCAATATTTCGTCTAGAACTGATATACATCCTCAACAATCTGAAAATTAATACTATGGCATTTTGGATGATATACTTGAGTGCGACTTTAATTCATTCAAAATAGTTCTATTTGTCATCAAATGGTTCAGGTTACGACTGAATCAAAATGATCCCGATAGGACTGTTATTGAACACGATAGTGGATTTACTATGATTAATACAAGGTCATTTGAGCCAGTCGGAGATGAGCCCTATGTTCGTCCAAGCCAATGTGAGAAAGTGTTTTACTTTGGTGTTCCACACAAACCAGGTTGGTCATTTGTTGTTAGACATGACCCAAGAGGAAGGCCGATAAAGTATAATATGATCGAAGAAGAAGATATTGAAGAAGCACAAGAGGAAGTAAATGATTATCAGGAACAACAGTTACCCAGTGATGAAGAAGAAGAAGATGGTGATGATTTTGGTCATGCTAATGATAATGGTGATAATGATGATGATGATGCTAATGACGATCATGATCATGGTGATGAAGATGGTCATGATTATGGCAATGATGGTCATGATGATGATAGTGATCAAGATGATGATGATGGCGATGAAGATGGTGGTGGTGACGACGATGATCAAAGTGACAAGTATGATGATGATGATGACATGGATGAAGATCATGATGATCAATGAAATGTCCAAGTAGGATCAATGTCAACTATGATGGGGTCTTGTATGACCAAAATTTTCTTTTCAAACCATATGTGCACATATAAACATTAAATAGAACATGTCAAATATTTTTTTAGAGATAAACATTAGTTACACTAAATTTTTAACTTAAGACAAGTGATTTACATATACAATCAACTTTATTATTAATATTTTTTTTGGTAAGTCTATTACTTTAATTTCGCTGCTGATTTCTAAGGTTTACTAATTTTTTTCACAGGGTGATATGGATGCACCATCTCAGACACCTTCAATAGAGGTAAACATTAATTATTGTAAATTTTAATGTTAATATAGAAACAAATGTCGTATTATTATGTTCTTTTCTTTATGGCTTTGGAGTTATTTTGATGAAATTATATCGATATTTGATGTCACTAATGATAGGAAAAAGCTAGAATGATCGCTGATCAAATGTGATCTGAAATACGGGCGTCATATCTACATGACATTGCCCTTAGTACTGACCCTGTATTCATCACCCAAAAAATTAAGCAAAGATACACTGATGAACTTGTTAACATTATCATCCAAGGTGACAAAAGTGAGGAGAAAGAGGCACTGAGAATAGAATTGGACCGTAGAATCCAATCTTTGAAGGTAAGTAGTAATTTGACTAAAGCAGTAATAGAAGTTCAATAAATATTAATATTTTATAGTATCTTATGGATCATGATCTCTAATTTTATGTGTTCTTGTATAGACATATGTGTCAATTGCGACATCACATGGTGAACATGGTGAGGGTTATTGCACACAACCTTCATGTAAGTAACACTTTGTTTGTTTTGATCAACATTATAACACTTACCTTTTTTTTTTGTGGACGTTTCTCGCTAGTATCCCATTTGATCTTTATCCATTGCAAATGTCTTTGCTAACAATATTCTATTCTTCAGCTCATGATGAAGTGTGGACTCCTCCTTTGGTTGGCGGTCTAGTATTGCCTAGTGCATTGTCGGCAACAAGGACCATGCAAACATCCTCGTCTATGCCCACTAGAATTTGTAAAACCTTGCTTTTCTATATTTTGTAATGTGCTATTTGTAATGTATTTCTACAAGTTGATGAACAACAAAGTAGCATATCATTGCTTAAATGATGTCTACAGAAGCTTGCATACACACAAACACATACATACATACATACATACATACATATATATATATATATATATATAGAGAGAGAGAGAGAGAGAGAGAGAGAGAGAGAGAGAGAGAGAGAGACATGGAGATAGGTAGGGAGGTAGACCAACAGAGAGCAGTATTAGAATTGTTATTTAATTGTCATGATGTTTCAATTGATAGACCAATAGAGAGCAGTACTACTGAAGCTAATCTATTTCCTGGAGCAGTTCGTGTGATTAGTACTGGTTCGTATGAAGGGACATTATTGCTGAATAAGAAAACTATGTTTCCATTAAAAGAATGAAAGCTTTCAGGTGCTTTAAAATTGTTATTATTTAAAGTGTAAATTTAGTTTACTTTTACATTACTCATTTTGGACTGATAAATCCTTTATGTTTTTGTAGGTAATAATGCTTTCTTTGAACATCTTTTTCATATGACATTGAGACTATTTGGACCTACCATACGTAAAAGGTAGGTAATTTTATATCATTGCTGCATAATTTTTCTTTTCTTCCATTTATTGTAATATATTAAAGTTATTGATCTAACAATCTATTTATTTTTAAAAAGGTGGAATGTACAAGCCGTGGAATTAAAAAATCAACTGATTGCATCTTTTGAGGAGAAATTTGGGAAAAACATTTTTGACACTGGCCTACTTCTGAAAAGAGCAACAAAGCATATAAAGACTGTGAGGGATCAATATAGAAGGGCTCTTAAGGATAACCCAAAGTACGACCATCCTCCTATGATTCCATCGATGGAGTGGAATGAAATAATAGAAGATGCAAAGGAGAAAAGGCTATGTGAACATAGAGATAATGAAGCAACACATGGAAAAAAGAGGTATGTCATTATAGTATTGAGTACATCCTAATCATGCATTGATTATTGATATTTGTAAATATATAATCTAAGATGTTTGAAATTGTTCATAGATTGCAAGACACATTCGTGGCTACAAAAGCGAGAGTAGAAAAGGTTGGCCAACACAAACTTGGCTCTAGTGGCTATATGAATCTCCAGTCTTGACTCGTAAGTAGAGCAATGAAATTTCATTTTTTTAAAAAATATAATGTTGCAAATAGTTTTGTTTAATGAAACCATACATGGAAAACTAACATTATCAAGCAAAAATATAGGGCACAAAATTCAATGTGGAGGTCACAAATGAAGATAGAAAAATTGACTTGAAGGAAGGCTATAAAGTTGTGGTTGCACACCTATGCAAAGAATCTGTAAGCCTTGCCCAAGAATCTAGTGCACCAAATGATATCTCACAGGTGAATTGGTCAAATGAAAAGTAAATGAAATTGAATAGTTGAGAATATTCTTTTTTGGTATTAGTTTTAAATGTAAATTGACTACATAACAATGTGCATAACATTTTACTATAGCCTTCATATCCTACCACAGAACCTGCTCGTGACGAAGGCCATGATGTGCATTATAGTGGTGGAGGTATTTATTTTCTATTGGAAATTAATTATGGAATTATGAATACAATTTAACATCTTCAATTTCAATTTGACGTGTATCCTTTTTTTGAATATTTCAGAGTATGTTGAACATCATGCTGAAGGAGTGGACCATGTTCCAAGTGTTCAACATGTTGACACGGTGGCAGATCAAAATGTTAATGTACATGATGTGGCATTGTTAGGTAAGAAAAATGCATGTTATGTTGTATTCGTACTTAATTACAAACTTGTAACAGTTAGAAAAAGAAAAAGAGTATGCCAATTTATCCCATTCACTTGTTCTTGCAACAGAGCTCCCTTTAGTGCAATACCCTCCTGCTCCTCCAAAGAGAAGGAGCCATTGTAATTTGACATTATACGTGCCAGAAGAGGAGGAAAATGATGTAGATATGGATGCTCCTATGAGTGCTTTTCTTAAGAGAGCTTAGAAAAATAAAAAAAAGAAATGATGTTTTAAAAATCTTCTTTGATAAACCTTGTTGGATAATGAAAGAACTTTGTTTTAAGTAATTATGTATGAATGATGCGTATTAATATAGATTTTTATTTTATGTTAATGAATATTTTTATGTGTTAATGAAGTCTTGATTAGTATTGTGTATTAATGAATTTTATATCGTATTAATGAATGTTATTGTGATTGTATTGATTGAATGTTATAGTTTATAAATGGATGAATGAATGAATGAAGTATGTAATTAGATGATAATGGGTACTTTAGATTGATATTAGGGGGAGGGGGTAAAGGCTAGATGAGCTTCCATCTTCACATGGTTGGCCTTGTCAAGTAGAGAATATTATAGTATTCTTGAAACCAAGTGAAGCTCAAACTAAGGACCCTTTTTCATTATGTTCAAGAGGGTCAGAAAAGCTAAGGAACCTTTTCATTTTAGTCTAAAAAGTAAGTGTATTCTGTTACAACAAGATGTATCTTTATTTTCCTATCATATTGATGTCCTCACTATAATCCAAGGAACTTTAGGAAGTTTATACGTTAACAAATTCCACGTCTCTAGCCCATCAAGAATCCAAGGAACTTTAGGAAGGCTAGAGGCTAATTGACTCCTCTTCTCTATCCATTCTCTATAATAGCCATTACCAAAATGACAAAATATAAAGAACAGATCCCAAATATAAGCATTAGAAAATCGGACCCTTCTCTAGCCCTGGAATCTCACTTATATAATGTGAGATGCAACAAGCTACAGGCTAAGAGAAACTGACAGGTGTCCTTTTGAGGAGATAATTACATAAACCTATCACAAAATGACAAAAATATGGATAGCAGAAGATGCCTAGATCAAACATTCCTTTTAGTGGGTCCACTTCTGTTACATTCTCTATTATTGCTGATTTGGTAACTATTTTGATCCTTCTTTGTATGCAACTGCCAAGCTAACTAACGATGAAGTTTTTTCTGATGATTGCAAGTTAGTCTCCACATGTGGGATTTCACCATCTTTATCCTACATAGTGGGAATAACTTCTACTTTTCCCTCTTCTTTGGTTGTATCAGTGTCTTGTGGGCCCAGGTCTGCAACTGAAAGCGACTTCATTCTTGTCTTCTTCTCCTTGTTGGCCTTGTGTAGTGATGGTGTCAATGATTTGGATCTCATCACCCTGCACCTCATCACTGTCAGTTTCTATTTCCTCAAACTGTTCACCAGGAGCTATTTCTTCCATCCACTTGTCAAACAATGTGTCATCTAGCCAATTGAATTGCAAAATATCACTCTACCTCTTGAGCACATACTTAGCCTCATTATTAATGGTAACACAATTCTATTTCAAAGAATCAAAGAATATTTGGGCTTTCACTATTTCTTCAGTTATTGTGGCCCACCATGCATGCCTTGTTTCATTGATAACTTGATTCATTCTTAAACAAAATAAATCATCAAGCTCCTTAGTCCATTCATCTTTGCTTTTCAAATTATTTTTCTTATCTAGGGCACAAGGAAACAAACTAAACTTTTGGCTCTTGTACTTATCTAAGTAGCCAACTATTATTCTTTGCAAATGAATTATCTTATTGTCAAAGTTAGTAAGATCATAAATAATATCAAAATTTTTCTTGATTTGATCACAAGAAACTTTTATAACAGAATAACACAAAAATGTCACCTCTTTCCTCCTTCTTACCAAATTATTTACAATAGGCTTCAAAGCCTCATCACTTGCTTTCATTTCATCTTAGATATTGATCACCTTAGCCAACTGATCATAAACTAGTGGCCATTCAATTTTATCCCCCAACTATGTAAGAGCCTTTCTTAATCTTTCTTCATATTTCACATTCAATTCCACATGCAAGGCCCACAGTTTATTCTTTTCTTCTTCAAAGTCCTCAATAGTATAATATTCTGGCCTTTGGGGTGTATCTGGTACCTCTATGAAGGGAGTGGATTTAAAAGGTTCAACTGGGAGGCGAGGGTATGTTATTCTTGGTCTTGTGGACCTCCCCCTTAGCTTATTCTCAATCTCAATTCTCCTCTTTCCCTCTTTATTGTAGGCATCCACAACTACCTCATACTTGCTCTGCAGCTCAATCATTTCCTTTTCCTCCCTCTCTATAGTAGCTAAGGCAAATTGAGAGTAATCTACATTCATGTGAGATACTTGGACATGTGAGGTATTGACAACTCTCCTCACAATGATACTCCCTGTTAGTCTTGAATCATTAGGCTGTGATGGAGCAGCCCTGGATCCTCTTCTCAATGACCACATGACAAGAGCAACTTGGTCATTACTAAATGCAGTTCACAAGAATTCTTTTTTATTTAGATCTTGCAATCCCAAATTATTTGACAAAGAATTGAAAATCAAGGCATCAACAATGTCCCAATTGGGCAATAATAAAATATTTGCAGCCTTTACCATCTGTCTCCCTTCTTCAGGGGTTATATTCTGGAACTCTTGAATCATTTTTTCCTTTATTTGATTTTGAATGGAGGCTTCATCCATTTCTAGATGCTCTGTTTTCATATTCTTACATCTTTCTTCAAAATTGTGCATGTTTGCCCTCCAAGCAAACTGATGGAAAGCCCTAGACTTTACAAAACTATCATCAGACAAAAATTGCTGATTGGCTTGTTCCAAAATAGGATCCAACTCCCTTCCCTTGAAATTTTCTATAGTCAACTCAAAACTTGGCATATGAGGCTCTTGGGGGTTCCCTTCATCAATCTCTGCTTGGGTAACAAAAACTCCCCCTTGTGATCCAATTTGTTCAATTTTCTCATCAATGAGCCGCCCCTTAATTCTCATAGGGGTTTGGGAAGGTGAGTAACCCTCAGCTTGAGATTCCTCTTCCCTTATTATCCTTCTCCTCTTAGGAGAAGGTTCAGGAGGCCTTTCCTCAAAAATAGCACTAGTAGATGCAACTCTCTGTTTTCCTTTATCCACCATGGGCCTTTGATTATGAATGATAGTATATCCTGGCTTCCTTTGAACAATTAATGGACCTATCCCTATATTAGGAGTGAAGCCCAACATCCTCATTATTTCCTTGGCTTTATCTGGAAAAGAATTAATGAAATATTGCTTTTTCTCATTCATTACCTCCATTATTTCAGGGAATGTAGTCATAAGCTTATTAACTTTATCTGTAGTAGTTAAAACATTACTAAGAGGACTATAATCTTCATCAAAACAATTAATAAAATTCAAAAATTTTGAATAGACTCTCCATTCTTCTTTCTTTGTCTCTTGCTCCTTCAGAGAGTACTCATTCCTTATTACATCTTTAGGGAAATAAAACTCACGCTCAACGGGACGAAGCTTGATCCTATGCCTAAGATTAAAGAAACCCTCTACATCACAAAAATGAGGGTGAGATACAACCATCTTATATTGGTCCAAAAATTTGTAAAGAGAAACCCATCCTTCCTTGGTTATCACAAACTGGTGAGCTACTGTGCAAGTGGGAAAAATTGATCCCGTCCGTCTTTTGTGCAAAAATGCTTCTTCTACTCCTCCCAACTACCACAAGAATTCAGCTACTCCTACCTTTAGGGGCACTTGGTAAGGTAGTACATGGGATGTCCCTTTGAATCCATAAATTTTGATAATAGTTGAAATTGAATATGGGATGACATCTCCCCAATTATGTGAAACCTTCAAATTATGGGGTTTATCCATAGGCCTAACAAGGTGCATTAGTGCCATAGGGATCCTGGGATTGTCACTCAATACGAGGCACCTCAGTTTGGAGGTGAAGTACCTGTCAAATCTAACAAAACTAGCATTTTCTGCTTCCCTAGTCATATCTGCACTCCATAACTGAACTGGCAATGTTCTCCTTCTTGTTCTTTGTTTAAAACCATTTCTTTACGAAAGTATGTAACCCCCTTAAACAGAAACATGTGCATCAATAGAGAGTAATGGCCCCAAGCCTTTTCCACCTTGCCCTTGGCAATCCCAACTAATACACTGTGAATCTCATCGGCCAAGTAAGAAGAAAAATAAAAAATTATTTCCATGCCGAAAGAGGAGATTTGAGTAATCATATACATGAAACTCATAGGGATAAAATCTTCTTCACCCTCTCCAAAAACTCTACATAGGGTCTTGTATATCTCTACTGCCCTAGCATTGAAGCATGTTTTCTTGAAAGGTTCTTTAGAGGATGATGTTATTGCTGGTAGGGTTCCAATTCTACCAATGTGGGCCTTTAGTGCACCTTGTCTAACTATATCCTTCTTAGACATATACTCTTTTTCTAAATCTGTCAAATTAATGGGCACATGATACCTAGTGAGAGGTCCCAAACGAAAAACTTCCCTAATCTCTTCTGGACTGATGGTGATTAGAATTTCACCATCTACTCTTCTCACTACCCTAGTGGCTTGATCATAATTCTTTGCCACGGCCTCAAGGAGATCATAATCCATAAAAACACTAGGGACCACTAGCTTTCCTAGGTCAAAATTCCATATATTGGCATGTGGAGCAAACAATTTTCTCTCTCAAACCATTTCTTAAACAAATTTAAACCAGTTTACGAGGTATGAGCATCTGGGACCCAATTACCCTTATCGAACAATCTATCTTCTATCCTCAACTTAGGGTTTAATGAGGTCAACTTCTTAACTTGTACTATTTCAATAGTAGACTCAGGAAGTAACTCAAGAAAATCATCATGTACATTTCTATCCAAATAATTTTCCTGACCTGAAAATCCCTTCTTCGGAGGCATCTTGGATTATGCTTTGCAGTATTGAAAAAACTTACAGAGATGACAGTGTAACTACTTACTTGAATTCAGCTCTCGTTGTCTTTGTATTTCGGCAATTTCTACGTGAACTGGTTGTTTCACAATCTTGCCAATTTCAACATGGTCTTCTTAGTAATTAATTTTTCTCAGAAAGGCTCAAAATCTTTGTTCGCGTAAGGTGGAAATGAGAAAATCTTCTGTATTATACTCTATTTTTCCTCACACACGAAGCTTTCATGTCTAATTAATACACAAAGTGGTACCACCTTTTGCGTTTAAATTTATGCCATCGATCTTTGAAAATCCTATGATCAAGGGATGCAGAAAAGACAACTTGGCATTCCACTTGACAAGTTGGCCAGTCAATCCAATGAAAACTAACCACGTACATAACTCCGTCCTTGATGGAATTTTTGTCTAAACCCACTGGCGATTGAGGACACGTGTTGACAGGTCCCTACTTTGCTATACATAAAGAACAAGCACCTTGCCATAGCGAAGCAATGATAGGCATTGATTCGATCTTGATCTTGTGGATGACATATTACTGCATTGCTTTGAAGAATAGTGGTGGGCCCTTATTCACTACCTCGCTATACATATTGTCCGAGCTATTCTTCATGGCGAGATAGCGATGACCATTGATTTGAGACCAAATCAAAAGTAGAGAAACTGCATAAAGTACCCTAAAGAGTGGTGTGTCCCATACTCCCTATGTTGCATAGAGTAAACAACTTGCAACTTTCCATAGCGAGATAGCGAGGTCTGTTGATTCTAGTTTGATCTAACGATTAGAATCCCCTATATGCTTTATGAAGGGGGCGTGGGTCTAGGGCACTGGTGACGTAGGAAAATTTGCACTACTGGCAACAAGCCAAACCTTTCTTAAATCTTAATCACCTTTCCACGTTTCTTGAGGTCCCACCATGTGTTCATTTCACGACATCTCGCTACGTCGCTAATGGCGAGATGCCAAATTTTTTTGATAGCGAGGTAGCGAGCTCCGGTGATTTCAACAAAACTTGATGCGAGAAGAATAAAAACCAATCAAATCACCATCACCGTTATTAACTGCTTCAGACAATAGTATTTATTACTCATCATGCCACTTGGAAAAAGTACGGTTATCGAGAAACTTGAAGGTCACCGTGCTCTTTGATTTCATGACTATTTTCTACTTCGCTAATGGTGGAATGCTTTTTTTTTTCTGATAGCGAGGCATCGAAAAACTTTTGTTCTGGCATCATTTTCTGGCTATCTTTTACTGGGTCCCTTTTCTTTCTTGATGGTACTAACACGGTGCACGTGACTAAATTTTTAGTCAAAACACAAATCCCTGATCGCCGTCCCTTTATTTTACGATCCCATTCTTTTAGAATTTTCGGTGCTCGCTACTTCCCTATGCATAAAAAGTGCACATCTTTTTATAGCGAGATAGCGATAACTGTGGATCTTTCCAAATCGGATGGTGGGGAACATGAGAGAAAAGGCTACCCAGGGGGCATGAAATAAAAAGAAAACAAAATATTTGCCCAAGTCCCTTTTCAAAAGATTTTGCGCCCAAAATTTTTAAAAAGACATAGGGTTTTAACAAAAAATTTCAAAGGCTAACAAATGGATGATTAAATCAGAAACCGTAGTTACCACTAATGGATTCCAACCTACTTTTTATACCTAGAAAAAGGAAATTTTGCTATGCAAAAAATCATACCAACAAAAGTATAATGTTATTTTGTGTCTAGGCACACAACATGCCCTTTTCCTTAAAGAGACTCATCCTCAAAGCTAGTAAAAGTCAAAATGCTAAGTAACAGTTTTAATAGAAAAATTCACAAATGTATAAAATGGGGCTTCTTTCTTAAAATACTGGCTCACATGAATGTCTTGCCACAATTTTTGAAGTCTTGGCAAATACTTCATAATTGAGTACTAGATTGAATCTATTGCAATCGCTTTTACTTCAGCTTCCAAAATCAGATTGTTATCTTTAGCATTAGTTTTGCCTCTTCAGTAGCAATCCTTCCAAGTTTTAATATTACTAACATTATACATTTGTTACTGGGATTTGCTTCTAATTTATTGTGTTCCAACTTCTTGTACACTTGCCTAGGAAGACACCATGGATCCTTTGTACTACCCTACCAAGAAACACTCAGAACATAGGGTCAAACATGCATGAAAAACTATTTTATTTTCTTTTAAATGGGAGAATTTTTTTGTCTTTAATTAGGATTGTTGTTTGGAGATTGCAGTGTGGAAGAATGTGCTCATTACTTGGAGACAATCAAAACATACGAGAACAAGCTAGCTGATAGTATTCTGGAGCGTACTGATAATGACTATCTATCATGAGTATTCTTCATACCTCTTTTCAATAAAAGTTGTGCACTGTTCATGTAGATTCAAAACTTAGAAATACTCACTTCTTTTAGCTAGGAATAATAAAGATAAAATGATTGAAACAAGAAATAGATTTTGAAGAACCTCTTTAAATGAATATAAGACATCTGGGTTAAATTGTTTTGTGTTTTGAATAATTTGTACTGTATTTCTGAATGATCAATGGAAAAGCTTTCTTATATCTGCATCCTTGAGTGAGGAGTGCCATTGTATGGGACATGTCTCATGTCCCTTCATTTTCTTTGCTAATTGTACCTTTCTGTTACAAGTCTTCTAACAATAAGATCGGTTAGTATAACATTTTTTAATAATGAAGATTGTATCCCTTCATGATCATTTCTAGACACACCTTTTCCTTGTTAGATTTGCATCCTTTCATTCAATAATTAATCAGCCTTTAGTTATTGATTATAATATTCTCCTTATTGGATGCCAATAGTAATAATGTCACTAGTCAATGTGCATGAGCTAGTATAATAATATGGTTCATTGGTTCAATAAATCTCAAAGTTTGACATTTTTTCACTTAATCATTATCATAACATATTGCTATTCCTCCATATTGGTATCAATTATGAGTGCTGTATGCTTATTATTGCTTAGTCATATGTTGATTGATGTCCTCTTGATTATTTATGTTTATTGATACAACTTCTCCTGATTTGTGTATCATCCTGTTACATAGTAATCATGGACCATCATTGGATATACATATGATCATTGATCAATTATCACTTGGTTTTTGGTTTTCATAGTAGCTATCATACTTATCAGCACTTGGGAATCGGAATACCCATTACAGATTCCTCATTTTCTATTCTGTATCACTCCATATTGATTTAGTAATCAGTTCATTAACCAAATCACTTCTTCTCATGATGTTGATGTGTATTGACTACTCTTCAACTTCTTCTATGTATGATGCAAATTGATATCTTAGCTACTAGTGAAAGTAGTTCTAAATGATGATTTGTCCATAGTTATGATTATCTAATATGATGATTTATCTATATTTGCGATTTATCCTGATGGTATCTATAGACCATTCAATTGAACTATGTATTTTTTGTAGCCTTCCTCTAGGATGAGGATTCAATTGAATTATTCATCTAGGATTCCACATTTTGCATGCATGTCTACCAGGGAAGTTGCAACTTAAACAAATATATTCTCTCAATATATCTATTTTGTGCATATCTAGCAACCATGGCTTTTTATGACCACATAATGTTTAGACATCCTATCAAATAGTTCACATGACTTATCTATGCTTCCATTTTGCAAGCATGTCTCCCAAGGCAAATGCTACTACTTCATCTACACTATCTGAGAAAATTCTTTATGCTTTGATGGATGCCTATAGCTTATCCCAAAGCTCTCATTCAATAGTTATGAGATGATCAATCAAGAGGAAACAGTTGAGAGCTTAGAGTGACACAATTTTTAGATGATCATATGAAATGAAATGGGCGTGCGAGTAGAAAGAAACTAGAAAGACATTGTGTATAGATGAAGGCATGAAATGTGTTGGTCTAATTTTTTACATATTAATTTTTCTTAGAATCATGGTGAAAAAATCAGATGTGAGTTCTTTTGTGAGGTCCTAGGGTTTAGGTTCTAGTCTTATATTTTGATATCTTTTAAAATCTGTGTAAAACACTAGGTCTTGCCTTTTAAATCTTATGTTGGTGTGAAAGTCTTAACAGTAGCTGAATACTCTTTCTTGCCTACGTCGAGGTCATTGTTGAGTCCTTTTGAAAAATCTTATCTCGCCGTTGGATCTTGTTAGAATCAACGAATGTCGCATACTCGTAATAAAAAGTTGTGAGGTTGTTTGCTATAGCGATGTAGCGACCATTAGAGAACTGTGTCTTGGTGCTGAAAGTGAAGTTCGAGACTGATAAAACTATATTAATATGAAGGCATTATGGTCACGTGCTATCTCCTAGGATTGTCAGTGTTAGAAAGGATGCACGAGAGGAATTCAAAAATGGTGTCACCGAAATTGAAGTTTCTCTGGTGACTCGCTAAGTCGCTATCAGAAAATTTATGCGACCTGCCAGTAGTGACATAGCGAGTGCTCAGATTTTAAAGGAAGCGGCAATTTTTTTAAAACTAATGTGATCGCAAAAATTCCCATGCAAGTTCATAAATATGCGTGACCACCTTCTCTGACATCAGTATTAATTGACAAATTTTCAATCAATATGTTTTTGTTCACCGTCACCAGAGTTTTGACTCCGCCAGAAGTTGCTATCTTGCTAGCTAGGAAGTTGGTGTTTTCATTGGTAGCAAGGTAGTGACTAGTTGGAGGATTGTGATGTAGTGGAAGTTTTAAAAGAGATGGGCCCTGAACAAGTGATTTGTCAAAAATGAATTTTGCAGATTAAATGACACGGTGGCATCCTACTTAGGATTTATAGGCCATAAGTTTTGACTCCGCTAGAGCTCCCTATGTCGCTACTAGGAAGTTTGTGTTTTTCGCCGGTAGCGAGGTAGCGACATGCCTGAAAATGAAAAACATGATAGAGTCAAGGAAAAATGATGTCATTAGAAATTAAATAATATATATGTGTGCCAACATGTTAAGCCAACTCAATGACAACAATATCTTGGACCTACTCCCCATGCATAGAACATGTAAATGATTCTAAATCATCAGATCAAGCATAAATTGATGATACTCACTAACTTGCTATAGAAAGATGTGCAAAAGTTATGTATAGCAAAGTAGCAAGTTGATGAAATGTGTCCTCAGTCATTCACGGGCCCAGTTTGAAACACCAACGTTAGAGGAAAGGTACAAATGGAGTTATTTTATTGGGTTGACCACCAGCGTGTTAAGAGGAAATGCGAGTCAGCCCAATTTTCATTTCATGATCGTAGGAGTTTTCAAAGATCGACGACGCAAATTTAAAAGGAAGTATGGTGCCACTCTGTTTCTCCATTTTGTGCATTTATGATAAATGAAAGCTTCACGTGTTAGAAAAATAGAGTATAATATAGGAGATTTCATCACTTCTAGTCTCACGCAAACAAAGATTTTGCATTTTCTGAGCACAAGAGCCTATTGATTGTATTGTGTTAAGCCTGGTAAAGAAGTGAAGCAATTCCTCATTTGTTCGAGAGCAATTGTAGAGGTTCAGAGAAGAACAAGTTTGGCAAGTCAAGTAAGTATTCACATACAACCTCTGTAGTATTCCAGTTCCTATTATTACGATCAAGATGCCTCTTAAGAAAGCATTTTTTGGGGAAATTAATTATATGGATAGAAATGTCCATGATGATTTGCTAGAATTACTCCCAAAATCCACCACCGAGCTTGCACAAGTTAAAAGATTAATTTCCTTAAACCCTAGGCTTAAGATTTCTGATGGCCTATATGACAAGGGGAATTGGGTCAGGGATGCAACAACTATGCAAACTGGTCTTGTCTTGTTTAAAAAGTGGTTTTTAGAGAGGAATTTGTTTGCCCCACATGCTAACGTCTGGAATTTTGATTTGGGAAAGCTAGTAGTCCCAAGTGTTTTCATGGATTATGATTTTTTTGAAGCCATTGCCAAGAATTATGACCAAGCTGTTAGGGTGGTAAGAAGAAATGATGGTGTGCCTTTGCTCTCAATTAGTCTTGAAGAAACTAGAGAGGTTTTTCACCTAAAACCATTTTTAGATTACCATATTCCAATAAATCTACTAGAACTAGAAAATGAATACAAAGAAAAGAAGGATGTGATTAAGGGAGGTGCACCGAGGGCACACATTGGTACAATAGGAACTCTGCTAGTAATTATCGTAGCCTCTAGGAAACCTTTTAAGAAGAATCTTCTCAATTCTTGGGCTGTAGAAATATACAGAACCCTGTGCCATGTTTTTGGTGAGGATGAGCAGGATTTCATGCCCATTGGCCTTATCTATATGATGGTTCAGATTGCTTCTTTCAATGTAGATGTTATCTTTGATTTTACCTCCTTTTTGGCTGAGGAAATTCATACTGGTTTAGTTGGAATTGTGAAGGGCAAAGTGGAGAAAACTTTTGGCCACTATTCTCTATT
Source organism: Cupressus sempervirens (assembly GCA_028749045.1). Taxonomy (NCBI): domain Eukaryota; kingdom Viridiplantae; phylum Streptophyta; class Pinopsida; order Cupressales; family Cupressaceae; genus Cupressus; species Cupressus sempervirens. Next base: position 750,496,606 of record CM053790.1, read on the forward strand.
GATGCATATGTTCTTGTTCAAGGGGGTGACATATTTTGGTAATGAGATGGAATTGAATAGAGAAGAGAATGGGGAAGCATTGCCAGTCTAGTTGTAGAGTGTAGATATGACCTGGGATGCAAATAATGTCAGTTTTTTCAAATTTGATAGGTATTTTGCTTCTAAATTGAGATGCCTCATATTAAGAGACAATCCTAGAATCCTTAAGGTATTAATGGACCTCCTCAGACGTATGGACAAACCCCATAACTTGAAAGTTTCACATAATTGGAGAGATATCATTCCTTACCCTATTTCTACAGTTTTCATAATCTATGGTTTTAAAGGCAGTCCTCATGTCTTGCCTTACCAAGTACCTTTCAAGGTAGGAATGGCTAAAGATTTGTGGCAATTAGGAGGAGTAGAAGAAATGTTTCTGTTGAAAAGGCAATTAGGGTCAATTTTCCCTACCTGTACAGTGGCCCATCAGTTTGTGATTACCAAAGGGGGTTGGCTCTTTTTGCATAAGATTTTGGATCAGTATATGATGGCTGTCTCCCATCCCGTTTTTGTGATTTTGAGGGATTTTTTAATCAAACTTTGAGGCATAGAATTAAGCTAGGATAGGTCAAATATGATTCATATTATCCAGAGGACATTATAAGGAATGAATTCTCATTGTATTAGTAGGAAACTAAAAAGGAAAAATGGAGAGTTTATTCTCGGGTCTTAGAATTCATTCATTGTTTTGATCAGAAATATAGTCCTTTAGATAATGTTAATATAAAGGCTGACAGAATAAATAAGCTCATGAATAACTTCCCTGAAATAATGGAAGCTATGAATGAGAAGAAACAATTTTTTATTGATTCTTATCCTGATAAGGCTAGAGAGGTCATGAGGAGGTTGGCTTTCCCTCCTAATTTAGGAGCTGGTCAGATAATTGTACAAAAGAAGCCTAGTTATACTATCATTCAAAATAAAAGGGCTCCTATAGATAAGGGCAAGCAAATAATGGGATCCACTAGTGTAGCCCAAGAGGAGAGACTTGATGAACCTAGTCGCAAGAGGCAAAAGATAATGAAAGAAGAGAGGCCTCGAGTTAAGGAATATTCACCCACTCAATCCCCTTTGAGGATTGGAGAAGAACAACTCACTGGTGAGCAGATTGAATAGATGGGATCACAGGAAGGTATCTTTATTACTCAAGCAGAATTAGACGAGGGAAACCCTCCAGAACCCCCCCTACCAAGTTTGGATCTAACAATAGTAGACTATTGAAGTAGGGAGTTGGAACCTATGTTAGAATATGAAAGTCATCAATTTTTGGCTGATGATAGCTTCGTAAGATCTAGGGCTTTCCAGCAGTTTGCATGGAGGGCAAACATGGATATTTTTGAAGAGAGATGCAAAAGCCTGAAAATAGAGCATCTAGAAATGGATCAAATTTCCATCCAAAAGTAAATAAAAGAGGAAATGATGAAATAATTTCAGACTATAAGCCCTGAGGAGGGGAGGCAAATGGTAAAGTCCTCTAATATTTTATTGTTACCAAATTGGGATATTGCTGATGCTTTAGTTTTCAGTTCTATTTCAAATAAATTGAATTTACAAGACCACAATAAAAAAGATTTCAGGGGCACTACATTTGTTGAGGATCAAGCTACATTGGTTAGTTGGTCATTAACAAGAGGATCTAGAGCCACACCATCAAAGTCAAATGAGTCTAGATTGATGGGAAACATAATTGTAAGAAGGGTTGCTGATACCTCACGTGTGCAGGCAACACACTGGAATGTGGATTCATCCAAATTTCTTTTGGCCACTGCTAGGAAGGAAGAACAAGCTATGTTTGAGTTGCAGAATAAATATGAGACAATTCTTGAGGCCTATAATAAAGAGATAAAAATGAGAATTGAGCTTGAAGACAAGTTAATGGGGAAGTCCACCAAGCCAAGAATAACATACTTGTAAGAAGGGTTGCTGATACCTCACGTGTGCAGGCAACACACTGGAATTTGGATTCATCCAAATTTCTTTTGGCCACTGCTAGGAAGGAAGAACAAGCTATGTTTGAGTTGCAGATTAAATATGAGACAATTCTTGAGGCCTATAATAAAGAGGTAAAAAGGAGAATTGAGCTTGAAGACAAGTTAATGGGGAAGTCCACCAAGCCAAGAATAACATACCCCATCCTCCAGTGGAACCTTTTAAATCCATCCCCCTTGTAGAAATACTAGACACACCTCAAAGGCCAGAATGTTACACAACTGAGGATTTTGAAGAAGAGAAAAACAAGCTATGAGCCTTATATATAGAGCTAAATATGAAATATGAGGATAAGCTTAGAAAGGCTCTAATGTATTTTGTAGATAAAATTGAATGGCCCTTGTTTTATGATCTGTTGGCAAGAGTGACAAGTGTATGGGAGGAACTGAAAACCCATGATGAAACCCTAAAGCCTATTGTTAATAAGTGGCGAAAAAGGCATAAATAAATCACCCTTTTATGTTATTCAGTTATAAGGTCTTCCTATGACCATATTGAAAAAGTGTATGATGTTGCTAATGACCTGTCAGATTTTGATAATAGGAGAATTGCTTTGCAACTAAAAATTGTTTCTTATTTAAGAAAGTATAAGAATCAAAAATTTGATTTATTTCCTTGTGCATTGGATAGAAAGAATAAATTGAAAAATAAGGATGAATGGAGAAAAGAATTAGATGACCTGTTCTGCATAAGGATAAATAAAGTTGTAAACGAAAAGGGGCATGCTTGGTGGGCCATTACGATAGAGGAATTGGTTAAAGTTCATTCATTTTTTGATTCATTGAGACAAGAGTTTTTTGGTTTTGAAAATGAGGCTAACTATATATTAAAGAAGCAAGATGATATCTTGCAATTCAGCTGGTCTGATGATGCACAATTTAACACCTGGATGGCAGATATTGCTCCTAATGAGCAGTTAAAAGAAGGTGGTACAAATGATGATGAAGAATTGAAAGGTGAGGTGCAGATCATTGACACATCAACACCAGATCTAACATAAGAAGAAGGTGAAAAAGTAATATTGCCTGTTCAAGGTGAAAGTAGTGAAAATCCACAGGAAAAAATTGATTTGGAGGCACCATAGGATAACTCTTCGTTGGCTAGTTTGGTAGCCACGTATTTTGAAGATCCAAAATAGTAGGGGACAAATCAAAAGTTGATGATTTGTAGCAGTAATAGAAACGGGCCTCCCCAAAGAGTTTTTGATGCACTTGGCATTTTGTTATGCTTGTTTTTGTCTCTTGTTATGATGTTTTGTTTCTTGTTTGGAAGGACACTTGCCAATCACAATTTCCCTTTTCTTGTTGCAACTCATGTCTATATAAATGAGTTTTCAAGGCAATGTGATGTTTTGAAAACTTGTATAATTTTTGTGTTTCTCAAGAAAAGTATAGACAGTCGGTCCAATAGTATGTAGTTGTTTTGAGTTTGCTTCCACTTGTACTCTTTGTTGATATTGAAATGACAGAATCAACAAGATGTTCTAGGCTTTTCTTTGAATTCTATTGGTTGTTGTATTAGTCATTCAAAAGGATAATACAAAGGGGCATTAACACTATATTTGTGTCACCAATTTCTGTCTCCATTTTATGAGTTTGTTTACTTTGAAGTCACTTAAATAAGGTTTAATTGGTTGAATGCAATCTAGATGGGTTGTACGCTGATTTTATTGTTGCTTATAATTCAAGGAATTATGGAAATGCTTCAGTGAATCAGTAGGATTTGTGAGCTTATAAAAGGGATATTTCATAAGAAGGGAAATGGGTGATTACAATTGATTTATTCATTTGCAAGTTATTTGAATTAGATCTCCCGCCAATAGTCAATTTTTCGCCCAATGGATAAGGCACTGGTCACATGAGTCATAAATGGGCAAGGGTGAATTCCACTGCTACATATCAAATCATTTAAAAAAAATCAAAATTATTTCATTCCATTTTGTTTAAAGTTACAAACGCTGGTTACCACTCGTTTGCATATAGTTTTCTGAGTCTTAGATAGCCACTAATTCAAGGAATACTTGTAAACTAATAGGAGATTTATAACCAGATCTGTTTATAGGGGATGCATATAGACTTGAGAAGTTTTTAGAGAAAATTGATAAACTGTATATGTGACTAAGGGTAAAAGATGAGAATTAGAATGAAACTAAGATAATTTCATACCACAATTTGCATTAGAATCATCCCTAGGTATACCCGCCTTGGTTTAGCAGTGTTGGAATTCTTTAGAATAACTAAGAGGGGGGGGGAATCAGTTATTCAAAGTCCAATAATGTCCAATCCAATTTTCTAATAAAGCAGAGGTGAATCAGAAGTACTATCCTTTTTACTTTCTTATCATGCATGCAATTAAACATTAAACAATCATGAAAAGTAAACATGCATCACCACATAACACAAAGGATTTTGGTGACCCAGAAACCCTCCAAGAATAAGAAGGTAAAACTAGGGTGGGGATGATACCCACAAAATAACTGCGCAATTGATTTTAACCACTTCTGATGGTTTTCCTTGTTAAAGGCAATACACTGTAAGATGTGACCTTGTTAAAGGATTTCTACACCCTATTAGGAGTGTGCCCTGTTAGAGGACATAAGAACATTCAACTTAGAATGCCACCCTGTTAAAGGATTTACATAGAGCTATTAGGCCCACCCAAGTCCATGGGATTTACAGTCACCTTCTCAAAAGAATTTTTTATCCCTCTCTAAGGATCTCCTATCCTTCTCCTGAGGATCTCTTATCCTTCTCCTGAGGCTTATCCACCCAGCTGTTAAGCTAACCTAGCAATGTAGGATTTCAATGTCTAATACAATGGTAAGAAAGTATTAGAAAGGTTTTGATGTGATAAAGATTGCAACTCTAACCTTGCAGATTTTAGATCACTCATCAGTTCTTTTCTTTTCTTGGCTTTTCTTCCTTACAGTGTTGACAGCTTGTCCACCCTTCAAGATCTATCTCCTTGAGTTCTTCCACTTGTTATGCCAATGCACTCTATGATCACTTGATCAACTCAGAGTCTTGATGCTCTATGCTTACTCCTTACTGTGTCGTCTTCTTGACACTTCACACTAGCCTTCTCTTGGCTTCTTTACACGACCACTCTTATGACCAACTCCCTCTCACACGCACTTGATCTTTGACCTGTAACTCCTTATAAAGAAGTTCTCTTCTTCATTTCTCACTCAAATCTTCTCGCTCATCAATTTGAGAAAATAATATTGTTTTCCCTCCAAATTGTTTCTTCCAGAAACTTAATGATAAATCCATCAGCATTCGCCTTGAATTGGTTTGTATGGTTTATATAAAATTTTGTGACATCTACTCATCATCCTTATCATCCAACTAATTCACAAATTTCAATGTAACAAACTTATCGTTACTGATCTGGCAAATTTTTTGTCTTAACAAATAATGTAGCAACTTGACATCATTGGTTTACTAATGCTCAACTCCTTTTGTGTTACTCAACTTCTATTGCATTTACTGATGCTCGACACCTAAAGTCTTTTCCTGAGTTACTCAGCACTTGAACAATTACTCGACACCTGAACAATTACTCGACACCTAAACATTCCTGTGTTACTCGACACTTGAAGGATTGCTTGGCACACACTGAAGTTGAACTTGCTCGACTTCAACTAAGAATTTTCTCGGCTCTCTCCAATGAACTTAGTTAGGCTTTACAAATGACTTAGTTAAACCTTACATCTTTGATGTGTCTCAGTGTGTCCATCCTCTTAGATTATGTCATCAATACACTATTTCATCAATGGCTTAGCTGATCCTTATACTTCATTACAACATCATAACTTCAACCTTTCTCTAGGTGCACTAGTTACATCTTATTGATTGCCTCCTCCTTATCAATAAACCAATTGATAGTATTTGGATCACTTAAGCAATTGTCATTCCTACAAGTAGCAAGTTTGACATCAATGAAAAAACAATGATTGAAAACATTCTTTACCAGTTCCATTATTCTTCATTCATGATCTTTTCAATCATTTCCAACAATCTCCCTCTTTGGCATTGATGGCAAACCAAACTGATCAATTGATTGACCTGATCAACTTAGTTACCACCAAAATTGTATACCAAACAGAAAAACTTGTTGTCATTACATATCTTCTTCTTTGTATCATGTCTCCCTCTTTTGCTGATACAAATTGAATCCTTTGTTCTGCTTCTCCCTCTTAACTACTGCGTCCTTACTCTGTATTTCTGATCCTTCCTTCATAACTGCTTGCTGATCAGTTTCTTATCTCTTCTGAATCTCCCTCTTTCATGTCTCCTTTCATACATTCTCATACATCTCCATATCTTTACCTTTCATTGATCAGTTTCTCATAAATCTCCCTCTTTGACATAAATGCCAAAGATGTAGCATGTTCAACATGCTAAATATAAGCTTTGCATCTCATGTTTTCTCCCTCTGTCACCATGCTTGTGATTGATTTGGAATTTCTATTCCTATTTTCATCCTCTGCATCATTATTCTAATATTGCAAAGATCTACTCCTATTGATGCAGGGCAAATTTTTTGTTGCTTTAAACTGCTTGAGTTAGGGGCATTATCCCCAACTTGCCTCTAAGATATTCATAAGTATCCTTGGGAAATGGTTTGGTGAAGATATCTGCAATTTGTTCCTTTGAGTGAATGTACTCCATCTTCACTTGTTTGTCTTCCACTAATTCTCTTACATAGTGATACTTGATTGCAATGTCCTTGGTTTTTGCATGCATTACTGGATTCTTGGATATGTTTATAGCACTTGTATTATCACAATATAGTATCATAGGTTTGGTTACCTCTTCTTTCATTCCTTTCAATAGATGTTTAAGCCACACAATGTTTGTGCAATTGACTGCTGCTACCACATATTCCGCTTCTGTAGTGAACTGAGATGTGCATGTTTGTTTCTTGCTAGTCCAAGTAACTAGCCTTTTACCTAAGAATAATGCTCCTCCACTTGTGCTTTTCCTATCATCACTGTTGCCTCCCCAATTTGCGTCTGTGTATGCATTGAGCTCAAACTTCTCATCCTTTTTGTAGTATAGGCCAAAATCATCAGTTCCTTTGAGATACCTCATTATCCTTTTTACTGCCATGAGATGATTTTCTCTTGGATTAGCAAAGAATCTAGCCACTATTCCAATTGCTAATGCTATGTCTGGTATGCTATGTACAACATATTGTCATTTTCCAATCATGGATCTGTACATTGTTTGATTGACTTTAGTTGATTCATCATTTTTGGATAGCTTATGTCCTATTGCCATTGGTGTGCTAACAAGTTTGGAGTCTTCTAATCTAAATGTATTGAGTATCTCTTTGATGTACTTTAATTGTGTCACAAATATACCATGTTTTAGTTGATGTACTTGAAATCCAATAAAGAGCTTGATTTCTCCAAACATAGACATTTCAAACTCATGTTTCATTTTGTCAACAAAACTTTTGCAAAGTGCTTCCTTTCATCTAAAAACAATGTCATCCACAAAGATTTCAGATACAAGGATATCCTTACCTTCTTTTGATTTGATGTACATGTTGCTGTTATCATCAGTTTTTTCAAATCCTATTTGCACTAGATACTTGTGAAGTCTCTCATACCAAGCTCTAGGGGCTTGCTTTAATCCATATAGAGCCTTATGCAATTTACATACCTTGTTTTTGTTATTTTCATGAAAAAATCCTTTTGATTTCTCTATGTAGACTTCCTCTTCAAGTATACCATTCAGAAATGCGGACTTAACATCCATTTGATAGACTTTAAATCCTTTGAAGGCTGCATATACCAGTGAGTTCCTTACTCCTTCCATTCTGGCAATTGGAGCAAAAGTTTCTCCATAGTCTAGTCCTTCTTCTTGTGCATACCCTTTACAAACTAGTCTTGCCTTGTTCCTTGTGATTTCACCATTCTCATCTAACTTGTTTCTAAACACCCACTTGGTTCCAATTACATTCTTGTCAGCTGGTCTTGAGACTAAGGTCCATATCTTGTTCTTCTCAATTTGTTCTATTGCTTCTTTCATAGCATTGTACCAGTCATCATCTTTTAAGGCTTCACTTACTATTTTTGGTTCCATTTTGTTGAGTAGGCATGTCTCACTTCTGAGTCTATTCCTTGTCATTGGACTTGTCTCTTTGTTTCTAATAATTTGATCTATAGGATGATGTCTTCTTACATACTTTGCCAATATTGGTTCTTTCCTTGTTTGCATTTTGTCTCTTTCAGAATATGAATCTTCATGTGTATTTTCATCAGATATTTCTTCATTTCCTTCCTGTTGACAGTTCTTAGAATCTGAATGAACATTCTCTGTATTCTACAGCTTAGCTTTTGAATGTGACTGCTACTTCGCATTCACTATCTGTGACTCGGCAAATACTGGATTTTGTTGCCGATTATCATTCTAAGTTGCAACTTCACCATTATTATGTATACCTTCATAAAGGTATAAAAAGTTCTTGTATTCTTCTGCTTTCTTGGTGTTCTCAATACTTTGAACTTCTGCAAGCTCATCAAATTTCACATTTGTTCTTTTTACTACTTTGTTAGTGTTAACATTCAAGCACTTATAAGCTTTGCTTCTAGTAGAATAACCAAGAAATGTGCCTTCCTCGCTCTTTGCATCAAACTTTCCATTTCTAGACTCTTTGTATATATAGCATTTGCATCCAAATATTTTGAAATGTTTTACATTAGGAGAATGCCCATACCATAATTCAAAAGGTGTTGCATTTGTACCTTTCTTGACTTGAACTCTGTTGAGTGTGTAGATTGTAGTACTTACAACTTCTCTCTAGTACAACATTTTTCTCAATCATTAAGGTCCTGGCGTAGTCAATAACTGATCTATTCCTTCTTTCTGCTATACCATTATGAGGTGGAGTCCTGGGTGCTGATGTCTGCCTTTTGATTCCTCTTTCATTGCAGAATTCTTCAAATTCTCTTGATGTGAATTCACCTCCTCTATTAGATCTGAGACATTTTAGGCTCTTCCTAGTCTCTTTCTCAACTCTGGCCAAGTACCATTTAAACATTTGGAATGCATCTAATTTTTGTTTCAGGAACATGACTGTCATCATCCTTGAATAGTCATCTACAAATAGCATTATGTATTTGTCATCTTTGTAGCTTTGCACTTCAATAGGACCACACAAGTCGGTATGAACTAGCTCTAATACTTCATTAGAAGTATAAGCCTTGCTTTTGAAAGTTAACTTGGTCATCTTCCCTAGTTGGCATTGTTTGCAACTGGTGTTATCAGGCTTCTTCAACTTTGGTAGACCTTTGACTTTCTTCATTTTACTGATGCTTATCAGATTGTCAAAATTTACATGAAATAGCCTCTTGTGCCATAACCATACATCATCAGTTTGAACAATGAGACAAGAAGCATCTTCCATGTCTAGGTAGAACAAATTACTCCTAGTCTGGTCACCTTTTCCTATTAGACTTCCTTGAGAATCATAGATCTTGGCAACTCTATTTTCAAATTAAACCTTACAACCTGTGTTGCATAATTGTGAGACACTTAACAAGTTATAATTCAGGCCTTCAACATAGTATGCATTATCACATGATATCTTTTCAGTAAACTTGATACTACCTTTCCCTTTGATCTAACATGGTGCATTGTTACCAAACCTAACACTATTTCCTTCATATTGAGTAAAGGAAATGAACTTACTTTTATCTTTTGTCATGTGATGAGAGCATCTGTTGTCTATGATCCATTTGTTATTCTTGTTCATGTAGGTTACCAGGGTAGTTGCTTCATCTTCATCTGATTCATCTTTCATAGCCACATAGACTACTTTATCATCATTCTCGTTAGAGTCTTCTTCAACAATGTAGCATCTTTTACCTTTACCTTTGTAGTCCTTGTTGTCCTCTTTCTTGTTCTTGAAGTTGCCTCCATCCTTGTAATTTTTCTTTTGTGTGCATCTGGCTGCAATGCGACCAACTTCATTACAATTGAAACAAATGATTGGAAGCTTACCTTTGAATTTGCCTCTTCCTTTGTGAAATATTCTTGCTAGTAATGCCTCCAATTGGTCTACATCATCTTCATTAGTGCCACTGTCACTGGATACATACTTTCCTTTTCCACTGTTTTTCTTTGTTTGCACCTCCTTGTTGTCTTTTATTGTCATCTTGGCTTTGAATGCAGATTCAAAGTTTTTTGGCTTGTAGTTGTCAAAGTTGGATAGCTCAAAGGCAGCGAGTCTTCCAATTATCCCTTCAAATGACAATGTGTTGCTTGGTACACACCTTAGCTCTTGGATGGCTGATACTCTTATAGCATAGATAGGAAGCAAAGTTCTCAAGTATTTGCTACATACTATTTCTTCTGATAACTATCCTCCTAGGCTTCTTATGGTACTTACCACTTCTTTCATCCTTGCATCGTATTGAGCAGCATTATCTCCTTCTCATCAAACTTTCCTCTTAGGCTCTCTCTTTTGGCTCTCTTGACATTAAAATCTCTTCCATAGATTCTTTATAATGTTTCTCACATTTGATGTGCAGTACCACATTCTTTGATGTCATCATACTTGGCATAGCTTAGTGCTAAAGCAATATCTAACATCACTTGATTGTGCTCCTTCTTCTTGCTCATGTCATCTACAGTGAGGGGTCCTGCAGGGTCTACATGATCAACTATGATTGAGGTCTATGCATAGTCACCTATTGCTCCAAGGTGCAGCTTCATCAGACTTTTCCATGCAACAAAGTTGTCTTTGTTTCACTTGGGAACTTCTCTCTTGGACATCTTGATCTTCCTACTGCTAGTACCTTGAAACAAATCAGCAGTGGGCTCTGATACCAATTGTTAGAATTCTTTAGAATAACTGAGAGGGGGGGTTGAATCAGTTTTTCAAAATAATTGTAACAATAATGTCCAATCCAATTTTCTAATAAAGCAGAGGTGAATCAGAAGTACTATCCTTTTTAGTTTCTTATCATGCATGAAATTAAACATTAAACAATCATGAAAAGTAAACATGCATCACCACATAACACAAAGGATTTTGGTGACCTAGAGACCCTCCAGGAATAAGAAGGTAAAAATGGGGTGGGGATGATACCCACAAAATAACTTCGCAATTGATTCAACCACTTCTGATGGTTTTCCCTGTTAAAGGCCTACCCTATTAAAGGCTTTACACACTATAAGATGTGACCTTGTTAAAGGATTTCTACACCCTATTAGGAGTGTGCCCTATTAGAGGACTTAAGAAAATTCAACTTAGAATGCCACCCTGTTAAAGGATTTACATAGAGCTGTTAGGCTCACCCAAGTCCATGGGATTTATAGTCACTTTCTCAAAAGAATCTTTTATCCCTCTCTAAGGATCTCCTATCCTTCTCCTAAGGATCTCTTATCCTTCTCCTAAGGATCTCTTATCCTTCTCTTGAGGATCTCTTATCCTTTTCCTAAGGCTTATCCACCTAACTGTTAAGCTAACCTAGCAATGTAGGATTTCAATGTCTAATACAATGGTAAGAAAGTATTAGAAAGGTTTTAACTTGATAAAGATTGCAACTCTAACCTTGTAGATTTCAGATCACTCATCAGTTCTTTTCTTTGCTTGGTTTTCTTCCTTGCAGTGCTGACAGCTTGTCCACTCTTAAATATTTGTCTCCTTGAGTTCTTCCACTCGTTATGCCAATGCACTCTATGGTCACTCGATCAACTCAGAGTCTTGATGCTCTGTGCTTACTCCTCCTCATTGTGTCCTCTTCTTGACACTTGACACTAGCCTTCTCTTGGCTTCTTCACACGATCACTCTTATGACCAACCCCCTCTCACATGCACTTGATCTCTAACCTGTATCTCCTTATAAAGAAGTTATGTTCTTCATTTCTTGCTCAAATCTTCCCACTCATCAATTTGAGAAAATGATATTTTTTTCCTTCCAAATTGTTTCTTCCAGAAACTTCATGATAAATCCATTAGCATTTGCCTTGAATTGGTTTGCATGGTTTACATAAATTTTTATGATATTTACTCATCATCCTTATCATCCAACTAATTCACAAAATTCAATGTAACAAACTTATCGTTACTGATCTGGCAAATCTTTTGTCTTAACAAATAATGTAGCAACTTGACATCATTGGTTTACTAATGCTCGACTCCTTTTGTGTTACTCAACTTCTATTGCATTTACTAATGCTCGACACCTAAAGTCTTTTCCTGAGTTACTCAGCACTTGATGAATTACTCGACACCTGAACAATTACTTGACACCTAAACATTCCTGTGTTACTCGACACTTGAAGGATTGCTTGGCACACACTGAAGTTGAACTTGCTCGACTTCAACTAAGAATTTTCTCGACTCTCTCTAATGAACTTAGTTAGGCTTTACAAATGACTTAGTTAAACCTTACATCTTTGATGTGCCTCAGTGTGTCCATCCTCTTAGATTATGTCATCAATACATTATTTCATCAATGGCTTAGTTGATCCTTATACTTCATTACAACATCATAACTTCAACCTTTCTCTAGGTGCACTAGTTACATCTTATTGATTGCCTCCTCCTTATCAATCAATCAATTGATAGTATTTGGATCACTTAAGCAATTGTCATTCCTGCAAGTAGCAAGTTTGACATCAATGACAAAACAATGATTGAAAACATTATTTACTAGTTCCATTATTCTTCATTCATGATCTTTTCAATCATTTCCAACAAGCAGAGCCTAAAGAGTAGAAAACCATTTTTGATTTTTTTGAAGTTGGGTCAAAGTGGTTGTTTATTCATGTAATTTCTACTAGATATTGGCTAATCCTTAGATTGTGTGAGTAATTTCACTATGATATTGAGCATTTTGTTGCTCAGTAGTTTCAAACACCAACAAAATGTATGGTTTTGGAGTACTCAGCATAGACACTCAGCATTCAGTACATCATCATTTGAGATCAAATGGGTGTGTGGGATTATATGCATAGTGAATAATAAAGGAGGGAATTGAACGCTCCTTGAGGCTCACACTTGTGGAGGTCCACTTTAGCAATGGCCCTTCCTATGAAATTGTTGTCTAAAACCTTTCTAATGAGATAATGTATTATGAGCTCTTCATGAGTGGGATGGAACATGAATCTAGGAGGCAGTTGTGCATCACCCATATCATGATTGCAACTAAAGTTAAGAGCCTCTATTATTGAATCCTCTTCCTGATTTCCCATAGTAAAGGAAATGAATATGGGTGATAGGGAAGAGAATTCAATAATAGAGGCCCTTAACTTTAGTTACAATCATGATATGGGTGATGTACAACTACCTCTTGGATTCACATTCCATCCCACTGATGAAGAGCTCATAACACATTATCTCATTACAATGCTTTTAGACAACAATTTCACAGGAAGGGCCATTGCTAAAGTGGACCTCAACAAGTGTGAGCCTAAATTTTTTTGACCAATGCCTAGATGTTCTCGACCAAACATTGGTCAAAATTTTGACCAATACCTAGAGTTTTTGACCAAGTATTGGTCAAAATTTTGACCAATGTTTGGTCGAGAACATCCAAGCATTGTTCAAAATTTCAACCAATGCTTGGCAAAATTTGGGCCAACATGTTTGACAGTTCTCGACCAATGTTTGGTCGAGAAATACCAAGTTTTGGTCAAAATTTTGACCAATGTTTGGTCGAGAACTACCAAGCATTGGTCAAAATTTTGACCAATTCTTGGAAGAACTTTGGCCAACATGTTTGACAGTTGTTGACCAATGTATGGGTCAAAATTTTGACCAACTAGTAGGTTGGTCAAAATTTTGATGAGAAAAACTTCGACCAATGGGTTGGTCGAATTTGGTCAAAAATAAGGTTGAAATTTCAACCAATTTTGGTCAAAAAATGGCCTCAAATGTACTAGTGTGAATTGGAAGACTACTTGGAGCTTGAGGATATTAAGGATCCACTTAGAGTAAGGTTGGCACAAACTAAGCTGAAGGGACATGTTGCTCTTTGGTGAAAAGAGCTGCAAAGAGATAGAGAAGAAGAAGGTGAAATGAAGATCTCTACATGGAGATTGATGGTGACTAAACTGAAGGCTAAGTTCATTCCTATTGATTATGAATTTTAGTTGTTTAAGAGGTTGCAAAATCTGAAGCAAAAGGATATGACTATGAAAGATTATACTGAGGAGTTCTACAAGTTGACTATATGGCTTGGGCATAGAGAATTTTCAAAGGAAAAGGTAGCTCGGTACATTAATGATTTGAGATTCAATATTCAGGATGAGGTTGGTATGTTGAATATTTCTTCAGTTGAGGATGCTTATCAGTATGCTTTGAGTGTAGAAGAAAAGCTGAAGAGAAAGAATCAAGGTAGTTCCCTAGGAAAGGATAAGCATGACTACTTGACAAAGGCTAAACCAAGTGCAAAAGATGAACCAAAATTGGTTGAGCAGAAGAGAAGGATAGGTAGAGGTGAGTTTAAGGGTACTTTTTTCAAATGTCATGAAGAAGGACATAGATCTTATGAGAGTCCATAGAAGGTTGGTGACAAAAGAACTGCTATTGTAAATGAAGTTGAAGACCATGAACCTAAGCAAGGGGAGAGTTTATTGGCTCGATGAGTATTGGTTGATTAGAGGACATTGGAATCTTGTCAGAGGAGTAATTTTTTTAGGACTCATTATAAGTCTGGTGGTAAAGTTTGCAATGTGACTGTGGATGGTGGTAGTATTGATAACCTTGTTGCTAAGGAGATGGTTCAAAAACTTGGTTTGAATAGAGTGAGACATCCTTATCCTTATAGGATTGGCTAGTTGTAAGGTGAGCATGCTTTGGAAGTGTGGGAGTAGTGCCTTGTTGATTTCTAGATTGGGTAGTATAAGGATCAAGTGTTGTGTGATATTGTGGAAATGAAAAGTTGTCATGTGTTTCTTGGTAGACCTTGGCAGTATGATTGCAAGGCTGTGCATGATTATATCAAGAATGTGTTTACAATTGAAAAAGGCGACATGAAGCATTCCCTAATTCCTTTGCAGAATGAAGATGTCAGTAGAAGGAACTTAAGTATTGGCAAGTGAGTTGAGTTGACAGATTTAGAAAGGGTTAGTGATCAGTATGGACAAAAAACTAGTGGAACACCAAAGATGGATATGTAGAAGCAGAAGTGGAACAAGGGAAAGAGTGTACAAGTTGAAGAATTGGAGGACATGTATGTAAAGAACCAGTTTGGGATTTGTGTGTTGAATCCCAAGAGATGTTCTTCTAGCTACTGAGAACATCTTTTCGCACCTAGGGAGTTTAATGCAAGAGCAGCCTAGGGTAGTTGGCTATCCTACATGACTAAGGGATTTTGGTGGGGTTAAGTGGACTTATTTGGGTTTTGGGTAATTAATTTTGATGTATTTAATAAGTATTGTAAGAATTTAAAGGCATATGGTATCTAATTTTTGTTGTAGGTTGACTTGTGGCTCTTCAAGTAGTTAATGTAAGAGATATTTAATTTGTAGCTTACTGGGTTGACTTGTGACTTAGTTGGTTAAAAGAAAGGGTTGTGGTGAAGTCTTTAGTCATTATTCATCTATCTTGGAGAAGAGGAGGTGGTAGAGGAGTGAATTTTGAGAAAGGCTAGTAGTTGAGGCTTGGTAAACAAGGAGATTGTTTGGTGGGCTTGTAAGTACTAGTTGGATCTTCCTTGGAGATTTCGACTAGAGTGTGGATCTAAACTAGCTAGAGTTTGGGTTGGATCTTGAAGGATCTTGTAGAACTATTACTTGCTTTGTATTTGGCTGTAATCGGGAAGGCCTTACAACCCGACACATTGCATGCAATCAATTATATCTATGAATAAATTATTGTGACTTGACTTCAATTCTTTCATTTTTGTTTATCTAGGACATCTCCTTTTGGGATTCTCCTATCTTGCACTACATCATGATATTAAAGGTATGCACTTAAATGTTGAACATAATAATTCTCTTTAGGATATTTTTGGACTCTGAAGATTATCAATGGATTATGGAAATATACTTGCTCTCATACTAATTTTCTCTAACAAGATTTATTTATAGAAGATATATAATTGTATTAAATAATCTTTTTATTTTAGACATAATGATGCAAAAATAAATAGCCAAGTAAATCTAGAAGCATTCTAAAGATCATCCATAGATTGTGGAGATCTAGTAGCCCCCACAATAATTTTCTCCAACAAGATTTATTTATAGATGATATATAATTGTATTGAATAATCTTTTATTTTATTTAGGATTGGTTCTTTTTCTTTTTGAATGCTTAGTATTCTTGAATGTTCATGTTTTATTTTTTACTAATATAAATCTCAAAAGTATAATTTTAAAAATCTATCAAACAATTTTGTCTTTTGACACTTTATGTGTTCTTGTTGAAGTCTTTGTATATTTTTAAGGTAAGAGATTACAAGATGATAGTTTGTACAATAATTAACTTTCTGTTAAGGAAAATGAGTTCACTGTGTCTATGACTACTTTACCAATGATTAATTTATTGCTCTCATTGAAAATCATTTTTGTCAATAACACCATAGTTTTCTTTTAGAATTTTCGGAGGCCTCTAATTGTAGTGTTTAGTGACCAAAAGATGAGCTACAAAAAAAACTACATTTTCTTCTACATGACTTTCATGATATGAGTGGCCTTAAATGCTCTAAAAAGTGATTTTCAAAATTTTAGGGCTCAACTTTTCTTTTTAGGAAACTCCCTAGTTTTTTACATCAATGGAATAACATTTTAGATCACACTCTATGATCCATCATTAGGATGTAAGAGAGTAGAAGAAGAGAAAGATAATGGGAAGTAGATCCAAGAGAAAATGTAAGGAAGTGGGAGAAAGGAGAGCATAAAGATCAAGTGTTGAACAATCCAATACAAAAAATACACAACATAAGAATTATTAATAAATATTCACAAATAAGGTGATGTGCTTTATAATATTTTAATTAATAATCATACATCTCAAGGCAATGCCTATGGTAGGGCTTGTTAGTTGAGGTTGGGATTCATACTCATCTTCCACCTCTACCACTTGATGAACTAACTAATCCTTTCTAGTATGAAGAAATAATAAATTTTGTTAAACATCTAAATATTACCTCGGATGAATATCTCACATAAACACAATGGAGATTCTTTAGGTGCACAAATTTCCTTTGGATAAGATTCATTGCATTGAATACTTAAGATTTTCTAGTAAAGATACCAATGCCATCAAGGAGCTTTTGTCTTGCAACCTTTATAGAGTAGACACCTTTTAAGATCTCTCAAGTCAAAATATAAGATCTTTGATTCTAATTTACCAACCTATATAACCATTCAAGAGAATAGTTGAAGAAAAATATTGCCACAAATAGAACCTTACACTTAAACAAATTCAAGAATAATTTTTGTTATGCTTTCATTAAGTCAAATACAAACATACACTCATATGCAATTACATAAATTTGGGAAGAAATTACACACTTGCAATCACTTATCGACCTTAATTAATTTTAACCATGTAACTAAAGTAAACAACAACCGTAACAAGATGAACATACATAAATACACTAGATTTGTTAACTAGGGAAACCCTTGATCAGAGTGAAAACCCCAGTGGGAATGATGCCCACAAAGATATACCGATATATATATTCCTTGTTAGATCATGGACCCTATTAGGGGTCTATAAACACATTTAGTATGTAAGAGTCTATTAGGACTTTTAGAAGGTAGAAAGATCCACTGTCCAAATAGCTTTTGGGGAAAGACCACTAAACTTCACTATCCAACTAATCTCTCAACTATTCCTTGCAGAATAATTGTTTGTACTATGCTTTATCCTCTTTCCTCTATCCTGTCAACTGGATCAATAACTATCAAACCTTGTAGATTGGGTCAAAAACCTTTGATCCAAATATCAAACCTCAGATCTCAAAATAAAACCTCGACAACAAAGTTTTCTCCAACTTCGCTCTGCTCTGCTTATCTTCATAATTATATATTTTCTTCTCCTTTTTTATCTTCTTGCTTACTCCTTTTCTTCCATGTATAAAAAAGGAAAATATCCTTCCTTTATACCAAATCCATAAAATAATTCCCTTGAGTTGATTGTTACACCTTCTAAAATAATTATTATAGGACCTCATTAAGATCACATTTTACATAGTGATAACATTAATCTATCACCTTATCACTTGAATAAATTTCCACATGTGTAATATTATGATGAACAAGCTTAGCCATGCCATCTCCAACGTGTCTTCTACATGCCTTTAACCTTGTTTCTTAGAATAACAACTCTACTAAGAGATATAACAAGTTTACTAGAACATGCTTTTGTAAACTCTATCTCAAAACAATCTTCACCAAAACTTGCATAACTTCTTCTAGATTTAATATCTCATTCACCTAAGGTTAGCTGGATATACTAGAAACTTAGTAGTATCTCCCTTTAACCTCACTAGTGAAAATACTCAATGATCTATCCGTACCAACTTGATCTTTACCGTTATTCTTTTGTCTGATACCACATAAAATTACTATGTTGACATCAATGAAAAAGACAATCATGAATGTAACATATCATCATGATAATGATCTAGTCATGTTTCTACCATACTCCCCCATAGGAATATTATCAAAATTCATGTTTCCAATAATCTCCCCCTTTGACATTGATGGCAACATAGATGAAAAAGATCTAGTTCCAAGATTACCAACCATTAAAGACTGCTATCTTTTCTTTTCAAATCTTCTTCATCAATCATACACACTTCTCCCCCATTGATATATCTCAATGTGCTCTATATCAAAATGTTTTTCATGCTATAATCTCTCCCCCATTGACATCAATGTTAAAGGTTTCAACAATCATCTATCATTGTATCCTGTCAATATTTGCAACAACTATCTTTGACCTGCTCAAGTGTCCAAAGAGTATCCTGTCAATATTTGCAACAACTATCTCTGACCTGCTCAAGTGTCCAAAGGCACTATTCAAAGAAATATTTATCAAGAGTCCTATATGACTGTCCATCACATATACTCCCCCATACAAGAAGCATTAGCATTTAGTTCAGACAAACAATAGAGCTATGTACCACTGGACTGATGTACTCTTGCATCATCTACTTTGATGTATGTAGGGGCATAACCCCTAGCATATATCACAACTACTAAAAAGTCTCTTTGGGAAGAGGTTTAGTAAAGATATCTATAATTTTATCTTTGGTGCTTACATACTCCAATCTAATTTCCTTTTTTGCAACTCTCTCTCAACATGTGATATTTGATAGAAATGTGTTTAGTCGTAGAATGCAACACTGGATTCTTATACATATTCACTGTGCTAGTGTTATCAAAATGTATGACAATAGGTTCATTGAATTCTATCCTTATGTCCTTCAACATCTTCTTTATCCAAACAACTTGATTACAATTTTTTGCTGTTGTAACATATTTTGCCTCTATTGTACTCTACAAGATACAATCTAGTTTCTTACTTAACCAAGAAACCAATCTTCCTCCCAGAAAGAATGCTCCACCATTGGTGGTCTTTCTGTCATCCATACTGCATGCCCAATCAACATTAGTATAGTCACATAAAGTGAAATCATTAGATTTTTCATACCATAATTTGAACTCTGGTGTTTCCTTCAGATATCTAAATATCTTTTTAACTGTTGAATAATGTGCTTCTCTAGGATCAACTTGAAATCTTGCAACAATTCCAACAGAATTTTCTATATCAAGCCTTGTGTGAGTAAGATATTGCAATCCTCCAATCATAGATCTATACTTCTTCTACTTAACAGTAAGTGCCTCATCCTTTGTGCATAACTTGTGTCCAATTATCATAGGTATTCCAGTTGGTTTACATGTTTCCAAACTAAAAAATTTCAATAGATCCTTCAAATACTTAGTTTGAGAAATAAAGATTCCTTCTTTATCCTGCACAATCTGTAATCCTAGGAAGTATTTCATTTCCCCTATCATCCTCATTTCAAATTCCTTCTTCATTTCTTCTACAAACTTGTCACTTTCACTATCATCTCCTCCAAATATGATATCATCAACAAATATTACCAAAATCATCAATCCATCATCTATTTCTGTCAAGTATAGATTACTGTCTGCCATACCTTTGCTAAATTCAAGTTTTGTCAAATGCTTGTCCCACCTTGCATACCAGGTTTTGGGTGATTTTTTTAAGCCATACAATGCTATCTTCAATTTTCATACCATGTCCTTGTCATATGTTAAAAGAAAACCTTTAGGCTATTCCATGTATACCTCTTCTTCAAGTTCTCCATTCAGAAATGCTGACTTGAGATCCATTTAATATACTTTGAATTTATTGTGCTGCATAGGCTAAGAAAAACCTTACTACTTCAATTCTTTCCATAGGAGCATAGGTTTCATCATAGTCTATTCCTTCTTGCTATGAGTAACCTTTACATACCAATCTTTCTTTGTTCCTTACAACTTCAGCTTGTTCATTCATCTTGTTCCTGAATACCCA
Source organism: Cupressus sempervirens (assembly GCA_028749045.1). NCBI lineage: Eukaryota > Viridiplantae > Streptophyta > Pinopsida > Cupressales > Cupressaceae > Cupressus > Cupressus sempervirens. Next base: position 750,517,156 of record CM053790.1, read on the forward strand.
TTTTGTTCCTATCAGATTCTTGTCTGCTAGTATGGGGACCAATTCCCATGTCTCATTCTCCACTATCTGATCCAATTCTTCTTTCATAGCTTGCTTCCAATAATCATCTCTGCATGCCTCATCCACATTTTTGGGTTCTACTTGAGGTATCAAACATAGTTCTTCATTGATTCTACTTCTTATCATCACACCTTTATCTTTTCTTTTGATGATATACTCTGGTGGATGATTCTTTGTCATATTCTTACTACAAGTAGGAATTATTATCTCAACTCTGAGCTCTATTCTAGGTTCTGAACATTGTTCTTGCCATAACTCACCTTCATTCTACAAATCATTGTTAGTCTTAAAGAATATTGTTGACACAAAAGATTGCACCCTTGTCTAATGGAATACTTCTCAGACAACCTCGTGTAACATGGAAACAATCTCAAAAGTGTGGGACTTTGCAACTTCAGATTGAATCTCCAAAGAAGGCCAACTTCCTTTACTATCAAGATGCACCTAGCTGATCTTTAAGGGAAAAGGGGAGAAAAAATGCTTGTAAGAAAAACTACCTAATCTAATCTAGAGGGTGATGCACCAAATAGTATGTGGGTCTACTTCTTTTCCAATGAATGCACTAAAGATTCAATAGATTTCTCAAAATATACCATTATCTACACCTTTTCAATCTCCATATCATACATAAGCCAAGAATAACACAATCATAGAAGGAATACAATGGATTCACTTGATCAAATTGGTCACCAAAGTATGAACATAATCATATGATATTTTGATTGTCAAGTACATTCAACAAGCGAGGCCACAGGAATGTGCACACACTTAGCTAATAGAGGATGGATACAACAGAGAAGATCTCTATTGAGCATAGGAAAATTATAGAGGAACTCCAAAACTTAGAAAAGAAAGATCTCTTTGAAAATTAGACAAAAGAGAACCCTTGAGAGAACATCAAAACTTGCTTTTATAGTTCAAGCATAACTCCTGATTGCTTCACAATTTCATTCATGCATTTAAGATTGCTAGAGGATGATTGGATGAAATCTAGGTGATAGATTGAATTTGATACGCCTTTAGAGTCACAGAAATCATCAACCTTGACTGGAAAAACCTTGACGCTAACATGAAATGATGCCATTAATGTAAAACTCCCCAAAATAGGAGGTAAACAACATGTCTTTCATGACTTTTAGCATGACACTAACTTTGGAGTGGTTGGAATCAATCATGGAGATCAAATCACACAGGAATGCCATTACTTCTTCCCCATTGACATGACAGATCAACTAAAATTAGAAGGTCAACTAAGTTATACAACCAAGGTGAGCCACATGTACCAATGGTTTATATCTTTTTTCTACCTTATGGGGTCTTTTAGTGTTGACCATTATGATCTTACGATCACCAATAATGTTGTAGCATTGGGCAGGTATCCTTTCTAGTTTAGGATCTTATGATCACTTTTGGTGTTACGACCATACGACTCTACAACCCTACAATGCTTACAAATTTCGTAACATTGGCAGCTCCTATAATTAGCTATATGATCTCATGCCAAGTCATAAGATCGTAGCATAGAAAATTAGTCGTGGCATCGTAGCTCTGACTTTTCACCCTTGCAATCTCACAATAAATAGGAGCTAAAGAAAATGGGCCCACTTGGACACACAGTAGGACCACCCTATGTCACTATAACTAAACATAGATCATCTTCTCATAGTGACATAACGAGAGACATTGATCTTCTTCCATCTGACGACCCAAAAACATGCAACCAATTTACTGGCCATGCCAAAATCCAAACCAATTAGAACTCATCCATATGCCAACTTATCTAACATTGATCCACCTCACCCGCAGTCCAAAAGGAAAATATGACCCATAATCCATGTGGCAAGTGCTCGCTATGTCGCATAGATTAAACTACTCACAACTTTTCATAATGACATAGTGAGGACCATTGATCCTGGAAAAATCAATGGCTGGGAAGATGTACGATGCACTCTGTTAGAACTAAGGAAAGAGGGTCCATCATGCTACATGTCCATTTGTCACTTTGTCACATAATTTAAAATCGTTGCAACTTTCCATGGCGATAAAGTGACAACCCTTGATCTTTGATCTAATGGTGGATAAAACATAGGCCTGCAAAGAAATATTTCAACATGAAAGACTGAGGAAAATACGTAACCTAAAGTCTTGAAAGATTTAATTGTGTACCCTAATATTTGAATTTTCCATTTTTGAATGACTGTTAGATATTTTTCCAAATATGAAATACAAATTTTGGCGGGAGGGAAAAATAGCTAACAAATACTTCAACATTCTTTTTAGTAACAACAACATTCTCATCATCAGAATTGTAGTCAACTATTCTTTCTTGTATCCTAAATTTCTCATCAACTCTTACATTTGCACTTTCAACAATAGTCTTAGTTCTTAGATTATAACATCTATAAGCTCTGCTTTTCAATGAATAGCCAAGAAACACACCTTCATCACTTCTAGCATCAATTTACCAACATCATCATCTCTTTTGATATAACATTTGCTACCAAATTTTTTGAAATACTTAACTATAGGTGAGTGACCAAACCATAGTTCATAAGGGGTCTTATTTGTGTCTTTCCTAACCTACACTCTGTTCATAGTGTAAATTGTTGTATTCATAGATTCTCTCCAAAATATCTTGGATACATCATTTTTTGCTAACATAGCTCTTGCTACTTCTATTACTGACATGTTTCTTCTCTTTGCAATGCCATTTTGTTTAGGGGTTCTAGGAGTTGAAAGATATCTTTTGATTCCATTAGATTTAAAAAATATGTTAAACTCATTTGAAGTAAACTCTCCTCCTCTATCTGATCTTAAACATTTAATCTTCATACCTGATTCATTCTCAACTCTATTCTTGAATATCTTGAACTTGTCAAATGCCTCGGATTTTTCTTTAAGAAATGCAACCCACATCATTCTAAAAAATTCATCAACAATAATCATAAATTACCTTTCACTATAGAATCCTTTAATATTTGTAGGACCACTAAGATCTATGTGCACAATCTCCAACTTTGCTGTAGTAGTAAACTTCTTACTGAGAAAAGAAGCTATGTTATGCTTTGCCAATACATACTCCTTGCAAATTGTGTTAGTAGGCTTTACAATTTTAGGCAAATCTCTAACTGCAAACATACTACTAGTTTTCACAATGTTGTCAAAGTTGATATGACAAAATATCTTATGCCATAACCAAATATCATCTATGTTTGCAATAAAACATGTCATTTCAATGAGATTTAACTGAAATGCATTACTTCTAGATCTGGTTCATGTTCCAATTACCTTTCCATCTTTGTCTTTGATCATGCATGTCTTCTCTGTGAATTGCAACTAATAACCTTTATCCACTAATTGTCCAACACTCAAAAGATTGTGTTTCAAACCATCAACAAAGTATACATCCTCAATGTTAGTCTTACCATCAAGAATTATAGATCCAATACCTTTAACGTGGAAAGCTGCATTGTTTCAAACTCTGATAATGCCTCCATAACTTTTGAAATCAATTTTTTTTTCATATCACTAGTCATATGATGTGAACAACCACTGTCAATTATCTAATCAAATTTCTTTTCAACCTATGATATCAAAGCCATTTTATCTGGACTTTCTTCTTTAATAGCCACAAATGCTATTTTATCATCATTGGCACTTACTGCTTGTTCATTAGAATCATCTTCTTCATTCACATACAAACAAGCCCTATCTCTTCTAGGTTTGAAGTTTCCTTTATACTTTTTCTCTCTCTTAAGACACTTAGATGCATAATGACCAAACTCATTACAAGTCCAACATTTAAAGATTTTCTCACCATCTTTTTCTCTTCTTACAAGAAGGGCTACTCCTTCTATCTTTCTATCCTCATCAGATCTGCTATTGCTAGCAAAATCTCCTCTAGAACTTGTGCTCCTTGATAGATTAGATCGAATGTTTAGGGCACTGAAAGCTATCTCTATTCTAGACAATTCTCTGGACTGTCTAAGCTCATTCTCAACTACTTCAAGTCTCCCAAGTAATGTTTTCTTGGTGAAATCTTTGGCACAAAGGATCAACAACTTTATCATTTGTGCTGCCTACTTAAATGTTGGTGTCAAACTCTTCAATATATTCCACATCAATTCATCATCTTCATTGGTTCCTCCTTGAGATATGACACTTGCAAATTTTTTTGATATTCTGCCTACATATATTCTACCTACATATGTTCTTATAGATTCATCTTCCATCATTTTAGCATCTTGAAATGCACAAATCCAATTTTGTAGCCTCCTATTCTTAGAAAGCTCATCATCTTCAAAACTATTTTCCAAAGGTTTCCAAATCTTATGAGAAGTATCAGGTGTTTTTACCTAGTTGTACTCTTCTTTAGGAAGTGCAAACAATAGTGCTTCTCTAGCTCTCATGTTGCACATAAAAAGTTCTCTCTCATCCTTAGTACAAGTTTTCAGATCACTTTCAACAATAATTGTCTTTTCTAATTTTGTCAAGATCAAATTTATTGGACCCATACACAACAGATGTGTCTTCATCTTTTCCTTCTAGCTGTCATAATTTTTTCCATCAAACTTCAGACTATCCTTTCTAAATTATTTTTCCATGGATCTCCCAAAGTTGTTAAACTTTATCTTCAAGGACTTGATGCTCTAATACCAATTGTTAGAAATAATAGTCCACCAAAATAACTGATGGGGTGGGGGTGGTGAATCAGTTATCCAACTAAAACATTTATCAACCTTAATTAATCTTAACCATGTAACCGAAGTAAAAAAAAACCATAACAAGATGCACATACACAATTACACCATATTTTTTAACTAGGGAAACCCTTGATTAGAGGAAAAACCCTAATGGGAATGATGCCCACAAAGATTATATATATATATATATATATATATATATATATATATATATATATATATATATATATATATATATATATATATATATATATATATATATATATATATATATATATATATATATATATATATATATATATATATATATATATATATATATATATATATATATTCTTTGTTAGAGGATGGACCCTGTTAGGAGTCTATAAACACATTCAGTACATAAGAGTCCTAGTTAGGAGACTTTGAATCCTTGTTAGGAGATTCTAGCCCTATTAGGAGATTCCAACCCTATTAGAAGTTACAGAAGGAAGAAGGACCCACTGTCCAAACAACTTCTAGGGCAAGACCACTGAATGTCACTATCCAACTAATCTTTCAACTATTCCTTGTAGAATAATTGTTCATACTACACTTTATCCTCTTTCCTCTATTCTGTCAACCAGACCAATCACTATCAGACCTTATAGATTAGGTCATGAACCTCGAATCCAAATATCAAACCTCAGATCTCAAAATAAAACCTCGGCAATGAAGTTTTCTTCAACTTTTCTTTGCTTTGCTTGTCTTTGCAATTATATATCTTTTCTTCTCCTTTCACTCTTCTTTCTTGCTACTTTTCTTCCATGCATAAGAAAGGAAAATGTACTTCTTTTATACTGAATCCATAAAACAATTACCTTGAGTTGGTTGTTACACCTTCTCAATTAATTATTATAGGACCTCATTAAGAACACATTTTACTTCGCAATAACATCAATTTGTTGCCTTGTATATTGAATAAATTTTTGCATGTGTAATATTATGACAAGTGAGCTTTGCTACACCCTCTCCAACATGTCTTCTACATGCCTTTAACCTTGCTTCTCAAAATAAAAACTCTGCTAAGAGATATAGCAAGTTCACTAGAATATGCTTCTGTAAACTCTATCTCAGAACAATCTTCACCAAAACTTGCATAACTTCTTCTAGATTTAATATCTTATGCACCTGAGGTTAGCTACATATACTAGACACTTAGTAGTATTTCCCTTTAATATCACTAGTGAAGATACTCAATGATCTATCTGTACCAACTTGATCTTTACCGCTGTTCTTCTGTCAGATACGACAAAAAATTGCTATGTTGAAATCAATTAAACACACAGTCATGAATGTAACATATCATCATGATAATGATCTAATCATGTTTCTACAATACTCCCCCATAGAAATATAATCAACATTCATGCTTCCAAAAAACCTTTAGGGGACATTGGATTCTTAGTCAGTGTATTTCTTGGTAATGATAGAAAAGGATGAAACTAGGAATGTGATGAGAGACATTGAATCAAGAAATGCAAATGTTGAGGAAGAGAGTAAAGATGAAGGTGAAAAGGATGAAGGAAAAAAAGAAAACTATAAATTAGATAGTTTAGACACACAAATCATATGGAGATTTAGATAGAGAAAGAAATAGAGGAAAAGGTGTGTGAGATGAAAGTTGGGGCAAGAGAGACTTTTGAGGAAATGGAGAAAGAGAGGCTGGGCCATGAATTTGGCTACATTTTGGATGATATGATTGTTTTCTATGAAGTAATGTACTATGATTGTGATATTGGTATCAGGATTTAACTTTTTAGTTTTTGAGTCAAACATATTCACCCATGTTTTATGAGTAGTGATTCACATGAATTCATATCTCATGAGAATAAATGGAACTCCCAACACTCATTTGATCTAGGTGACACTCACATAGGTGAATCATTGAGACTTCCTAGTAGGTTATCCATCCTAGTACTACTCCAACTTGAGCATGCTTAATTATGTAGTTTCCTCCATGGTTAAACCCACTCTACTTGCAACCCCATTTGCAAAACCTTGACCAACTGCCATGACTTATAAGCCATTCATCAGAAAGCCCCTTGAGCTGATCAATTGATAAGTGAGAGATAATTTCCATTGCAAGTAAAATTATGATATTACTATAAGGATATAACTATGTAGTTTTTGAGTCAGATGCACTAACCCATCTCTCATCTCATGAGAATTTGGCTATATTTTGGATGATGTGATGGTTTTCTATGAAGTAGTATACTCTAATTATGATATTGGTATTGGGATTTAACTCTATAGTTTTTGAGTCAAACACATTAACCCATGTTTTATGAGTATTAATTCACATGAATTCATATCTCATGAGAATAAATGGAATGCTCAACACTCATTAGATCTAGGTGATGCTCACATAGGTGAAGCACTAAGACTTCCTAAGAGGTTACCCATCCTAGTACTACTGCAACATTTGTGTGCTTAATTATGAGGTTTCTGCCATGGTTAAACCCACTATGCTTGCAAACCCATTTGCAAAACCTTCACCATGTGTTGTCACTTATAAGCCATTCATTAGAAAGCCCCTTAAGTTGATCAATTGATAAGTGAGATAATTTCCATAGCAAGTCAACTTATGATATTGCTATCAAGATTTAATTGTATAGTTTTTGAGTCAGACACATTGACGCATGTCTCATGAGTAGTGATTCACATGAATCCATATATCATGAGAATAAATGGAACACTTAGCAATCACTGGATCTAGGTGATGCTCATAGAGGTGAAGCACTGGGACTTCTTGGGAGATTACCCATCCCAGTACCACTCTATCTTGAACACACTTAACTACAAGGTTTCCTCCATGGTTAAACCCACTATGCTTGCAACCCCATTTGTAAAACCTTCACCAAGTTTTTTGACTTATGAACCATTCATTAGAAAGTCCATTAAGCTCATCAATTGATAAGTAGGAGATAATTTCTATAGAAAGTCAAATTGTGATACTGATACCAAAATTTAACTAAGTAGTTTTTAAGTCAAACACATTGACCCATGTTTCATGAGTAGTGATTCACATGAATCAATATCTTATGAGAATAAATGGAAAACTTATCACTCATAGGATCTAGGTGGTGCTCACAGAGGTGAAGCACTAGGACTTTCCAAGGGGTCACCCATTCCAATACTACTCTAGTTTGAGCACACTTAACCATAAATTTTCCTCCATGGTTAAAGCCACTCTACTTGCAAACCATTAGAAAAACCTTCACCAAGTTTTGTGACATATGAACCATTCATTAGAAATCCCCTTAATCTCGTCTATTGGTAAGACTAAGATATTTTCCACAAGTCAAATTGTGATATTAAAGGTATGTACTTCAATGTTTAACATGATGTTTTTGGACTCTGAAGATTATCAATGGATTGTGGAAATATGCTTTCTCTCATACTAATTTCTCTAACAAGATTGATTTATAGAAGATATGTAATTGTATCAAATAATATTTTTATTTTAGATATAACAATGCAAAAATAAATAGCCACGTGAGTCTAGAAGCATTCTGAAGATCCATAGATTCTGGAGATCTACTAGCTCTCGCAATAATTTTCTCTAACATGATTTATTTGTAAATGGTGTATAATTTTATTGAATAATCTTTTATTTTATATAGGATTGTTTTTTCTTTTCTTTTTGAATGCTTAACACTCTTGAATGTTCAAGTTTTATTTTTTACTAATATAAATCTCAATAGTACAATTTTAAAAATCTATCAAACAGTGTTGTCTTTTGAAACTTTATATGTTCTTGTTGAAGTCTTTGAATATTTTTAAGGTAAGAGTTTACAAGATGATGGTTTTTATGATGATTAACTTTCCATTAAGGAAAACGAGTTCACTTTATCAAAGACTGCTTTACTATTGATTCATTTCTTACACTCATTGAAAATATTTTTTTTGTCAATAACACCATATTTTTCTTTTAATTTTTTTGGAGGTCTCTAATTGTAGTGTTTAATGACAAAAAATTGAGTTACAGACAAAAGTACATTTTCTTCTAAACAAATTTTGTGATGTGATGGCCTTAAATGCTTTGAAAAGTGAATTTCATAATTTTAGGGTCCACCTTTGCTTTTTAGGCAACTCCCTAGTTTTTATGGCAATGTGTTTCTACATGATTGAGTATAAATTCTCATTTTAGATCACAAAGATCCTAGCTCTTGCACCCAATTTTCACATTTATTTTAAGGTTCATTCACTATTCATGAATATTTTTATGGTTTACACTTGCTTCCTTCTAAAGCTCTTTATGTGATCTATTAAGCTCCTTAGGTTTTCCTTCAAGTTCTACTATGTTAATGTAATTTATGTTTTTTCCTAAGGTTGATTTGGATATAAATGCTACTATGCTTGAATTTAACATGACATAAGAATTATTTAAACTATTAGATTTCCACAATCCATAAGAATGTTGTGTAGTTTCTAGATTCAATTGTGTAATATTTTTTACATCAATGGAATAATATTTCAGATCACACTTTATGATCCATCATTCGTATGTAAGAGAGTAGAAGAAGAGAATGATAATGGGAAGCATATCCAAGAGAAAATATAAGGAAGTGGGAGAAAGGAGAGAACAAAGATCGAGTTTTGAACAATCAAATCCAAAAACTACACAACATAAGAATTATTAATAATTATTCACAAACAAGGTGATGGGCTTTATAATATTTTAATTAGTAATCATACATCTCAAGGCAATGCCTATGGCAAGGCTTGTTAGTTAAGGTTGGGATTCATACTCGTCTTCCAACTCTACCACTTGATGAACTAACTAATCCTTTATAGTATGAAGAAATATTGTTTTTTTGTTAAAAATATAAATCTTACCTTGGATGAATATCTCACACCAACACAATAGGAAATCTTTAGGTGCACAATTTTCCTTTGGGTAATATTCATTGCATTGAATACTTAAGATTTTCTTGTAAAGATACTAGTGTCATCAAGGAGATTTTATTTTACAACCTTTATAGAGTAGACACCTTTTACGACCTCTCAAGTAAAAATATAAGCTCTTTGATTCTAATTTACCAACCTATACAACCATTTAAGAGAACTATTGAAGAAAAACACTACCTCAGATAGAACCTTACACTTAAAAGAAATTCAAGAACAATAAATTTGTAAATTTTTGTTATGCTTTCATTAAGTCAAATACAAACATACACTCATATGCAATTGCATAAATTTTGGAAGCAATTACACACATGCAAGCTTGAGAATGACAATAATGGCCACCCAAAGAAAGAGCCTCCAATTTGTGTCAAAAAGTAGAACATTATGTATCTCTTTATCTAGAATGAGCTACTTTCCCTTTGTGACAACATTTATGTCCCTGATGGGTAGAGATGTATGGTCAAGCTTCCAATTGATGGATGATGATCAAGTATGGGGGTGGATGGATGATTCAACAATGGAGGTATGGAGGGGTTTCAACATTATGATGGTATTTTGGTAGTTTTAGGCTCTCAAAATAGCATGATAACTTTGTATGGAAGGTGGATATTTTTGTGAAGGGAGAGGGTTTCATTTATAGGTTAAGGGGTAGAGGGATGAATGGCCAAGATGCAAGGATTGGGAAAATCTTATGGAGGGCTAGGATGTCCTAAAAAGAAGCACATGGATTGTGCTAGTTTGGAGCGAATTAGGAGGTGACACATGTCACAGGATGATTGGATGGAGGGAAGGGCAAGATAAATAGTCAACAAAGGAGGCTCAAGAGATAAGGGCTTCATAAATGTTCATAAATTCTTTGTAAGAGCTTTTAATGCTTGTGTAAGAGCCATAAATGCTTGAGGGTGAGGGAGAGGATGAGATTGTTGACTTTGGCTTGGGTTAGAAAGTCTTAACCCTTGCTTAAAGTTGTACACATGTTTAGGAGGGGGATTAGGCTTAGCTTAGAAAGGGGGTTAGGAGGCAAGAGGCTTAGCTTTGATGTGATGGGTTAGGAGAAAAAGTGAGGTTAGTATGGGTGAATGGGTTGGATTAGGGGTAAATGTAGGGCTTAGGGATTTTTAGGGGTTTGGATAATTTATTAAATTATTTATTTAATAAAATGGGAGATGTGAGATTAAATTAAATAGATTTGAGGATTTATTTAATTCAATAGAGGAAGAGGGTTTTAATTGATAAGTTGATTTTGGGTTATCATTTGATTTTATCAACTTGACTATAGTTAATTAAATTAATTAATTAACTAGGGGATAACGATGAATTAATTAAACAATAAATATTTAATCAGTAATGTCCTAGGAGATGACTAAATATGATTACCTATTTGTGTAATTAGATTTAGGTGTCTACATTTTGTCCCTCTTTGACATAGTGTTGGGACAACACTATTTCAAAGAAGTTCGAATATAAACGATGCGAAGAAGAGTTTTTAAAGTAGCATGGTTACCCACATTTTGAGTAGAAGAGGAGAGAATGGACTGTGTGATGCCCCCTTAAGAAGGTGGTGGGGAGAGAAGGTGAGGCCATATAGCTCTTCTTGAAAAGTACAATAATCTAGGGCAAGTAGGAGGATCGAGAGTGGCAGAAAGAGGGGGTCTAAGGAAGCTCATACTCTCACTATGGAAGAATGATACAAAGGAAAACCTCGTGCACAAGAATAACCAATGGTTTAAGAACACTAGTTATAGGGGAAGGGAGGGGGGGTGATTGGTTGTTCTAAATTGAACCTAGGGAAGTGATTTGGAAGATGGTAGGGTTGGGGAGATTATGATTGGTGATGACTAAGATTATGATTGATGCAGGAGCTATGATTATGATGGATGTAAGAGCTATGAGTATGATTGATACATGATTGGATACTATGGGATAGATGCAAGAGATATGATTATGATATGGATAAAAATATTGGATTATGATTGGAGGACTGATTGGATGGGATTCTTGGATAGGATGGGAAGTTTTGATAGGATGGGATGCTTGGATAAGATGGGATTCTTTGATAGGATGGGATGTTTTGATAGGATGGAATGTTTTGATATGATGGGAGTGTGAAGTAATCCATTGAAGCTTGAGCGTGGGAGTGTTCCAAAGGGAAGCACCACCATGTAGTTGAACACTTATTTTGATATAGAAATATTGGAGATATGCCAAGATTACTAAGAACATCAAGGCCTTTGTACCAATATTACAAAGGATTGACTTGAAACAAACACGCAAGGATTGCCCCATTATCACATGAATCTCGAAGGAATCAGAGTGGAAATGATACTGGGTAACCCATAAGCAAATGATATTTCCCAAGTGCACCATGTAACCAAAAGTGATCACATGTTTGGACTATGCAAGGGTCATATCTGACTGATGCACAAGTAGAAAAGAAAACAAAAAAGACCTGATCAAAACTTAGTGCTCGAATTGCCCCATTCACAACACACCATGATAAATAAGATCATGGTGACCTCTAGGAGGGAATAACCCAAAGCATTTGGAAATGACCTATGCAAACAAAAATACATTAAAAAAACCAACATCAAAAGAAAGAAAGAAATCCATGATAAAGTAACCTTTTGCCAAAGAGATCGGGATAACTAGATATTGATAGGCCAATGTTAAGGATGAGGAAGGATGCATCTGGTAAGGACCTAGCGACAATATGTTTAGGATGAGGACAAATTTGGCATTTGGATTTTTCTACAGAGAATGAACTAGCAACACGGGGTTTTGCTATAAGACTCAAAAAATGTACAAGAATGATACAAATTGGATAGATGACTCAGGAACTTATGGTAGACCACAATTGTGGGTATGTGTAGGATGGGGGAAAGCTCAGGACAAGGAGATAGCATTGATGTAATATGTTTATTGTTACATGGGTATGATACAAAAAGTTTGTTATTATTACAAGGGTATGGTATATAGAAGACTGCTATTGTTACAAGGATATGATACATATAATACTACTATTGTTACAAGGATATGATACATATAATATTGTTGGTGTTACAAGGATTTGATACATAGACATGGTATAGAGGATAAAATACACCTGATATGATACATGTGGTAGGGTACAAGGATAAAATACACCAAATATGATACATGTCATAGGGTACAAGGATAAAATACATTGGATATGATACATGTGGTAGTTTACAAGGATGAGATAGATATGTGAACTATGGTAGAATATATGATCTAGGTAGGTTTTTTTAACCTGATGGATGCTAAAAAGAAATGTCATGATGGGGTGGAATGTGAAGATGAAACTTTTGGAACATCTTGGACAATGGGGAGATGGGCAATGAGGTGCGAAGGGGTGATGGGGGAGATGTAGGTCATTAATAGATAATGAATAGGCTAAGTACACCTGGCACCTAATTGCTAGGTTTTCACTAGGGTACCTATCTAAGGCACTTGAATTCCAAAGTTTTCACCATTGGATGCTTATTTTTCTTTACTTTATTTTTCATTGCTTTTCCCCTCTATTTCCCTCCTTGTAAGGGAGTAGGATACACTAAGGATTTTTTTAGGCATAGAATTTCTTGAGGTGAATGATGTTGGTGGGATCATTCAAGACTTCACTCTCAAGTATGGATAGTTGATATGCTCTTGAACCAAAAGATGTTGTGACCATGTAAGGACCAAGCAATGTGGGCTCGAACTTGCCTTTCTTTTCTCAGCCAAATTGGACCTTAATGTTTTCTTTAAGGACCATGTGTCCTTTAAATTGGCATGTATGGACCTTCCTGTTGAAGTTGCACTTGAGGCAATTTTGGTAGATCATGAGGTGGTCATAAGCCTGTTGCCTTTTTTCATCAATTAAATGTAGCTAGGTAAGTCTAGCCACTCAGTAATCCTAATCTTATATTTTGCCCTGCAAAGAAATGGGTAGGGATGGGAGTTCAACATAAATAGGTAATACTACTTCAACACCATAAACTAGGGAGTATGAGGTTGTGCCTGTGGATGTACGGAACAAGGTGCGGTAGGCCCATAGGGTAGGGTTGATTTGTAAATGCCAATCAAGGCCAGAATCATTGACAACTTTCTTTAGGATTTTGAGTAAGGTTTTATTAGTTGCCTCCACCTAACCATTACCTTGTGGGATGTATGGGCTTAAAAAATGGTGATGGATATGAAGGGAAGTGCACAATTCCTCCATATTGAGATTTTCAAAATTACCTCCATGATCAGTAAAAATGGTAGCCAAGATGCCAAAGTGACATATGATATGATAGAGAATAAACTTGGATACTTGAATGCCTGTGGCAATGACAAGGGGGACTGCTTCTTCCTATTTAGTGAAATAATCGGTGGCGTTGATTATCCACTTGTGTTCATCTGAAGAGAGAGGTGTGATAACACCAACAAGGTCAAACCCCCAACATGTAAATGATCATGGCGGCACAATAGGTTGAATATCTTGAGTTGGGGCTTAGATTAGATTAGCATGTTTTTGACAGGGTAGACATCATTTGACAAAGTCACATGCATCATGCTCTAGAGTAGGTCAATAATATCTCGCCTATAGGATTTGCTTAGCGAGAACTATTCCAGTCTTGTGAGCACCACAAAGTCTGACATGTACTTCTTTGGGAGCCATTGTAGCCTCATTTTGATCTAAACTTTAAGAAAGAGTATCATGATAGCCATGATGATATAAGGTTTGAGCTATGATAGTATAACAAGATGCTCTATGAATAAGGTTTTGGCAGTGGGTTCATGTAAGATGGGGAGATATGATACCATTTGGTAGGTAAGCATGAATTTTGTGGTACCATGGGGATTGGGAACTAACCAAGATGCATACTCGTGTTGATTCATCATTCTCGATTACAGGCTCATGTAGCTTCTCAACTAAGAATTCATATTGTGTAGCCTCCCACAAAATCTCTAAAAGTGAACCAATAGTGGCCATGGCATCTACTACTTTGTTTTGCATTCTAGGTATCTGTGTGAACTATATTTGAATAAAATGTTACTTCAATTGATCAACCAACTCTTTGTAAGGTTGCAGCTTGTCATATTTAGTCTGATATTCATCCAAAACCTATTTGATAATAAGTTATGAAACTCCAAAGACCTGTAGCTTTGTGATGTTCCACTCAACTACTATTTTGAGTCCTACAATAAGGGTCTCATACTCTGAGATGTTTTTGGTACACTAGAACTATAGTTTAAAAGATTTAGGAATGTAATCTCCTTGAGGTGTGACCAAGATTATGCTATTTTTAGAGCCATGGGATGTGTAAGATCCATCAAAGTATAACTTCTAGGATGGTTTTTATTCTATTAAAAAGAGGTGTTCATCTAAGAATTCCATAATGAGAGGGTGGTCTACAACCAAAGTTACATCTACCAAGGGATCTGCTATAGCCTGACCTTTGATAGCCTTTCTATCAATATATTGGATGTCAAATTCATTGAGAAGCATGACCCATTTAGCCAGGCACCCTATGAGCACCATGCATGACAACATATACTTTAATGGATCAATTTTGGATATTAGTTGCACAATGTGGCTTAACATATAATGACACAACTTCTAAGTGGTGAATACTATGACTAAGAAAGCCTTTTCCATTGGTGTGTAATTGAGCTCATATCGAACTAGAGTATGACTGATGTAGTCAATGGCCCTTTCCTTTCTTACATCATCAAGTTGTGCTAGAAGTGCACCTAATGCTATTAGGGTAGCTGTGATATATATTATGAGCAGACGACTTGCAATTGGAGGAACCAATATAGGTGGATTAGCCAAGTACTGGTTGATTAGTTCAAAGTTGCATTGGAAAATGGAATCCCACCTGAAATTTTGATCCTTTTTAAGAAGATGTGTGAACGGTTGGCACTTGTCAATGAGCTAGGAGATGAATAATCTGATTGATTGTAGTTTCCCCTGAAGAGAGTGAAGCTGCTTGAGTGTTTTAGGAGGAGCCATATCCATGATGGCCTTGACCTTTTTAGGATCAATCTCAATACCATGTCATGATACAATGAATCCCAGGAGCTTTCCCGAGGTAACACTAAAGACACACTTTTTAGGGTTGAGCATGAGATGATATTTAGCCAATTGATCAAACACTTCCTCAAGATGAGATAAGTGGTCAAGTGCATTAAGATATTTGACTAGAATATCGTCCACATAATCGTTCAAAATTTTATGGATTAGGTCATGGAAGATGACTGTCATGGCATGATGATAAGTTGCCCCAACATTCTTTAATCCAAATGGCATCATGTTATAACAAAGTGTCTCTCAAGGGATGGTAAATGCTATCTTGTGCTAATTTTCCTCTACTATCTGTATCTGATTGTATCCAGAGAAACCATCCATTAGTGATAAGAGCTCATGGGTTGTAGTGATATCAATAATCATATCTATGTTTGGTAATGGGAAATCATCTTTTAGGCAAGCCTTATTGAGATATCTGAAGTCTATGCAAATCCTAATATCACTAGAAGACTTTGTGACAGGTACCATGTTGGAGATCTAATCAAAGTAGTTGATTGGGTGAATGATCTTTGCCTCTAGCAATGTTTCTAGCTCTACTTTGACCAATAAAGCAATTTTGGGATGCATTTTTTGGAGCTTTTGCTTGATAGGCTTAGCCTTTGGATCGATAGCCAAATGGTGTGCTACTAGCTTGGAGTCCAACCCTGGCATGTCTTGATAAGACCATGCAAAGCAATCAAGATTCTCACATAGGACTTCGATGAGAATTTTTGCTTGTTCAAGTGGTAGAGATACTACAATGTATGTGACCTTTGGTTCCTCGATCAGTCTGATATTGACCGATCTAGTTTCCTCTGTCAAGACTGATGATATTGTTAGAGTAAATAATTAATTAATTATTAATTATTTATTCTATTTACTTAAGCTGACTTAGGTTAATGAATTTATTTAATATTTAGTAGTTAATAGTTGTAGTGATGAGTTGTTGACAACATGGGAGTTTGTTCCCTTCTAGCATGTTCCACTTTTTTGTGGAAGAGTGCTTAGTGTTCAACCTTATCTTCTACCTCCTTCCAGCTTATTCTACAAGCTTCCTTGAGGCCTTTATAAGTGGTCTCTCTCACATTGTAAATTCATCAATTCACATAGCAATTTCATTTTTCCTATTGTGAAATATTTTCTCTTGCTTTGTTTCCTTCAAGATCTTACTCCTTAGGTTTCTCTTCGGCAAGCTATTTGCATTGTAGGTGATCTTGGTGAGTGGTGTGGAAGTTGAAATAGGGATCTCAAGAACAATACAATGGTTCAAGTATCCTGACTGCAGCACATGATGTTCTTGCAAAAGAGAAGAAGTGTGCTCCAATAATGGAGATGGTGGACTAAAGTGTGAGAAGGTGTAGAGATGAGTCGAAGGATCAACTACCCCTATAGCAATAAGAACTTCTATTACATGATCTTGAATGAAGACTGAATTAGCAATGAACTCAACTATCTTCCCTGATCCACTGCGTGTAATCTGAGAAATCGAGAGAAAGTTGGCAGACAAAGATTGAACATACAATACATTATTGAACATACCATCCTGGATGTGAACATAACCTTTCTCGTAGACTGGTAGGGCAATGTTATTCACCATGCGAATATGAGGAATAGGAGAAGCCTAAAGAGTAGAGAAGACACCTTGAGAAGATGTCATATGGTAAGAAGCACTTGAATCCAGTATCCAAGGAACCTATGAAGGAGATGTAATGGTAGCTTGTAATGCATGACCCTTTCCAAGATTTTATGTAGATGGAAAAGATGTGGAAGAAGACTAAAAGGAAGACCCCTATGAGGTAGAAGAGGATGGAGAAGAAACAATGTTCTTCTAAAGAAGAGCTTGCAAATCTGCAATTTGTTTCTCATAGCCATCAAAAATCTTCTGAAAAAAATGTGCCTCATCATGAGATCCTTTCTGACAATAGGAATAGGTAGGAGTCTCTATCTTCTTTTTCTCCTTCTTCTTAGAAGATGATGAACTAGTAGAAGAGGGATTTGATATTTGCTTCAAATTTTGCTCCTTTGTATCCTTGACAAGCAATGCCTATGACTGTGAACCTGAAAGTGAATCCATTTAATTGATCTTGGATTGTTCACGAGTTAATTGATCAAAAAATATCTCAAATGAAGGCATCCTGTGTCTATCATCCAAGGCATCCATAGTGGAGTAGAAAGTGGAAGAGAAGATTTGATACTGTCCCCTCAACTTTTAGAGTATCAAAAAGATACACTCATCATCTGCCTTGGTTTTTCCACATCCTTGCAAAAGTGTATGAAAATATTTGAAATTCATCAAGAAGTCCTCAATGGTGGGAAAGCTATAAGGTGTCAAAGAAGTCAACTCTGTATCTAGCTGAAGTGTCCAAAACTCATTCACTCGGCCAAACAAAGTCTAAAATTTGAGCCAATAAGCTTGTGGAGTAGTCAAACCATCCAAGTGAAATAGTAGATTGTCTAAAATGTTTAGTGCAATCAATCCTATGGCCTCATCCATTTTGTTTCTTTGCCAAAGAACCTCAAAAGGGCATGTAAGAACAGGTTGATTCTCATCCAGACATGACCATAAGCCCCTTGACATGAGAAGCCATGTCATTTGTGCCTTTCAGGTGTGATAGTTGTGTGGTGTGAGACAAGTCACAGATGGATCCGCCATTGACAAAAGAAAATGCTCCCCCCCCCCCAAAAAAAAATGTATAAATTGGGCACTCTTTACTTAGTGTGATTACAATAGCCAATTTAGGGCCTATTTCTGAAAGTAATATTTCTATCTATAGAATCTATAATCTAATTGTAGATCTGGAAAGTAGACAAAAAAAATGCACTTTCAAAAAAAATGGAACCTGATTATGTGTCCAGATGAGCCCACACAAAGCATTTAAAGTAGCAAGAATTGGAATTTGCGAGTTGTAGAAAAATTTAGGAACAGAGATGTCAAACCACTTCTGTAGTTATTTTTTCTAAATCACTACCGTCGCACCTCCAAAAAATAAAGAAAAAAGTCCAAAAAATTGTCTAGATGAGAATCAACTGGTTCTTAAACGAGCTTTTGAGGTTCTTTAGCATAGGAAAAAAATGGATGAAGCCATATGATTGATTGCATTGAACATTTCAAACAATCTACTATTTCACTTGGATGGTTTGACTACTCCACGAGCTTATTGGCTCAAATTTTAGACTTTGTTTGGCCAAGTGAATGAGTCCTGGGCACTTTAGCTAGATGCAGAGTTGACTTCTTTGACACTTGATAGCTTTCCCACCATTGAGGACTTCTTGATGAAGTTCAAATCTCTGCGTACACTTTTATAGGGATGTGGGAAAACCAAGACATATGATGAGTGTATCTTTTTGATACCCTCGAAGTTGAGGGGATAGTACCAGATCTTCTCTTCTACTTTCTACTCCACTATGGATGCCTTGGGTGATAGACACAGGGTTCCTTCATTTGAGTTATTTTGTGATTGGTTAACCTGTGAATAGTCCAAGATCACTCAAATGGATTCATTTTCAGGTTTTGATGCATTTTTGTTGCCCTTTTTTTTTTGTTGAAGTCTGAAGTTGTGTTTTTGACTCTGGTATGCATATCTTTTGTGTCCCGTGTCAGTTTTTTTAAAATGTTATATTTTTGGAAAGTTGGTTTTGTCATCTTTTCAAAAATGTAGCCCTTTTCCTTACATTTTGGCCCATGCTCTTTCTATCATGTTTTTGGCATCTTTTCTTTATGGTGGATATCTTGGGTGTTTTAGGTCTGAGGATCATTTTCTTAGCATGGTTTCCTTTGTTTTAGGTTGTACTTTCTTTTTTGTCAACTTTTTCCTTGTTCTGATCATTGTAGACATCATTTGTAAGCTCTTTTGTATATGCACTGAGATAAATTGTCACTTTTGCATTTCGGGTTCATGAACGTTGTTTTTTAGTCAATTGTACATGCACTATTTTTATAAAGCACCATGGAGGGGATAGTTGTTTGCTATATTAGGCCTTCTCCCTTTGTCAAGTGAGTGTCCCTTCCATGACATTAGCCTTATGTAACATCATTGTGACCTTGTCTTTATAGGTGTTTGTACCTCTTCCTCTCATCGTTCTTGGTTTGTTTGTAGGAGATTTTTTGGCCCACCTTCTTAGTTTCCTATCATCTCACCCCGTCTACATTAAGGGGGGGTTATGCTATTGTTTTAATGCATCCATGGTTCAATGGTTCAATAATGTGAACTATGTATTTAGTGGTTGATCCTATATAGAAGGCAATTGCAGTGGCTAGCTACCTATGCATTTCGGTGAGATGGATCATCTACCATATAGACATGCTCAGTTCATGCCTTCTTCTTCCTTGGAGGTTCTTCAGATCAGCAGTTTTCTTCTTGATGGAAGATTTTGTGGCTTCTTCATGCTTTAGTTATGCTCTTCATGATCACTCATTCCTGTTTTAGGGGACATTCTCCTAGTTGGAGGCTTCTTCAGTTCTTCACTAGGTTCTTACCTCTTTTTGGTGTAGAAGTTGATGAAATCCAACTCCACAATCACCAAGATCACTTGTAGTGCAAATAGCTTACCAAAGAGAAACCTAAGGAGTAAGAGCTTGAAGGAAACAAAGTAAGAGAAAATATTTCACAATAGGAAAAATGAAATTGCTATGTGAATTGATGAATCTACAATGTGAGAAAGATCACTTATAAAGGCCTCAAGGAAGCTTGTAGAACAATCTGGAAGGATGTAGAAGATAAGGTTGACAACTAAGCACTCTTCCACAAAAAAGTGGAACATGCTAGAAGGGAACAAACTCCCATGTTGTCAACAACTCATCACTACAACTATTAACTACTAAATACTAAATAAATGCATTAACCTAAGTAAGCTTAAGTAAATAGAATAAATAATAAATAAATAAATAATTATTTACTCTAACACCCCCCCTGAAGTGCAACTTAGGGGAATGCATTAAGCTACCAAAACTAAGATAAAAATACAGAATGGGTCCCGATAATGAGACCATGTTAGGTACCCATGTACAATGTAAAAAAATGCAACCTCTATAAACAGGGAAAGAGAGAAAACCACGTGGGAAAAACCCTCTCCCAAAAAGAGGTAAAAAACATGCTGAAAAAAATATGAAGTGAAGGAAGGAAGGAAGGCCTCAACAACAGATATGGTAGGCTTGTCATCCTATGGGGGAGGATGAAATATCCATCTTTGGGTTCCTCTAAGAGGTTCTCACTGTGGGATGTGTCCTTTATTTTCTTCTCATTTTTTGAGTCATCCAATGGTGCTCTAGAGGATTTTTCACCAAAGGATGGTTTTCCTTTCCTTTTTTGCCTTTTTGTTTCATTTTTCAGTTCAATTTTGTGACTGGAGATTTCATCCTCCCCAAAATAACCTACTAGATCTAGTTTGTAGACATATGCTGATGGTGGTGGTGGCCATTTATGTGGTGTTTCTACCCCCATGAATCAAAGGAGTGTGTGCTTTGTAGAGAATTCATCAACATGGACAACACTTGGTTGGTCCCAATCAATGAGTTTAGGGTGAGCGAGTGGTAGGTCTATGAGGTTTAGGGATAATTGGAAGAGCATAGAAGCTCCTAGGATAATTTCATCAAGGAAGATATCATCATAGGCTTTCTTTTCTACTTCCTTACAGATGTCTTCATTCTTGATGGGACTATTTTGGATGTTCGTGAAGGCATGGCCTTCTTTTGTGGTGCTATGGGGAGTCCATAGCCTAAGCCTTTCTTTTTCTTTTCTTTGTATACTTCCATAGCCACCTCCTTGATAATCCCATTTCTTAGTAGCAAGGCGATTCGACCATGGGTACTTTTCTTTGAAGTGATCAAGAAGCTCTTTACTTTTTGGAGGTGACTCTTTATATAGCCATGTACTAATGTCTGGAATAGTTTCCTCTCCATCAAGGATACTTTTGGTAAGAAATATGGTAGGTCCTATTTTTTTGATCTGAGGGGTCATATATGATCTTGGTACTTGATATGTCAGGCACCCTTGAATATGTGGATAAAGTGGTAAAGCACTGACAACAAAAGCATCTATGAGACTATATTCTCTGTAACCTTGGTAGTTGATCTTAACTGTGGAAAGGGTGGAAAGTAAGATGGTATCCAGATTGTGGTAGGTGCTAGAGGAATTAGCCATGGTGTGGCCAATTTCAATTCTAGGACAATGGTTGGTGTATGAAGCTTCGACCACATTGCAATAATAAAAGGGTTTAGGACTTGCGTGGGTGGTTACCTTAGTGCCATTATGCAAAAATTTGATGCACTAATGGTATATGGTGGAATGGCCTTCATGGCATGAATACATGGTCGACCAAGGAGGATGTTGTATGGAAGGTTAAGATCACCTACTTGACACATCGTTTCCTGAGTGGCTAGGCCAACTTGGAGAGGTAGCAAGATGGTTCCTTCAGTAGTGTGCTCCAAGTTGTCATATGCTTTGATATCTGCCTCAAGGTATCTTGCTTGTTTGATGAATTTTAGAGTACATAGATTTAAAGCCGATACATTATCTATCATGACTTGTTTGACTGTAAAGTTAGAAACCATGACAGTGATGTGAAGTGGGAGTATATGATCAAGTTCAACTCTTGGGATGTTAGAGGTTTTGAAGGATAGAGCACATGATGTAGAAAGGTGGATGACAAAGTTGTGGAACTCAGTGACATTTATGTCAATAGGGACATGTGACTCATGGAGAGTACTGTTGAGGATCTCTTGTTAAAGTGGGCTTGTTTGTAAGAGATCTACAATGGAAATTTGATCTAGCATATTTCCAAGGTGTTCCAATATATTATATTGTGGTCCCCAAGGTGTTCTCGATGGATGTGTTCTTGATGGTGTAGATACAAATGGGCCAGCTATATTCAGTCAAGCTTGTCAAGTAGTAACTGCACATTGGGTGTCTAGGCCTTTGATGTATATAACATTGATAGAAGGTGCAACTTGTGATATGCATCCAATAAGGTTCCCATAGTCTAAGTATGCTGAGGTGTAATTTTAAGACTTATCTTAGTTATCTCCTTGTTTGTTTTAAGCATTGTTGGGTTTGTTGATAGGAGTGTTTGTAGGTGCTTTACCTATGTTTGTGTTATGGGGAAGAAAAGCATTTTGGTATATCAGTAATCCTGCATTGGGTGAGGCTTGTGCCCCTACTGTGATCTCTTTCTGGTCAATAAGGTCTTGGACGTAGTCCTTGAGTTGCATGCACTTGAGGGTGGTATGTCCTTGCACAATGGAATTTGCAGAACTCACTATCCTTATTTGAGATGCTCTACACTGATTGGGTCCCAAGGGTTGTGTTTGTGGATGTCTAATAAGCTTATACTTGGCTAGTTTCTCAAAGATTACATCAAGAGGTTCCCCCAATGGGGTGTAGACACAAGGTTGTCTCTAAACATGTGGTTCAAGTCTAGCTAAAAGTGTGATAGTGTTAGTTTGATTGTGATGGCTAAGCATTTGGACATTGTGTGTGTTATTTTGCATACCAGGCTGTTGATAGAATGGTGGTTGTTGCTGGTAAGGTGGTTGTTGACACAATGTGGTAGGCATTTTGGTTGCTGCCCTAATGATATGAACGTGTCAAGTGTTGGTGGTGCCATCTGTCACTATGTTCTTATTCTTATTCCAATACTATGGTTTCTCATTGCTTGGGCCTCAGTCTTGGGTTTTTTCCTTGTAAATTTTGATGACACCATCCTTGATGAGACTTTGCTCCAGTCCCATCCCTTTTTTCTTAATGTCTTTGTATGTTTGTAAATAGTTCATAACCATGTGATGGGAAAGACTAGGATGTGCATTTTTAATGAACATTTTGACAAGGTGACATTTTGGGATGGTACATGAGATCCTAGTTGTGAGGGTTTTCCAACGTTGTAATTATTCTGCAAGGCTTTCTCCCCATTTTTGCTCGGTATGAACTAGGTCTACTATAGATAACTTAGTCTCAATGAGATGATCATATTGAGCTACAATCAAAAAGATTAGCGAAGGTCTTAATAGTACCTTGGGGTATACGAGAGAAATATTTGAGGGTAGACCCCCCCAACCTTTTTGGAAAAAGTCGCATGAGGAATACATCATTATAGGCCATTTCTTGGAAATGCATATAGAATTCCTTGACATGTGTGACTAGGTCATTTTTCCCTCTAAATTTATCAAACTTGGGAATCTCAAAGTGTTTAGGAAAGGGTTTCATCATGATGGTTTTGTCAAATGGATATAGACAATCATTTTCTAATTTAAAAGTTTTGGAGTCTATCCCATCTTTGAGGGATTTAAGAGCATTCTTCATCTCTTCCCATTTAGAATTTACAGGTGGGGCAATGGGTGCCCCCAGTCCAGGTACCCTCGGTGTGGGATATGTATCAGATGCTAAAGGCTGCTATGGAAAAGCTTGGCTGCCATAGGGTGGTGGATGAAATATGATTTGTGATATTAGTGGGATGGATGTTATGGATTGTGGGAGTAGGGTTTGGGATACTACTACATCTACTGGATAGATTGTTGATGGCTACTAGTGGGATGGATGCTATGGGTTGTTGCCCAACTAGATAATTATGTGGGGGTGCTTGGGCATATTGTTGGTGTGATGATTGTAGTTGAAAAGGTAGTAGCATGGATAATACATGGGCCATGCTCTAAGATTGTACACCTTGCCCAATATAAGTAGGTTGTGCTCCTAGTTGGGAAGGCAACTGAGTTCTAATGCATGATAGGTAATTGATGTGAGGAAGGGTGTTCACAACCGAGTGTTGTGATTGAGGGATGACTTGACAATTGCCTAAGGGTGGCATAGAAAATTAGTTGGTAATGGATGGTAAGGAATATATTTGAGGAGGAAGGGATGAATGTAACTAAGGTATAGACATGGGTGCAATGTTAAAGGGGATACTAGTGGTGGGCCATCGTGTCATACTAAAACTCCAAGGTCTTAAAGGAAATGAAGCCGAAGTACTTTGGATAGTGAAAAATGGATTGATACTGATGTTTGGTGGGATGGAAGATGAAGTAGTCAACCCTAATAGACGCATTCCTATAGTGTATTGGGATGTGGGTTGGATGTTTGTTGTACTAGTGAATGGATTGGACATGTTTTTAGATGGAAGGGAAAATGTTGTACTACTAAGTGGTAAAGGGGTATATTGCAAAGTAGAGATATGGGTGGTGGCTGCAAATGTTGATGGTATATTTGAGGTTGATTGAGTTGTGGTATGAACTAAGGATTGAGTGAAGATGGGTTGAGCATTTTGTAGAATAGGAGTAGTGACATGTGTTGAAGGGATATTTAGGTCTACTAGTTTTGTTTGTGTTGGTTGATACCCACTATTTGGTGAAAGAAAAGGATCATGAGGGATAGATGAC
This sequence comes from Cupressus sempervirens, assembly GCA_028749045.1. Lineage (NCBI taxonomy): Eukaryota > Viridiplantae > Streptophyta > Pinopsida > Cupressales > Cupressaceae > Cupressus > Cupressus sempervirens. The sequence continues at coordinate 750,542,267 of CM053790.1, forward strand.
CATGTAGATGGTGGTTTCCATCCAAATAGAGGGTTTGTAGGATTTGTAATGTTGGTAGGTGATGGTCTTCCAAAATCAAAGGTGCCAACATTGTCTTGTAAGAAGCTTTCCATGGTCTCTCTATTTCGATCTATGATGGCATTAACAATGGTTGTGTGTCTAGGTTGGTTCATGAAAGCATCAGTATCTATTGAAGAACCTATTTCTTTAGGAGTTTGTGGTGGTGGGTCTGGTGGTGTCATGGAAACTATAGGGTATGGCTGAGCCCTAGCTATGCTACTACTAAGACTAGGATCCATGTCCTCATCTTTCTATTTATTCTTACCGAAACGTGTGGTAGGTGGCATGAAATATTGAATTTCCTAAGGATGGAATGCAGAAAGATGATGATAAGTATATATGGAAAGATGAGTTATCTTGGTGTGACTAGGGTGGAAGGATTTCCTAAGATGCAAAGGAGGATGTGTGAAAATGTTTCTAGTGATATCTAGGAAGCCTAAATGATATGACACTAAGTGAAAGAGATTGTGTTTCCCTTAACTGTGAGCTTAAGAATGTGGTGGTGATATCAAACCCTAAGGTGTCTTTGTGAACTTTTGGAAGACAAATGGTCATCAAGTGTGTAGCCCAACCTTTTGCATAAGGTGATGTGGGACACAAATGATAGTTTATCCTAAACAATGCTTAGTTTAAGTACAACTATGATGGTGAGATGGATGTAGATTTCTTTGGGGAAAATAATCTTAATGAGCTGATGCTAAATGTTTCTAAGTATGGAGTCACTAATGGAGGATACTAGGGCTTAATGATGCTTAATTTGGAGGATTCCTAAAAACCAACAGTTGATGACAAAAGGGGTGGAGATGATTCTATCAAATGCTTAAATAGGATAGCGAAACTATGAAAAAGACTAAGCCTATGAGGAGAAGATAAGTGCATAAGTGTGTGTAAAATAAGAAGGACCTAATCAGAGTAACACTAGAGTTATCAATATGGCTATGTTTGACACCTTGTTGAAGAGTTAGGTTTTGAATTTTGTAATCCCACTCAGTTTGTAGTGCAATGTTCACACCATCTATCTCAACTTGGTCTAATTTAGCGATCCTTGGGTTGGGGGTACACTTCTTGTGGAACTACTTCTATTTCCTTGTAAACTAGTATTTGTGGAAGTTTAGCTTTTTTAAACTTGGTCTTGGCTTGGCCTGACATGAGATAACTCGAGAAGATTTGCTCACAATTATGGGATTTTATAGGCAGTGACTATGCTAAGTATGCCTTTTAACCTTGGGTTGAAAACACAAAATAGTTGAGGAGTAACTAGGTTTTAAGAGAATAGTGTGTTTATGTAAAATGGGCAAAGTGATTTGGGTGTTTTCTTTAGGATGCAAGTAGTAAAGTGGGGCAAGCTAGGCTTAGGATTTTTGCGAATAAACTTGCTAACAATCCTTTTCAACAAAGGTAAGGACGACCTGTTTGTTGAAAATGAACATTTTTCTTTACAAGGAAAGTTTTCGATCAAGTAAGATATGTAATAAGGGTATTTTGAAAAAGATAACTTTGGAACAAGGAGAGAAAAGTTTGTTTACAATTGGACTTTGTTAATGACTATTTTTGAGATAACAAGGATAGTTTTGAAAAAGGTAAGATTGAACCAACGAAGCTAAAGTTGTTGCAAATGGACTTGCTAACAACTATTTTTATAACAAGGATAAGACCTTTTCTGATGTGATGGATTATGAACAAATAGTTTCTCAAAGGACAAAACAACTTTGAAAAAGATAAACAAATGATCTCTTTAGCAAAAGGATTCGATAGTAACCATAGAAACTATGTATGTTTTTTCACGGGTCTTGAGCACAAGTAAGACAATTCAAACACACTCTTTATCCCTAAGGTCAAATTTTGGTTACAATATGCTATTCAATGACTCACAACTTGTTGCCTCCTAATTCTAGTTCAATATGTCCCTCTAATCGAAGAGGTGAGTCGATACAAGAGTTGATTGACAAATGATACACATCAAAGAATCTTCAAGGCATGGCAAATAGAAGTTCCCTTTCTACAGGAACAATGACCCTTAGAGATGAAACCCAAGTGGAATAATGCCTCTACTAGGGGAGCACAATGGTGAGTAATCTTGGGGGATGCTATTTCCCTTGCATTAAAAATAACATACTAAGGATACAAGGGTTAGGTTTGTGGAGTCTCGGCAAATGGTTGTTACGTATGTGATCCACTTAAGGATCTATTTCGGACATGCTAAAATCATGGGAAAGTTTTCCCACCTCAAGCTACCCCTAGAAACACACCACATGAACTTGGGTGATAGAGTGAGAAAGTTTACCTTTCCCCTCATTTATATATTGACTAGATTATTTATTGGTTTGAGATTCTCACCAAAGGGGACACACTTCCCAAAGGTGGACAAAATCACTAGAAGTAGTCCAAGGTTGTTGTGAATGGTCTTGCTAACAATTTTGGTACATGCGCCACGTAGTGAAATGGTTCTACTTTGCAAGAAATAGAGAAGTGAAAGATGTGCTAAAAGGAACAATATCAATACACGCAAGGCACTTGATTCATTCTATTTTTGAAGCTTTTAGATTCATTATTTTATGACTTGAAGAAACATGTGATTAACATTCAAAGGTTCTTTCCAACTTGACAACATCGTCAAAAAAAGTAAATCGAGTCAAAAAAACCTAAATAATGTGTGAAAGCTTTGAAAAGGAGGAAATAAGAATGTTTTCACTTTAGAGCACTCGAGATTGAATGAAGTTCATTTTAAGCACCAAAGTTGAAGTGTGTTGATTTTAAATGTTCTTTAGTACCCAAAATCAAATGTTTATTGCATTCATTCTTTTTAACCTTTACCATTCAAGAGTGTGTTTATCATGCATTCCAATGAAAATGTTAGATTTTAGTCCATGGCATTAAGATTGATTTTAGCAACATGCATTCAAAGAATTTTTTTTAAACATTCAAGTTCATTCTAAGAAAAATCTACAAAAAAACATGGTTAGGTTTTCAAGACGCTCCAATCTACAAGGCTACAAAAAATTGATTTGATTAGTCACCCAAAAAGCTCCAAAATGGAGGCTTAACTATGGGGAACAAACTTTTTTTCTTCTTTTTTATAGGCATAAAAATGCATAGAAAAACTTCTACTCCATGGAACCACCAAAAGTCAAATTTTTAAATTTATTTTTTAAAATTAAAAAAAGAATGTAAATGATAGTTAAGAAATGCAGATGCCAAAACTTAGAATCATAAAAAGTGTAGGGATTACCAAATCATGAAGACAACAGTTAAGTGGAGACAACAATATCGATGCCAAATACAATAGCCCACAATGAAGATGCCAGTTCTCAGGTGAAGACAATAGAAAAAATTCAGAGCCGATAATTCATAGGCGCAAATGTCAGAACACGGAGATGGCAGTCCAAAGATGAAAAAATAGCAAAAATGTTGGTTTAGAGATGCCAATACGTGGAGACGACAGACTGGAGACACCAAAATGTGGAGATGAAAGTTCAAAGGTGACAAAACAATGAAAATGATGATGCATCTGCACAAATGACACTGCACATAAACAAAACTGATAGTCACAGGGTTTTTTAGAATTTTTTGATTTTTTAGTATTTGAAGATATGTTTTCTTCCCAAATGCATTCTTCAACCTGCAAAAAAAACCAAACCTCCTTGCCACACACTCGAACAACAAGAAATGCTAGATCATTAGTATGTAAGAAAAAAAATGGATTGAAATGGATGAATGAATGACCCATAGTGGGGCCCCATTGGGCATGCCAAAATGTATCACCTAATCTAGTAGTGCCATATTGAATACTAACTAATAAACGAAAGTGTTCACACAAATAAATAGTTAACACTTAAGATAGGATGAGGTTATCAACAAGAAAGAAGGCAAACCAAGAATGGTAAGCTCCTTATGGTATAACTTATGATGACATAGATATGTCCCTGATGGGTAGAGATGTATGCTCAAGCTTCCAATTGATGGATGATGATCAAGTATGAGGGTGGATGGATGATTCAATAATGGAGGTATGGAGGGGTTTCAACATTATGATGGTATTTTGGTAGTTTTTAGACTCTCAAAATAACATGATAACTTTGCATGGAAGGTGAATTATTTTTGTGAAGGGAGAGGGTTTCATTTATAGGCTAGGGGGTAGAGGGATTAATGGAAAAGATGCAAGCATTAGGAAAAGCTTATGGAGGGCTAGGATGTCCTAAAAGGAAGCAAATGGATTGTGCTAGTTTGGAGCCAATTAGGAGGTGACACATGTCACAAGGTGATTGGATGGAGGGAAGGGCAAGATGAATAGTCAAAAAAGGAGGCTCAAGAGATAAGGGCTTTATAAATGCTCATAAATGCTTTGTAAGAGCTTTTAATGCATGTGTAAGAGCCATAAATGCTTGAGGGTGAGGGCGAGGATGAGATTGTTGACTTTGGCTTGGGTTAAAAAGTCTTAACCCTTGCTTAAAGTTGTGCACATGTTTAGGAGGGGGATTAGGCTTAAGTTAGAAAGGGGGTTAGGAGGCAAGTGGCTTAGCTTTGATGGGATGGGTTAGTTAGGAGACTAAGTGAGGTTAGTATGGGTGAATGGGTTGGATTAGGGGTAAAGGTAGGGTTTAGGGATTTTTAGGGGTTTGGATAATTTATTAAATGATTTATTTAATAAAATGGGGGATGTGAGATTAAATTAAATAGATTTGCGGATTTATTTAATTTAATAGAGGAATAGAGTTTTAATTGATAAGTTGATTTTGGGTTATCATTTGATTTTATCAACTAGACTATAGTTAATTAAATTAATTAGTTAACTAGGGGATGATGATTAATTAAATAAATAATAAATATTTAATCATCAATGTCCTAGGAGATAACTAAATACAATTACCTATTTGTGTAATCAGATTTAGGTGTCTACAGTAAGTACTCACTTTTTTCAATAGAAAAATATACTATGATCAAAGTAATAGATAATGTGTGTTAGATATGCTAAGTACCTAAAGAAAAAACATTTCAATTAATCATTACTTGTATGATTAGTTTCATAAATATTTAATCAAAGAAAATAGCCAATACCCATGAGAAATCAACTTATTGCTTCCTAGTCAAGACGAGTGTGATAAGATAAGTGACTAGGCTACCTCAAAATGGAAGTAGGATGCAATGTTTGCATTGTCTACTCAAGATAACCACTTGTCCTCCTTATCTTTCAACTTGTTCACAAAATTCAATGTAACCACTATGTCAGCTTAGATTTGACGAATCTTCATCATTTGAAATAATGTAGCAACTCGACACTATTGAAATACTGATGCTTGACACATACTATGTTACTCGACACCCACTGTGTTTTTCCTGATGCTCAACACCTAAAGATCACTTGGCACCAACTAAGAATTTTGTCAATGCTCAACACTTGATCTTCACTCAACACCTAAAGATCACTTGACACACACTAGAATTTTCTGTTACTCAACTCCAACCAGGAATTTTCTTGGCTTCAACTAACTTTCTCAACACCCACTAATGATCTTAGTTTAAGGTTTGCATTCTACCTTGTTACAAATTCTTCCTTCAATGTCTTTAAGTGCAACCAACCTCTGTATCCTTGAGTATGTCATCAATACATTATTTAACCATTGTCTTAACTAATCCTTGCACTTCATTACAACATCATAACTCAACGTTTCCCTTAGGTTCTCTTGTTATATCTTGTTGATAAAATCCTCTTCATCAATCAACTAAGTGATAGTACTTGGATCTTATAAGCAAATATCATCCCTACAAATAGCAAGTTTGACATCAATGACAAAACAATGATTGAAAACATTCTTTTACAATAATCTTCCTTCTTTGCAACAATCTCCCTATTTGATCTTCAATAATGATCTTTTCAATCATATTTCTAACAATCTCCCTCTTTGGCATTGATGGAAAACCAAACTGATCAACCATTAGACTAAACTATTCAACCACAAGCTTACTAGGTTAGAACAATAAGTGAAATGCCAAACAAAAGTAAATTGTAACTTCACATTTCGTTCTACTATTCTGATTGATTCATTTCAGCTTCTCCCTCTTTGTTGTTGTAACCTTGTTCTTTGTCTTTCTCCCTTTGTATTGCTCATCTTCTACTTTTCTGATCAACTTCTGATGATTGTTGTCAATTTCTCCCTCTATATTCATTTGATCAATTTTCTACTACTTTGACAACAATGCCAAAGACATATTAGAATCTTTATATGCAAGTGTATCTTTTTGTAGTTTCATTCAATGTCTCCCTCTGTCACCTTTCTTGTGACTAATTTAGAACTTCAGCACATCAACTACTTTAGGCATGAGTCCCAAAGTAAACATCCTCTGCATCAATGTATAAAATCTTCAATATTCAACTCATTTGATGCAGGACATTCTTCCTTTTTGGTTCAAGTAGCCTTAGCTAGGGGTATCACCTCTAACTTACCTCTAAGATAATCAAAAACATCTTTTGGTAGTGCTTTTGTGAAGATATCAGCAATTTATTCCTTTGAGCTAATATATTCCATCTTCACTTGTTTGTCTTCCACCAACTCTCTTACATAGTGATACTTGATTGCAATATGCTTAGTTTTAGCATGCATTATTGAATTCTTTGATATGTTAATGGGACTTGTATTATAACAATAAAGTATCATAGGCTCAGTTACCTCTTCCTTCATACCTTGCAGCAAGTGTTTGATCCATACAATATTGGTGCAGTTTATAACAACTGCCACATATTCAGCTTCTGCAGTGGACTATGAGGTGCAACTTTGCTTTTTTCTAGTCCATGTAATCAACCTTTTTCCTAAGAAAAGTGCTCCTCCACTTGTGTTTTTTCTATCATCAATGTTACCTCCCAATCTACATCAGTGTAGGCTTTCAATTCAAACTTCTCATTCCTCTTGTAGTACAAGCCAAAGTCATCAATTCCTTTTAGGTATCTTAGTATTCTCTTCACTGTCATTAAGTTATTTTCTCTTGGATTTGTAGAAAATCTTGCTACTATTCCAACAACTAATGCAATATCTAGTCTACTATGTACAACATATTGCAGCTTTCTAATCATTGACTTATACAATGTCTGATTTACTTTCGCAAATTCATCATTCTTGGATAGCTTATGTCTAGTTACCATTGGTGTGCTAATTGGTTTTGAGTCTTCCAACCCAAATGTTTTGAGTACCTCCTTGATATATTTAGATTGGGTCACAAATATGTCATGCTTCAATTGATGTACTTGTAATCCAACAAAGCATTTGATTTCTCCAAACATTGACATCTCAAATTCATGCTTCATTTGATCAATAAAATCTTTACAAAGAACATCTTTACAAGTTGTTGTCATCTATTCTCTCAAATCCTATCTTCACAAGATATTTGTGCAACCTCTCATACCACAATCTAGGCACTTGCTTCAATCCATAAAGTGTTTTGTGTAGCTTGCAGACCATGTCTTTGTTCTTCTCATCAATAAATCCCTCAGGTTGTTCTATGTAGACTTATTCTTCTAGTATACCATTTAGAAAAGTAGACTTCACATCCATGTGGTACACTTTGAAACCTTTATATGTAGGATATGTAAGTAATGTTCTTACTCCTTCCATTCTTGCAATAGGGGTAAGTTTTTCTCCATAATCCAATCCTTCTTCTTATGCATAGACTTTACAAACTAGTCTGGCTTTGTTTCTTGTTATCTCTCTATTCTCATCAAGTTTATTTCTGAACACCCATTTGGTACCAATCACATTCTTATCAGTTGGTCTAGAAACTAAAGACCATGTTTTGTTCTTCTCAATCTAATCTATTTCCTCTTTCATGGCTTTAAACCAGTCATCATCTTGTAGCGTATCTTTCACTATTCTAGGCTCAATCTTGCTTAATAGACATGATTCATTCCTCAGTCTATTCCTTGTCATTGGTCTAGCATCCTTGCCACCAATGATTTGATCTACAGGGTGATGTCTTCTCACATACTTGGCTAATCTTGGTTTTGTCCTTTTTTCCATGTTTGATCCTTCAGCCTCAGAATCATTTTGTTCTTCTTCATCTGGTAATTTATCATTCCTTTCTTGTGTATTATTTTTAGAGTCAGAATGTGCATTTTCTATATTTTGCAGCTCAACTTATAAATGTAGCTCGACATTCACAGGCTACAACTCGGCAGATACTAAAGTTTGTTGTTGATTCCCAACTTGATTTGCAACATTTTCTTCAATTGTCATTCCTTCATAGAAGTATAGAAAGGATCTATAATCCTCTGATTTCTTGGACTCATCAACTTAAACTTCTGCATGCTCATCAAAATTTACATTTGTACTCTCCAATATCTTGTTAGTGTTAGTATTCAAACACTTATATGCTTTACTCTTAGTGGAGTATCCAAGGAATATTCCTTCATCACCTTTAGCATCAAACTTTCCATTTCTAGTATCTTTTAGAATATAAAATTTACAACAAAATACTTTGAGATGTTTATCATTAGGTGAATGACCATACCACAATTCAAAAGGTGTTGCATTTGTACCTTTCTTGACATGAACTCTATTCAGTGTGTAGACTGCAGTACTTACAGCTTCTCTCCAGTACTTTAGTGCAACATTTTTCTCCATCATCAAGGTTCTAGCACAGTCAATCACTAACCTATTCCTCCTTTCAACAATTCCATTTTGTGGTGGAGTTCTTGGTGCTGATGTTTTCCTTTTGATACCTTTGTCATTGCAGAATATTTCAAACTCTCTTGATGTGAACTCACCTCCTCTGTTTGACCTTAGGCATTTCAATTTCTTTCCTATTTCCTTCTCAACTCTGGCCAAATACCACTTAAACATTTGAAATGTATCAAATTTTTACTTTAAAAACATAGCAGTCATCATCCTAGAATAGTAATCTGCAAATAACATTATGTATCTGTCTCCTAGGTAACTTTGTACTTCTATTGGACCACATAAATCTGTATGGACTAACTCTAGTACTTTATTAGAAGTGTATGTTTTTATTTTGAAACTAAACTTAGTCATCTTCCCTAGTTGACATTGTTTGCACATTGTGTTTTCAAGTTTCTTCAACTTGGGCAACCCTCTAACTTTCTTTTTCTTGCTGATGCTAATCAAATTATCAAAGTTAACATGACACAACCTTTTATGCCACAACCACACATCATCAAGTCTAACAACAAGACATGTTGTATCTTCCATATCTAGGTAAAATAGATTACCCCTAGTTTTTTCACCTTTTCTTATTAGATTTCAACCAGTGTCATAGATCTTGGCAGTTTTGTTTCCAAATTTAACTTTTCAACCTACATTGTCTAACTGTGATACACTCAACAAGTTGTAGTTCAATCCTTCAATATAGTATGCATTATCACATAAAATTTTCTCTTTAAGTTTAATAGAGCCTTTTCCTTTGATTTGACATGGGGCATCATTGTCAAATCTAACATTATTTCCATCATATTGAGTAAAGGTAATGAACTTACTTTTATCTCCTATCATGTGATGTGAGCATCCACTGTCTATGATCCACTTGTCATTCTTGTTCACATAGGTAACCAATGCTATTGCTTCATCTTCATCTTTTTCTAATTCATCTTTCATGGCTACATAGACTACTTCATCATCATTCTCATCAGAGTCTTCTTCAACAATGTAGCATCTCTTACCTTTCTCCTTGTAATCTTTGTTTTCATCTTCTCTTTTGTTCCTATACTTGTTTCCTTCTTTGTAGTTCTTCTTCTGTGGACATCTTGTAGCTATATGACCTACTTCGTTGCAATTGAAACATATGATAGGGAGCTTACCTTTGAATTTACCTTTGCCTCTATGGAATCTCCTAGCTAGTAGTTCTTCCAATTGTTCCACATCTTCCTCATCTATGTTGCTATCACTGGATGCATGCTTTCCCTTTCTTCTCTTCTTGCTTGATGTGTCCTCCTCAGTGTCTTTCATTGTCATCTTGGCCTTGAAGGTAGATTCAAGGTTCTCAAGTCTATAGCTATCAAAATTGGATAGCACAAATGCAGTAAGTCTTCCCACTATTCCTTCAAAGGTTAGTGTATTCCCTTGTACACACCTTAGCTCTTGGATGGCTGAAACTCTTATAGCATAGATAGGGAGTAGAGTTCTTAAGTATTTTCTGATGGTTGTTTCTTCTTCCAATTGTCCACCCAGACTTCTTATTGCACTTATCACTTCTTTCATTCTTGTAGCATACTGGGCAACATTTTCACCTTCCTCCATCTTCATGTCTGCAAACTTTCCTCTTAGGCTTTCTCTTTTTTCTCTCTAGACATTATGATCTCCTCCATAGATTTCTAATAAGGTTTTCCACATTTTGAATGTAGTGTCACAGTCTTTGATGTCATCATATTCTACATAGTAAGTGCAGAGGCAATCTCCAACATTGCTTGATTGTTCTCCTTCCTTTTGTTCAAATCATCTATAGTAAGAGGTCCTACTAGAGTTATATGTTCTATTCCAATTGAGGTTTGTGCATAGTCACCTATTGATCCAAGGTGCAATTTCATCAGACTCTATCATGCATCAAAGTTGTCTTTGTTGAGCTTAGGAACTTCTCTCTTGGACTTCTTGATCTTCCTACTTCTAGTACCTTGAAACTAAATCAGTAGAAGGCTTTGATACCAATTGCTAGAAATGCTTTAGAATAATTGAGAGGGGGGGTGAATTAGTTATTCAAGGTCTAAATGTCCTACTCAAACTTTTCACTAAGTATAGTGAGCCCATTCAACCATTCATTCATCCAAGCTTTAACTTTACTAATCAACAAGTTATTGTAAATCAACATGCAAGCATAACACATAAGAGATCAACACATAACATAGTGATTTACTTGAAAATCCAATTTGGGAAAAACCACCAGTAACATGCTACTCAATTCTCACTCTTCTGAAGTGATGCCCTATGAAAGGCCTGACCTATTAAAGGCTTACAACACATTGTCAAATGTGACCTTGTTAGAGGATTTAACCACCCTATTAGAAATGGTCCTGGTTAAAGGACTTTAGAACATTCACTTGTAATGTCACCAACTTATCTTGTAGATCTTAGATCACTTCTCAACTCATACCCTTGCCTGGCCTTCAATCTCTACAACTCTTCAATCTCTGTAACTCTTAACAACTTGCCCTCCTTTCAAGCTAAGTCTCCTTGAGTCTCCATGCTCAATGTACTAGTCCAATCATCTCTTCATGACCACTTGTAGAATTAGAGCCTATGTGCTCTTACTTCTCCTAGATGTCTCCTCCTTTACACCCTTCTAACCACTTCGTAGATTTGGCTCTTTAGTAGCAACAATATTAGTAGCTCTTTGCTTCTTGGTTTATGACTCAAATAGAAGTCTTGGAGTACCTTTTCCTACTCAATTATTTCATTCTTTAATTTCAATTTGTATGGATTAGTTAGGATTCATTGCATCTAACCCATATTCTATTTCCTCTAGAAACTTCTTGAATAATCCTTTAGTATTCGCCCAAAATGGTTTCCATGGGATTTCGTGCCAACAACTCATCATCCTTATCTTCCAACTTGGTCACAAAATTTAATGTAACTACTATGTCAGCTTGAATTTGGTGAATCTTCATCATTTGAAATAATGTAGCATTTGGGCACTATTGAAATATTGATGCTCGAAACATACTATGTTACTCGACACCCACTATGTTTTTTCAGATGCTCGACACCTAAAGATCACTCGACACCAACTAAGAATTTTCTTGATGCTAGGCACTTGATCTTCACTTGACACCTGAAGATCACTCAGCACATACTAGAATTTTCTTTTACTCTGCTCCAACTAGGAATTTTCTCGGCTTCAACTAACTTTCTCGACACCCATTAATGATCTTAGTTTAAGCTTTGCATTCTACCTTGTTATGACTTCTTCCTTCAATGTTTCTAAGTGTGACCAACCTCTGTATCCTTGAGTATGTCATCAATACATTATTTAACCATTGTCTTAACTAATCCTTTCACTTCATTACACCATTATAACTGAACCTTTCCCTTAGGTTCTCTTGTTACATCTTGTTGATCAAATCCTTTTCATCAATCAACTAAGTGATAGTACTTGGATCTTATAAGAAAATATCATCCCTACAAATAGTAGCTTTGACATCAATGACAAAATAATGATTTAAAACATTCTTTTACAAAAATCTTCCTTCTTTGCAACAATCTCCCTCTTTGATCTTCAGCAATGAGCTTTTCAATTAGATTTCCAACAATTTTAAATATCAAGAATCTTAAAAATCTATATCTAAGGACTAGCTAAATCCCATACTCAACATGTTTGATAAGAACCTAGACTAACTAACATGGAAATTATACCCTCTACTCTTTGAACTCTACAAAAGTAGGTGAGTACACCTAGGATTAGTCACTGTTCTCTAGAACATTACCTTAGATCTAATCGAAACAAAGAAGATATGACCCCAATTCTTCTGTACTCATGTAGTAATAATGGCTACTCACATAATCTATCAACTCACAAGAAAAGTGAAGGTCTACACTAGGGTTCCAAAAATACAAACGAAGATGATTGTAATTGATTTGATATTTAGCTATGGAAAGCATGAACAATTGATTATCTATTTGAACTAACCAATACATTTATCCATTGGGCCATCAGAGTCAAATCACATGCTATAACATTCACATCTATTCATTCACCTTGTAAATGATATATCTAACAATATTTTGAACCCTTCACTTAGATAATTCACTCCTGCAACCTAATGATTTTATCAAATCATATCAAACATTTATTCAATTAATTGATTTGATAGGAAAATATAATATGATATATAAATCCAAAGAAAAATTGCAACTAAAATCAAGATAACTTGCTCAAGATGTTCATAAAAATCACAAAATGTAAGAAAGGAGACAAGATTCACAATAAAGTACTCCAACAAAATATTGTATTGACTTCCTTGAAATTAATAGACTAGAGTATATAGACAAGATTTCAATGACAATATCAGATAAAATAATGACCAAATTTCTTCTATCAAACCAATCTCTAAGTACAAGAAAATACCTCCAATAAATTAAATACAATTAGAACTAAAATATTATGATATCTATTCATAAAAATGTAATTCAGAGCTCTATTCCAAGTCTTGGAAATCCTTTTTTAGAGAAGGATTACAACAAGCATTAGACATTGGAATGAGACATATGCCATACATTGATTTGATACAATTTGAGCCTTAACAAAATACAAATAGTTAGTTTTAAGAGAGAACATGTGTGCAATTAGCCACTTTTGAGAATTTGATGCTAACATTTAGGCCTATGACTCTTTATTCTCCTTTATGTAATTGCATGTTCTTCTTGGATCAAATCCTTCATTTAGGTTGTTGCTATGGTAGGACCTTAGAAAGATGTATCATATAGATTTGTTTACATATGGAACCACCTCTAATATTCCTCATAAATTGGCCAATTAAGATCAAGAATTAGATCTATTCTTTGTCTATATGGTTATATTCAACTGCACACTAAGTAGCTTCTTTCTCAAATATTTTATTATACAACTATGAATTAATTATTCTTCCCATGCATATTTCCACATATTCAATATCAAAGTTAACATACATGTTGAAATGCTTGATTTATTTTCTCTACCCTCTCATCACACCATATCTAATTTTTTAAAAACTTTTTATCCTTATGTAAGATAGGTGGAAACAATGTATCTCCATTCGTATCAACCTCCTTTCAAAATTCAATCATTATTGCTTCAATGCTATTAGACAAAATTTGGAAACTTACAAAAGACTTAACCAACCTCAAGGTTTTTGCAATCTTAGCTAACCTCTGAGGGTGGTATTTAGATGTCAACTCAATGGTATTCATTTTTTCTATCCTTTGAACCCATTTCTCATATGTAGGTTTGATAACTGATTTATCTTTACTAAACCAAGTATTGGCTTGTGTAATAAAGAATAACATTCATAGGTTGCAAGAAACCTAGTGTTTACCTTGTCATATAGATAAATTAATAATTTTTAAACAATATTTTCTTTAACACTTTCAAATTTACCTTGTTCTACTCAGCTTCCTTCATTAACTCAGAAATATTTTTATGCAACGACTCTAAAGATCCACAATTATCTATAACTTGTTGTGCTAGTGATGGGGAGATTCTTTACTTTAGAGATTTATTTCTCTACCAAGGCTACTCATAGACTACTTAGGGTTACTTTACCAAACCCCAATCTAGAGGAACCCTTCCCAATCTCCTTTGACCAAGAAACTTACCCAACAATTCAAGTTTCCATCCTCTACCTTCAGTTCACCAACTATGCACTATTTGATCTAGTGTTCCAAGATTCCACAAAGTGCACCTAAAAGGAAAAAAATCAATCTTGAACCATCATTATGAGGTTATTTACACATTTCCTACCATTCTACATCATTCTTTTGAGTTTCACACACCCACAACTCCAAATTGCCTTGTTTACCCTTATAGCCCTAAGAGAGCCTATTAACCCTCCTAAAAACTAGGAACAAGCTATAACTCCCAAAAAATATTAACAAGGCCACTTTTTTTCTTCAAGAATTTTCTTCCTAATGACCTAGGCTTGAATATTTTCTATGTCTTAGGTCTCTGAGTGACCGTATAGTACGACTCTAGAAAACCCCTATTTTAAGGGTTTCAAAGGCAATGACAATGAATCCTTCACCAATGGTTTCAAACTCCACTTCCAACATCCTCCTCTAAGTTATGAACCCTTAACATCCCACTCTTTCATTTCCTAAGAAATATTGGCATTTGCCAATCCACTGTTCTCACCAAAACTCCAATTCTAGCTTTCGTTGCACCTTGCCAAGCCTTCACTGCTTGCCTAGGTTTGGCTTGAAAAATTACTACTTGACTTTTACAAACCCATAAATAATTATTTACATAGTATACAGGTGATATTTCTTGATTTCCAAGATCCATGGTGTTTTGACTAAAGAAGTTCAAGCCATAGCCATTTGAGTGTTGGTAACACAAAACTAGACAACAAGAACACAAAATTGAAATAATTTTTAAAGCCTTATAAAATGATTGCTTAAGACCAAAAAAAGTATGCATAGATTCAAAATATGATTCCAAGATACTATTCCACCCAAAAAAGTAAGCTTTTCAATCCAACTCCTTCATTCAATCCTTGAAATCACATTTTCTATCACACAAAACTCTCCTTTAGAATGTGTTGTCCGTACAATTGAGTATCCAACCCTTGGAAATGAGTTGGAAGGTTTTTAAGTAGGTTCTCTCCTTAATCTTTTCTTTTTGTTTGATCCATAACTACCCATTTATTTAATTCTTCAAAACTGTGCAATAATTTGCTATGCAATTTTGCAAAAATTGCAAGGTTGTCAATGAGCAACTTTTTGACAACTTTTGCAATTTTGCAAGTGAAGCCTTCAAACTTGACCAATTTATTTTAAACCTTCCTATAATGGACCTAAAAAGTATAAGGACTAGTTTTTAACACATCTTTCCCCCTTTTAGGATTTTTTTTCACATTTTTCTTCATTGAGCAATTTCTAAGAAACTTTTGCCTATTAGGACCTAATTGACAAAATTTGACTCACATTCCAAAACCTACCTATGAAAACTTCCTAAAATTATCTTGGGAATTTATTTATATTCCTTATTTCCTCAATGTTTGATTAGACCATTTACAAACCAAAAAATGAGTTAGGGTTTCACCTTTACCCCTATGTGCTCTTGCATCATTCTCCCTTGCAAGAAGAAGTCTAAGGTGCTACTGGAGAGAGAAATTCATTGTTGATTCCATCCTTCTTGAAATCACTCTTAGAAATTTAAGTTGTCTTAGATTTAGGTGTATCTAACCATTTCACTAGATGTTCCTTAAAAACCTTGTTCCTTGTACTCTTCTTCATCCTAGAATCCAATATCTTCTCCACCTGTGGTTGCTTCCTTTTAGGTACTTGTAGGTTTGAGATATCCTTGCTTAGCTCTTCTTGATACTCTATTTCATCCACTGTAGGAACCTTGTAAGCTATTAGGTCTTTGACATTAAATATGGGAGAGATAGCCATGTCCTTAGGTAAGTCCACCTTGTAGGTATTGGGTCCATACTTCTCAAGTACCTTGCATGGCCCAATCCTCTTCATCTACAACTTACTTGTGATGTCCTTTTACAACTTGGCTTTGTTTAGATAAACCATCACAAAGTCTCCCACTTGAAACTACAACTCTCTTCTCCCCTCATCCTTCTTCTCCTTCAATTTCTGATTTTCCTCCATCAAGGTCTACTTAACCTGATCATGCACATCTTTCATGGACTGAAAAAAGTCATCAACATGCCCATTGATGTTGTTACATGTTGGTAAGTCCCTTAGCTCCATTATTCCCCTTGGATGAGTGCCATACACTATTTGGAAAGGGCTTAACCCTGTTGTTCAGTTCTTATTATCATTGTAGGAAAATTCTACCTAAGGGATGATTTGCTTCCAACTCTTCCCATACTCCTTGGTTAGACACCTTAATAGGTGTCCTAGGACCCTATTGAAGACCTATTTCTACCCATTAGTTTGGGGATGGTGGGTAGACCTATGAGCTAGATTAGTTCCAAGCTTCTTCCATAGGGTCTTCCAAAATTGCCCCATAAATTTGACATCTCTATCAGCAACTATGCTTCATGGTAAACCATGTATCCTAACCACCTTCTTGAATAATAGGTTGGAAATATTGCTTTCATGATGTGTTTTCTTGCATGGTATGAAATGGCTCATCTTGTTGAACCTATCCATCACCACAAACACACTATCTAACCTAGTCCAAGTCCTTGGCAATCCCACTATGAAATACATGTTGGTGCATTCCCAAGGCCTATTAGGAATGGATAGAGGTTGGTAGTCCTACATTAGAGGAAGAACCCTTTTCCTTTTGACATATGCTACACTACTCTACATACCTTGTTACGTCCCTTTGCATCTTGGCTAGTAATAGAACCTCTCCACAAGGTATAATATCTTCTTAAGGCCAAAATGCCCACTCAGGCTCCCATTATGCTTCTCTTGTATGAGATTTTTCCTCATAGATCCCCTTGGGGTGCACAACTATTGACCTTTGAACAATAGTCCATTTTTCAAGGTGTATTCAACAAAGTCACTATGAAAATATTTTGCAAAGTTAATACATACCTTCAGTATCCTCATATAGGTCTCTGAATCCATCCAATTCTATGCTCAACAATTTGACCTCTTGTTCTATCAGCAACCTCTTGTTTAAAGCATCTGTGACCTTGTTGTTTGTCCCCTTTTTGTGCTTGGTGGTGAATGTTTAAGACTACAAGAACTACATCCATTTGATGTACCTCAAACTTAGCTTCTCACATGAGTTGATAAAGCTTAAGGCTTGGTTATCTATGAAGACAACAAAATCCTTAGGCAATAGGTAATGCCTCCACTTCTTGAGAGCTTGGACAAGTGCATAGATCTCTATATTATATGTTGAATACCTTGTCTTGGCTTCATTAAGCATTTCACTAAAAAATACTACTGGCATACCCTCTCGGCTTAAAAATTCCCCAATTGTTGTGTTGTCAGCATCACATTCCACCAAAAATGACTTCTCAAAACTAGGTGAAACCAATATTGGTTGTGTTGCCACTTCTTTCTTCAACCTCTCAAAAATTGCATCTCTTTCCCTAGTCCATGTGAACTTGGTCTTCATTCCTCCTTTAATGGTGTCAGTCATTGGCACACAAATCTCACTAAATCTCCTCACAAAATTCCTATAGAAATATGCTAGGTCATGAAAACTTCTGACCTCAATAGCAAACCTAGGAGTAGGCCAACTCAAGATTTCCTCCACCTTGTCCTTTTCAATCTTTAGATTCCCTTGGGATACTACAAAACCCAAATATACCAGTTCCTCCTTCATGAACTCTCTTCTCTAGGTTTGCTATCAACTTTTCCTCTTGAAGCTCACTCAACACCATTTCTAGGTACTTCATATGTTTCTCCTTTGTCTTGCTAAAGATGAGGATTTCATCTAGGTACACAACCACAAACACTCCTATGTAGTCTTTCAAAACCTCATTCACGACTCTCATGAAGGAACTTGGTGCATTGGTAAGACCAAATGGAATTACCAACCACTCATAGAGACCCTTAGTAGTCTTAAATGTATACTTCCACTCATCACCCTCTTTCATCCTAATATGATAATATCTACTTTTGAGATCAATTTTCGAAGAGTACCCAACCTCTCCTAGACAGGCCATTAGATCCTCTATCCTAGGAATAGGAAACATATACCTAATTGTGATTCTATTGATCACTCTAGAATTAGTGTACATTCTCCACTTACCTCCCTTTTTAGGTGCTAGGACAACTAGTATGACACATGGACTGATGCTCTTCCTAATAAGCCCCTGATCAAGCAACTCTTGGACTTGCCTTGCAATCTCCTTGTTCTTCTCTAGAATCATCTTGTATACAATTTTGTTTAGTAGTGATGCTCCTAGTATTAAGTCAATCTAATGACTTATGGCTCTCTTTGGAGGTAATGTTGTTAGTTCTCCATCACAAATCATATCGTTGAATTCGTCCAATAGGTTTTGTACCTTTGCAAGTATAGGTGTTTGTGAAGATGGCTTCTCCTCCTTAGGCTTCACCATGATGGCATACCCTACTCCTTCACCTTCCTTCAAGTCCTTAAGTAACTCTTTCCCACTCATCAATATTGTCTTGACACTAGCCTTCCCTACCTTTCCTTCCTCCACTATGGACTATATCCTATGGGTGACCCCATCCTTCTTGAAATGATACTTGTTTTCATTCCCATGATGCATTACCTCCATGTCATACTACCAAGGCCTTCCTAATAGAAGATGGAAATAATCCATGGGGAGCACATCACATAGGATCTTGTCTTATTATTTACCAATAGTGATGTTCACCCATACTTGTTCATTCACTGTGATATTCTGCTCCTTGTTTAACAAAGTCACTTGATAAGGACACACATGTGGAATCTTTGTTAGTCCATGTTTTTGTACTGCTTTCTCTAACATTACATTATTAGTAGACCCTGAGTCTATAATCACCTTGCATACCTTACCTAGCATCTTCCAAGCAGTTCTAAATAGTGCTCTTCTCTACTTGTGTTCCTCCTTTATTGGTTCCTTAACCAAGGCTCTCCTTAACATGATATTTTCACCCTTCTCTATGTCAAGGTCCACTTCACCTACCTTTTGATTATCTTCCTCTTAGATTTATGTGATTTTCTTCTCTCCATAGGATGATGATGCCTTCTCTAGACATCTATAGAAAGGATGCCCCAACTTTCCATATTTATAACACTTCATATTGCTGAAGTGTGAGCCTCTGCTATTGTTCTTCTATGTGCCTCTTCCACCATTATTGGACCCTCTTCCTCTACTAGAGCCTACCCTTTGACTGGTGTCACTAGACTACTCATTCCATTTAGAATCCCCATATCCTCTTTGCTCATTAAACCTTCCACTAGAGCCTCCTCTTGAGCTACCTCTAAAGTAATTACCTTTGCCTCTATTTTTGGAGCTCAAGTTCCCTTTCTTCCTCAATTTATCTTCCACTTTCCTAGCCATTTGAAAATAGCTTTGCAATATGGTGAGACTAAAGAAATTCAACTCTTCCTAAATAGACCATTTAAGGCCATTGAGATACCTAGCCATCTTGATGCTCTCTTGCTCCTACACCCTTGACCTTAGAGCTAACTTCAAAAACTCCTCAGTATAGGTAGTCACATCAAGATCCTTCTGCTTGAGATTTTTCCTTAGCTTGTGAATCTGAATCTCATAGTCTTGTAGTAAATAGGTTTCTTTTATCTTTTCCATGATAGCCTTCCAGTTAGCTATAGTTCTTCTCTTCACTCTCTCTTTCCTCTTGAAAAAACTTCCACCATATCAATGCTTAACCTTTTAATCTAGATTCTACAAATCACACCTTTTTAGCCTCTATCATCCATTCACATTTGAAGTAGTTCTTAATGCTCTCAAGCCATTCTAGGACCACCTCTGCATCCATCTTGCCATGGAATAGTGAGACATTTTCTAAGCTCTTTCCTCCAAATTCCTTGAGGGCTTTGAGAAATGGTTCTTGTTCACCAAGTGGAGGATCTAGTTAAGGTATTTCATCCTCCAAACTCACCTTCTCTTTACCTTGTTGAAGTCTTCATTTTGCTTAGCTTGGACTGCATCTTCCATCTCCTTTGACTTATCTTTCATCTCCTCTATGGTCTCATCAAGAATCATGGTCTTTTCTTCCATGAGCTTCTTTTTCTCATCTAGCTCCTTTCCCAACTCTACATTGGTAACTATCTTTTAAGATCCACTTGGATTAGTGGAATACAACATACCACCACAAGCCACAATCTTATGGCTCTGATACCACTTTGATGGGAATTTTTTTTTACTTTAGAGATGTCTTTCTCTACCAAGGAAATTCCTATCCTAATTAGTGTTAGTATCCCAAAAACCAAACTATATGACCCTTTCTCAATACCCTTTCACCAAGAAACTCACCCAACAATTCAAGTTTCCATCCTCTACCTTCAGTTCACCAACTATGCACTATTTGACCTATTGTGCCAAGATTCCACCAAGTGCACCTAAAAGGACAAAATCAAGCTTGAACCATTTTTATGAGGTTCTTGACACATTTCTTACCATTCTATATCATTACTTTAAAGTTCACACACCCATAACTCCAAATTGCCTTGTTTACCCTTATAGCCCTAAGAGCCCTTATTAGCTCTCCTAAAAACAAGGAACAAGCTATAACTCAAAATTTATCTTAATAATTCCACTTGGTGTCTTTAGGAATTTTCTTCCTAATGACCTAGGTTTGAATATTTTCTAGGTCTTAGGTCTCTAAGGTGACCATACAATACTGCTCTAGAAAACCCCTCTTTTAAGGGTTTCAAAGGAAATGTCAATGAATCCTTCACCAGTGGTTTAAAAATCCACTTCCAACCTCCTCCTCTAAGTTATGAACCATTAAAATCCTGCTCCTTCATTTCCTAAGAAACATTGGCACATGCCAATCCACTGTTCTCACCAAAACTCTAATTCAAGCTTTCATTGCACCTTGCCAAGCCTTCACTACTTGCCTAGAGATCACTTGAAAAATTAACTACTTGACTTGTACAAACCCCAAAATAATTATTTACATATTATACATGGTTTATTTCTTGATTTCCAATATCCATGGTGTTTTGACTGAGGAAGTTCAAAACATAGCCATTTGAGTGTTGGTAACACAAAACTGGACAACAGGAACACAAACCTTAAATAATTTTTGAAACCTTATCAAATGATTGCTTAAGACCAAAAAAAGTATGCATATATTCAAAAAATTATTCTAAGGTACTATTCCACCCAAAAAAATAAGGTATTCAATCTAACTCCTTCATTCAATCCTTCAAATCACATTTTATATCACACAAAACTCTCCTTTAGAATGTGTTGTTCGTACAATTGAGTATCCAACCCTTGGAAATGAGTTGGAAGATGTTTAAGTAGGATCCATCCTCCATTTTGGCCTTTTTTTTTATCCATAAATACCCATGCAGTTCATTCTTTAAAAACTGTGCAAAAAGTTGCTATGCAATTTTGCAAAAATTATAAAGTTGTCAATGAGCAACTTTTTGACAGCTTTTGCAATTTTGCAAGTGAAGCCTTCAAACTTGATAAGTTTTTATTCAACCTTCCTAGAATGGACCTAAAACATATAAGGACCACTTTTTATCACATCTTACCCCTTTTTAGGTTATTTTTCACATTTTGCCTCATTGAGCAATTTCTAAGCAACTTTTGCCTATCAAGACCCAATTGACAAAATTTGACTCACATTCCAAATCCTACCTATCCAAACTTCCTAACCTTATCTTGGGACTTTATTTATAGTCCTTATTTCCTCAATTTTTGCTTAGACCATTTATAAACCAAAAATGAGTTAGGGTTTCATCTTTACCCCTAGGTGCAATTGCACTAACTGGCAAGCACCCACTTTCTGTACTGTAGGCATTATCTCAAACTTTTTAGGGGAAACTAATACATCTATACCTATGGGTTTGAAAAATTCAAACTTTGTAAACCTTTCTCTTATAAATTTTACTTGTGTATCTAAATTAGCACAGAGTTTGGACCTTTTCCCATATTCATTGTAAATATGCCAATACTTTAAGGCTAAATCATCATAATCCCTCTTCTTTTTATCTGTAGAGCCTTTAAAAAATATGCATGCTCTACAAGTCCTCCTACTACTTCATTAATGTCCTTTTCTATAAATCTCTAAAAAATGAAATTTCCTCTTACACCTGTATCATTAACAACCTCCTTTCTCCCTTGGGAGGCAAGGAAGGGCCAAATAACAAGAGTATCATAGTATTTTCTTTAATGCATTCCCCTCATCATCTTACCAACTTGATCAGACTTAGGGCCGTGCAGTTTTGTGCTCTTTCTTATTTCATCAAAGGCTACAACATCTGATAAATAAAGGCCTCATAGAATTAACACACCTACCTCTTGAACCAATTCTCTTCTCTCTTTGGTAGTAAGGGCTTGGAATATTTGATTTAATTCATTTGTCACATCATTCACAATTGTACACTCTAGAATATTAGCCTTTTGTTTTGTTCTCTCTTTAACCTTTTGTAGGTACTCTTAGATATGTTGTTTCCACATGAATTGTTGAAAAGGAATAGACTTTACAAAGTCATCATCATCTAAGAGTTCATTGCATGCTTCCATCCTTAGATCCGTAGACAATAAACCCTTTATTCCTGAGCAGTCAAATCTGATATTTGAGAAATTTTCATAAAAGGAATCCCCTCCCTCTATTAGAAATAAGAAATGGTGAGAGGGGGGTGGGGGTGAATTTGCATTTCACAAAATTTCACCCAACTATGGATATCATTAACAATATTATAACTTGCACAAATGAATAAAATGATTAATCTAAATAGTATACATAACCATAAAGAAATACAACACATAACACCATATTTTGTTAAATAGGGAAACCCTGGCCAAGGGAAAACCTTGGTGGGGATGATACTGATGAAATGATTCACTAATCAAAAGTATCTTGTGAAAGATATTGACCTTGTTAGGAGTCTATTACATATGTATACTCTTGGTCATTGTTAGAGGACTAGGCCTTTTTAGAAGCCTCAATCCTATTAGGAGTTCTTATATAATTTATAAAATGTATGCAAGATGATTCCACTGCCCAAACATGCAATAAACAAAGATATTCAATATACAAAAGTGTAGATACAAAAACCTCTTTACAACTATTGATATCTTCAATATTTGATATGATTTTTGTAGCTCATTGTGCCAACTTTGCATACTTTGTCTTTATACTATTTTGACATCAAGTTCACATCACAAAAAAATATTATACTTATCATGAATAGCCACACTAATCTACATATTTAAAAACTTTCCTTTATACCCTGTTATTCTATCTTGTCAACTTTCATGCCTTCACACGTGTCCTAAAATACAAAATTAACATCTAGGATGTCATCCCTAATTATTTAAGTAATTATTTTGGTAAACAAAAAAATTCCTTAACATAAAATATATAATCCTTTAACTCTGTCATGTCATGTCTATGCAAACCTACAACTGGTAAAACCATTATAACTCTCTCTATACAGACTATAAGGACTCCCACTCTCATATGTAGAATATTCATACTTTATACTATTTATCCTCAAGTGTGCATGTGCCAAGAATATCCATTAGAAAGTCAAATCCACCAAGATAATTGGGGGGGTGGGGGGTGGGGGGGGGTGGGGGGGGGTGGTAAATTGATTATTAGATCAATATTACTTTTATTAGCCTTATTAAACCTTAAGCATGTGAACAACATAATCAAAAACCATAAGAAGATACACATACACAATAACAGCATATATGTTAACTAGGAAAACCATTGATTGTAGGGAAAACCCCGATGGGGATGGTACCCACAATATGATGTACTAATATAAAAATTTCTTTTAAGAGGATGGACTCTGTTAGGAGACAATGAAATACATTTAGTACAATCAATCCTTGTTAGGACACTTTGAATTCTTGTTAGGAGATTGCAACCCTATTAGGAGTTGTTTCAACCCTATTAGGAGTTGTATAAGGTAGATGGACCCACTATCCAAACAACTTTAGGGGCAAGACCATCGAGCTCACTATCCAACTGGTCTCTGTATTATTCCTTGTAGAATAATAGAATATAGAATAACTTAAACTCCTTCTCTGTCCTCTTTACCATACCAAACCTCTTCAGATATCAATACTAGATCTTCAAACTTGCATCACTTTGATCCCTTTGATTTCTTACATGCATTTACAAACTTTTCATATCACTTGCACAATTCAAAAATCCACATTTTAAAGATTCCTCACACTTTTCATCACAAGGAAAACAAATTTCCTTTATACCGTGTCCTCAAAATAATTCTCTAAGTTTTCCTTGAGGCTTTCCCAATTAATTATAATAGGACCTCATTAAGATATTACAAATCATTACATCTTTTCACAAATACAAAACACTTTCGCCTCACAGTAAATACAACTTCTCACACGTGCAACTTCTGACCTTGCACACTTGCTAATGTCATCATTAGGCTTTCTACTATCACTGTCTAACTTCTCTCATCGTGATTCTATCCCTTTTAAGAGATACAATCTAAACATCAAAAACTACTTCCTAGATAGTCTTTTTGCACACTGTCCTCTCTAATTCTTGAATAAATCTTGCATGTCTTTGATTCTATGCATGCACAATTGCCCATGTCATCGGGACATATTATATAATATATCATCATCTGTGCTTAACCTCATCATCAATATATAGTTTATACGACCTCATTCTTTGTCTACTACTTTGGTATTCTTTACATAAATAATACTATGTTGACGTTAATGACAAACACAATCATGAATGCAACATGTCAATCATGCTAATTTTTTTTCTAATTCTTAGGATACTCCCCCAAAGGAATAACATTATAATTCATGGTAAAAATCTCCCCCTTTTTCATTGATGGCAACATAGATGAAAAACTTCAAAGTTCCAAGAATACCTAATCCAATTTTGTTGTTGTTGCTCTCATATTTTCAAATCCTCTTCATCAATCAACTATGAAACTCATAGGAATAACTCTTCATCTATGCTTTCCTCATTCTTACATGGATGGCATCAATTTCTCACACTTTTCCCCATTTATATACTTCAATGTGATCATCTTCCTTTAGTACATCTCTTCCACAACATACACTTTCCCTCATTCATAAGTGATGTTTTTCATGCAATCTCTCCCCCATTGACATCAATGAAAAAGGCATCATTATGTCAATCAACTACTCAAAGTCTTCAACTGGCTCAAGTGTCCAAAGATACTATTTCATACCAGCTACCAAGAGTCCTTGATGACTTTGTTCAATTACAGATACTCCCCCATACATGAAGCATCAATATTCAGTCTAGATAAATAATAGTGCTCTATACCACTGAATTAATGCACTCTCTACATGATCTATTTAGAAGTAGGTAGGGTAATAACCCTAGGAATGCCTCACAAATACTCAAATGTATCCTTAAGCAAGGGATTCTTAAAAATATCTATAAGTTTGTCTTTCGTATTAACATACTCTAATCTAGTTTCCTTCTCTGCAATTTTCTCTCTCAAAATGTGATACTTAATCGATATATGCTTAGTCTTAGAATGTAACATAGGAATCTTAGACATAATCACTATACTTGTGTTATCACAATATACGATAATAGGTTCTAAAAATTCTATTCCAATATCCTTCAAAATCTACATCATCCACATGATCTGATTGTAATTGTTTGTTGCTCCTACATACTCTTCTTCTGCTCTACTCTATGAGATATAGTCTTGTTTCTTGTTCAGTAAAGAAACACATCTTTCTCCAAGGAAACATACTCCACCACTTGTACTCTTTCTATCATCCAGAATGTCTACCCAATCTACCTCAATATATGCACATAGAATAAAGTCATTTGATCTATTATACCACAAACATTCACCTTTTGTAACCGAGAAACCTAGCTCACTGTTGCCCCACCAACATTAAAGACATAACCTATAGTACTCTTCTTGGTATCAATATCTCCTACAAAATCTAAGTCAACATATCACTGTAAATTAGTAGTAGAACCCCCAAAATGTAAACACTTACTAGATGTTTCTCTCAAATATCTGAGAATCCATTTAAGTGCATTCTGATGCTCAAGCCCTAGATGACTCATATATACCTGCTAACAACTTCCACTACATGTGCAATACTTGGCCTAGTACATACGATAGAATACATTAAGCTTCCTACAACTAAAGAATAAAGTATCTTATGTTGGCCTGATTTTTCACCATCCTTATTTTGCTACATTCAATAGTGAAAAGACCCTAAATGTGTGTTTTAAAATCTTGAAATTAGGATAGGACCCTAGGTAAAAATTCATGAAAAAACCCTAAAGCCTTTATTTCGCTTTTCCTTAGCCCTTGAAATTTTTGGAAAATAATATTTCAAATAGAATTTAGGTGGGAGAAACTTATCCTAATAGTTTTATTTTGAAAGACTTACTTTATTAATTTTCATGATAAACCTTTATTAACCTTGCCTTTAATCGCAATTACTTTGGATATTGTACTAAAAAGTCTTAACTGCAACAAGATTTTGATTCACTGTCGATCTTAGTGAGATTGATGGATGGTGCATACCTACTATACAAAATTGCAAGATCTTTAACCAAAGTGGGCAAGTTCCTTTGCACCATGTAACCCTTGCTAACAATGGAACTTTAGTGCGTTGCAATTTCTATAACTTATCAAGATTTTTTAGACCTTTTTTTGTAGAATTGTTAGTGCCAGTCAATGCAAGTTCAAATTTCTTGCAATATCATTGCTTGGCTATTTTAATGCATTCATTACTTTCCATTTAGTTTTAATGCATCGTCGATCTTGGTAAGATCGATGGAGAGCACTTACCTACTATAAGAAAATGCAAGATAGTTAAGTAAAGTAGGGAAGTGCCAATATGTCGTGTGGCACATAATGATGTCATGAACCCACCTTTTTAGAGGATATTAATAATGTTTCTTCCGTGGTAGTTTTCAAGTAAGCTGGATCATAAAGGAAGTATTTCATTGGTCGGTTTGGATGACTAGGTCCTAAAATTATAGAGATTTTGATTCACCATCGATCTTAGTGAGATTGACAAAAAGTGCTTAACCACATTAAGAAAATGATTGAATTTTAAATAAGGTGGGCAAGTGCTAGTCCGCATAGCACAATGGGACCAAGCTTTGAGAAGGTTGCTAAGTCGTGCTAGGTTGTAAGGATTTGATGAATTGGAGCATATTCATTGGTGGAACATGACATGTAAATGCTAGGTCAAAAATGATGATGTCATGGGCATGAAAAATTCTAAGAGTTAATTTTGTAGATTGTACCACTATCAGACTTGTCAGAACACATTTGATTTTCTAGTGATGTTATTGGTCAAGAGAAAATAGTAGGTTTTTTCTTAATGTCATAGCTTTATGTTGTTGATCTAAGGAAGATCAATGGCGAGCACTTCACTGCTTGATGAAATTACATGAATTTTAAATAATGCGAGCAAGCACTTCAATGACACCTATCCATGCTGATGTAATAATGGGTATTCATGTTGCTTGAAAATATACAGATTGTTCCACTATTGAACTTTTGAAGATCAACGACTGGCACTTACCTGCTTTGAGAAAGTGATTTATATTTAGATAAAGAAGGGAAGCACCAACATGACACGTAACCAATAATGACATCATGCATCCATCCTTCTCAAAGGTAATAATGAATTCTCTATCATTTAACTTGTTAGAGCACATTGGTTTGAAAGGTGATGAAATTTGAAAATGTAGTTACAAGCTTGGTAAAACATAGTAAAAATGAAGTTAGAGTCGAATTTGGTTACCTTCAATCAGTTTAAACTTAGATTTTTACCAACATTTCATGAGGTTTTTAGATTTTGGGGCAAATAGAATGGTTTTCATCATTGAACATGAGGTATTTCAAGTCAGTTATAGAATATTGATGAAAGCCAAATCAAATCAAAGGTGTAGGAAGAGGAAAGAAGTTTTTCAATAGCAAGGAATGGAGTTTCAAGTGGACACATGTCAAATGCACAACAGATCTGGAAATTCTCTCCTCCTATATTTTTCTTTCTTTCATCCATTGTAAGGGTCTAGTTTTTCACTATAAAATTGGTTCTTTCTAGTTTTTCCACTGTAAGACCATTGTTGGTTGGAAATTTTCAAGTCTTTCTATGAGACCACTTTATTGGATCCAAAACTATGATTCCACCTTCATTCTTCAACAATTTCTCTTGTATGAACAATAATAGTAAAGATAATAGATAAAGTTGATATCTATTAGGTGTTTCTATGTTTTGATTTCATGCATATGAATGTATAATTTCAAGGAAATGAATACAATTGAGCATAAATATCTTTAGTTTCATTCTAATTCTCATCTCCTTCCTCTATTGTCTACAATGTTTTGTGTTTAAGAACAAAGAGCGTAAACTCATTTGCAATCCCTTAAGATTGTATGTCTAGATAAGTTTCCTATTGAAACAAAGAGCCAAGCAAATGCTTATTTACCTTGATAGGGTTTTAGATTTAATCAGGAGGATATTTGGTAAGTAGTGAGAATTCTTATGAAGATAGATGTCTATTTACAAGGTGAATGGATAGATCAAATATCTGAATATATGAGTATGTCTCAAGTATCCATATGTATGTGTTTGATTCATGGAATTGCCCAATAGATAAGGCATTGACCAACTATAGGATCATTTGTTCTTACTGGTACATATTTGGGGTTTTTCTGAATTCAACATTATTAATCAAACATTTTTCCCTTTCATGTTGAAGAGCTAAAAAGGATGCCCTCACTTAGCTTGTGAATTTCATAGAGTTTTAATTTGCTACTACAGATCTATGTTATTGCATAAGTATTAGGAGATATAAGGGTTTTTATATGCCTTGTTAGATTTAGGAATATGTTTTAGCATTGGTACCATATAGATTGAATCTGAGGTCTACCCACCTAGGTTTTGCAGAGCCTGAAGTAGAAGGGTCAAGCCTTATAGTTGGCACGGTGTCTAAAATGATATGTTAAATATGGGAGTTAGCTGCCCCTAGATGTGTCTTGTTCTTATTGGGGTAATTTGAAAGCTATAATGTTTCAAAACACCAACAAAATGTCTACTCTGCTGGGGAGATAAGATGGCAATACATTTTGTTAAAAGGAAAAGAATCTATGGTGTTAATTGAATACTTCAGTCCTATTTTTAGTATGGTTTTTCCCATCCCAGTCACCAAAAAAATGGTGACTCTTTTGGGGAGTTGTATTGAATCTAAATGATAGAAAAACCTTCTAAATTTGAAGAAGATCCCATACAATAGGAAAGTAGTGCAGCAGTGAGGAATTGTGGTATTCTTGTCATGTCCTTGCTGATTTTTGTGTTCCCCAGTTAAGCTTTTTTCATGGATAGTAGTATGTTGTAAGATTGGATGTAAATTGTGTTCTATGACTGTTATAGGTCTATCTTCAATTATTTCAATTTTTGCAAGTGCTATTGTAATATCAGAGTGAAGAATAAACATAAAATTTTTGTTCCCTTTTCCAAGTTTGTAAATCTACAAGAGTGGTTTGATAGTCTGCATTTTCCTACCAATGAAGGTCTGGTTCAGATTTGTCAAGTGACAAATTATGTTTTATTTCTCACATGAGTGAGTGGAAACTCTCAAATCTCTATACTAGTTTATTCCTAGTTGATTTCATTGCAAAATTTTGAAGGACTTTCAGTTGTATGGGTAGATTTGAAGCTTTTGATAGTCTCTTGAAAATGAAGTCTAAATTCTTGATAATTTTTGAAAGTGCTGTTTGCAATCTATTGTTATAAAAAAGTGAATTGTAAAAAGTAGATCACAATAGTGATTTCTTTATCCTCTCTCAAGGAGGTGGTGGCTCTACAAAGTTTTTATCAATGGTGTGAAGGATTTTCAGTATGAACCTATGCCAAATCAACAGATTGAAGTTTAGCGTCAACACTTGAGGTATTTTGGTTTTCATGTTTCTCTTTCATGAAAGTCAAGTTGTTTAAAGTGGTTGCCTCTATTCAATGATTTTGAGTAGTAGAAGGAAGAGGTAGAAGTTAACATTTATGATGGAGTCAGATCTCAGATTTGAGATTAGTTTGCCAAATTTTGAAAGTTTAGAGACTATAAATAACAATATTGCTATGTTGAATAAACTGATCTACAAAAAGATTGTCAATGCCATAAGAATTGAAGTAGGAAATACTGAAGGTCTAAATATCAAACAATGTTATATAAAGATTAAATCAGTAATTGATAAGATGCCTTTTCATTGTAGACCTTAGGAATCTTCCTTGCCTAGTGTTTTCCTTGATGTTTTAGTGCCTGATTCAGTTAATTGGCCAACACCTATAAGATTACAAAGATTTTTGCAAGTTGAAAGATTCATTAAGGAGATGGAAACTGATAATCATAGAGTTCATGATATATCTCCTAATGATAATAATGTGTGTGCTGAAAGTCAAGGTAGTAATGAATAAATGAATTCGTAGAGAAAGATGATTTTTTTTTCTGAATGTGAAGAGAAGGATTCAAATGTTAATGAATTGGGTAATTACAATCAACATAAGGAAGATGGATATGAAAGTGAAAATAAACTTGGTTATAGTAAATATGAAGTTGAGGAATTATGTAACAATGGTAGAGGTAGTGATTGCCATGATAAGAATGAATGTTATAATGATGCTGATTTTCTAGATTGTTATACTAATGATTTGTGAGGTAGTCTTCTTGAGCCTTGATAGAATTTTACTTTTGTTGGCTCGTGATTTTGAAAAGCATGTAAGTGTTTCTAAGGATCTTCATATTTTCCCTCATAATACTTTCTCATTCAATCAAATCAATTCCTCAAATTTTTATGTAGAAAGAGATGTAGAATCCAAACAATCTTTATCAAATTTTGAGGTGTAGATGATAGTACCTCAAATGTCTTTACACATGACAATTTGTTGGATGTGGGGAATGTTAATGAAGGGAAGCTTGATATTGTTTCAAATTCTTTTCATGTTGATTTTGCTGAAATTTTTTTTGGTGTTTCATGTGATGAAGAGGAAAATAATGAAAGTTGTCGATCAGATTATAGAGTTTCTTTATGTGCTGATAAATCTTGTAAAGATAAGTTCAAGGTTTATTTTGACATTCAGTTAGATGAAGAAAATGATTGTGATCAGTATAGTTTAGATTAGCACTTTTAGAATGAGTTTTCATGCTTGGTAACTAATCAATTGTTTGAAGAATGTGAAGAGGTTTCAGTAAAAGATAAGTCTGATTTAGTGAATGAGATGACTGCAAGTAGGCAACAATCAGATTTCACATACTCTTTGCAGCCGAAGACACAAGGTGAGTTGCAAGTTTTTGGTACATGCAACTTGGTGAATGGTGTAGAATATGAAGTTTTTGTGTTTTCAATCAGCATGCATGAATCATTACTGGATTTTGATTCTCAGTTCAATTTGTGTAATCATGAGCATGCTGATGTTCATTTTCATAGTGAGCAAGATGAGGAAATTAATGCTGATTTTTATATGCACTATGAAAGTGATGATAATAGTTTTGTTTTGCCTAGAGAAGTGATTGAAAGTGCTGATGTGTTGGGTGAAACAAAGGAGAATAAGAGTTTCAGTTTACCTCAAGAAAATGTCAATGAAAATCAGGTTTATGATAGAGGTAAAACTTTTTGTTGAAGTTCGATGGCCCGAGGCCATTGTTTGTACATAGTAGGAGTAGTTTCCCTAGTTTCAATAAAGTTATTTAAGAGAACTTTTTGTGTGGTATGCTTCTTCTAGAGATCTGAATCCTTTCCATGCCTGCAAGGGACATGCATCCCTAGATAGAGCCATTGTTGACCTGGTTTTTCACCATCCTTATTTTGCTACATTCAACAATGAACAAACCCTAAATGTGTGTTTTAAAATCTTGAAATTAGGATAGGACCTTGGGTAAAAATTCATGAAAAAACCCTAAAGCCTTTATTTTGTTTTGCCTTAGCCCTTGAAATTTTTGAAAAATAATATTTCAAATAGAATTTAGGTAGGACAAGCTTATCCTAATAGTTTTATTGTGCAAGGTTTTTTTTATTATTAATTTTCATGATAAATCTTTATTAACCTTGCCTTTAATTTTAGTTATTTTGAATATTTTACTAAAAAGTCTTAATTTTAGTAAGATTTTAATTCACCATCGATCTTAGTGAGATTGACAGCAAGAACATACCCACTATAAGAAATTGCAAGATCTTTAACCAAAGTGGGCAAGTGCCTTTGTACCACATAGCCCTTGTTGATGATGGAATTTCAGTGCACCACAAATTCTGTAACTTATCAGGATTTGTCAGACCATTTTTTGCATAATTGTTAGTGCCAGTCAACACACATTCAAATTTCTTACAATATCATTGGTTGGCTCTTTTAATGCATTTGTTACTTTCCACTCAGTTTTGATGTACCGTCGATCTTAGTAAGACTGATGGAGAGCACTTGCTATAAGTAAATGTAAGATAGTTAAGTAAAGTGGGGAAGAGCCAATGTGTTGCATGGCACATAATCATGTCATGAACCCACATTTTTAGATGATATTAATAATGTTTCTTTTGTGGCAGTTGTTAGGTGAGTTGGATCATAAAGAAAGTATTTCATTGGTCAATTTTGTTGACTGGGTCCTAAAATGCAGAGATTTTGATACACCGTCAATCTTAGTGAAATTGACAGAAAGAGCTCACTCGCATTAAGAAAATGACTAAATTTTACATAATGCAAGCAAGCACCAATTTTTTGTGCAATGCGGTGGGACCAAGCTTTGATAAGGCTGTTGAGTCACACCAAGTTGTAAAGATTTGATGAATTGAAGCGTATTCATTGGTGGAACATGACATGTAAATGCTAGGCCAGAAAGTATGATGTCATGGGCATGGAAATTCTAAGAGTTAATTTTGCAGATTGTACCATTGTCAGACTTGTCAGAACACATTTAATTTTCTAGTGATATTATTGGTCGAGAGAAAATAGTAGGCTTTTTCTTAATGTCATAGCTTTATGTTGTTGATCTAAGGAAGATCAGCAGCAAGCGCTTCACCACTTGATGAAATTGCACGAGTTTTAAATAATGTGGGCAAGCACTTCAATGACACCTATCCATGCTAATGTAATAATGGGTATTCACGTTGCTTGAAAATATATAGACTGCTCCACCATTGATCTTTTGAAGATCAATGATTGGTGCTTACCCACTTTGAGAAGGTGATCAATATTTAGATAAAGTGAGGAAGCCCTAACATGACACATAACTGATAATGACATCATGCATCCACCCTTCTCAAAGGTAATAATGAATTCTTTGTCATGGCACTTGTCAGAGCATGTGGTTTGAAAGGTGATGAAATTTGAAAATTAAGTTACAGGCTTGGTAAAACATGGTAAAAATGAAGTTAGGGTCAAATTTGGTTACCTTCAATTAGTTTAAACTCAGATTTTCACCAGCATATCATGAGGTTTTTAGATTTTGGGGCAAACATAATGGTTTTCATCATTGAACAAGAGATATTTCAAGTTAGTTACATAATATTGATGAAAACCAAATTAGATCAAAGGGGTAGGAAGAGGAAAGAAGTTTTGCAATAGCAAGGGATGGAGTTTCAAGTGGACACATGTCAGATGAATAACAGATCTGAGAATTATCTCCTCCCATATCTTTCTTTCTTTCATCCATTTAAGGGTCCAGTTTTTCACTATGAAACCGGTTGGTTCCAATTTTTCCACTATGAGACCATTGTTAGTCAAAATTTTTTAGTCTTTTTGTGAGACCACTTTGTTGGATCCAAAACTATGATTCCACCTTCATTCTTCAACAATTTCCCTTGTATGAACAGTAGTAGTGAAGATAATAGATAAAGTTTAGATCTATTAGGTATTTCTATGTTTTGATTTCATGCATATGAATGTATAATTTCAAGGAAATGAATACAATTGAGCATAAATATCTTTAATTTCCTTCTGATTCTTGTCTCCTTCCTCTGTTGTCTACAATGTTTTATGTTTAAGAACAAAGAGCTTAAACTCATTTGCAATCCCTTAAGGTTGTATGTCTGGATAAGTTTTCTATTGGAACAAAGAGCCAAGTAAATTCTTATTTACCTTGATAGGGTTGTAGATTTCATTAGGAGGATATTTAGTAAGTAGTGAGAATTCTTATGAAGATAGATGTCTATTTACAAGGTGAATGGATAGATCAGATATCTAAGTATATGAGTATGTCTCAAGTATCTATATGTATGTGTTTGATTCATGGAATTGCCCAATAGATAAGGCACTAATCATCTACAAGATCATTTGTTCTTACTACTGCATATTTGGGGTTTTGTTGAATTCAACATTATTAATCAAACATTTTTCCCTTTCATGTTGAAGAGCTAAAAAGGATGCCCTCACTCAGCTTGTGAATTTCATAGAGTTATAATTTGCTACTACAAATCTATGTTATTGCATAAGTATTAGGAGATATAAGGGTTTTTATCTACCTTGTTATATTCAGAAATATGTTTTAGCACTGGTACCATATAGATTGAATTTGAGGTCCACCCACCTAGGTTTTGCAGAGCCTGAAGTAGAAGGGTCAAATCTTATAGTTGGCCTGGTGTCTGAAATGATATGTTAAAGATGGGAGTTAGCTACCCCTAGATGTGTCTTGTTCTCATTGGGGTAATTTGAAACCTGTAACATTTCAAAACACCAACACCTTGGACATCTTATCATCCTCTTCTTGTGTCTTTGGACACATCTCCTTAGTTAATTTCAAATGGCTAGGTAAAGGTGTGTTGACAACTTTAGCATTCTCCATAGAGAAGCATTGCAAAACCTTCTCAATATAATTAGCCTGAGATAATGTTAATTTTTTTTTCTTCCTATCTCTACAAATTTTTGTACCAAGGATTTTTTTTGCTTCCCGTGAGTCTTTCATAGAAAATGAATGTGCTAACTATTCTTTTAACCCGTTAATGTAATCCATGTTAGACCCAACTACAAGCATATCATCAACATATAAACATAAAATAATGTAGTTATCATCATTCAACCTCTTAAGATAAACACAATGATCTAAATGACACCTACTGTATCCATGCTCATGCATAAAACTATCAAATTTCAGATACCTTTGCCAATGTACTTGCTTCAAGCCATATAAACTTTTCTTCAATCTGCACACTAGATTCTTGTTACCTATAAACTCAAATCCCTATGGCTTTTCCCTATATATATTGTCCTCCAAATCACCATGAAGAAAGACTATTTTAACATCAAGATGATCCAAATATAAAATCTTTAGTAGCTACAATACTTAAAACAATACTAATAGAAATCATTTTAATAACAAGAGAAAATATCTCATTAAAATCAATGCCATTTTTCTATGCAAATCCTTTTATCAATAACCTGGATTTAAATCTTTTCCTACCTTGATCCTCTTCTTTCAACTTGTAAACCCATTTATTCTGTAA
Organism: Cupressus sempervirens; assembly: GCA_028749045.1. Classification (NCBI taxonomy): domain Eukaryota; kingdom Viridiplantae; phylum Streptophyta; class Pinopsida; order Cupressales; family Cupressaceae; genus Cupressus; species Cupressus sempervirens. The sequence continues at coordinate 750,578,030 of CM053790.1, forward strand.
AGCCCTTTTACCTATAGGCAACTTGCATAAATCCCATGTCTTTTTTTTTCAACAAAGAGTATCATTGCAAATTCCCACTAAATCTTGGTATCCACCTACACAAGTTCATCATAACATTCAAGTTCACTAGCATCAGTTAGTAAAATAGAGTAGAAAGAGGGAGAAAATCTTTTTGGAGGTTGTTGATCGTTTAACATTTGTTGGGGTGTGTGGTATTTGTTGTTGTGGTTGTTGCAGAGCATGAGGAACTACTAGAACATCATCTTTTAGAGTATCATCCACCAATACATAATCATTTTCCTACTTCTTATGTTGTTGCAACAGATCTTTCTACACCACTTTCTCATTGAATATGGCATCTCTGCTTTGTACAATTTTATAATTTTTTAAAATTCCAAGGCCTATAACCAAATTCATTAATTTCATATCCAAAAAATACACAATTATTTGACTTAGCTTCCAACTTGGTTCTATATTTAAAATCAATATTTGCAAATGCTCCACAACCATAGGTTCTAAGAAAAGAATAACTCACTTTCTTACTAGTCCATGCTTCCTCTGGAATACCACAACCCAAAGGAGTAGAGGGACCTTTATTAATCAAATATACAACAATATTAACAACCTCTGTTCACATGTTTAAGGGAAACCCAACATGCAACCTCATGCTCCTTGCATACTCCATTATTGTCCTATTCATAGGTTCAACCAATCCATTTTCTTGTGGAGTCTTTATAATAGTTTTTAGTCTACGAATACCATTAGTGGAGAGAAAATTTTCAAATTATTTTCTGCAATACTCACCACCATTATCAAATCTGATATATTTTATCTTTTTGTCAATCTTATTCTCAACCAAGCATTTCTATTTCTTAAAAGTTTGAAATACAACAAATTTATGTCTAAGAAAATAAACCCATACTTTTCTAGTTGCATCATTAATGAATGTAACATAATAATGAGAGCCACTAATAGAATATATTTGAGCTAGTCCCCATACATTTGTATGCACAATCTCTAATTTCTCATTTTTATTTTCCTTCCTACTCTTCACAAAACTCACTCTCATTTGTTTTTCATAGATAAAACTTTCACATAAATCTATATTGACACATTTTGGACCTATTAAAAATTTCTTTTAATGAAGTAATTTCATACCTTTCACATGTATGTGTCCAAATTTTTTGTGCCATAACATTGTATCAGAATCTACAACAACTATTTGTTCTCTTTGTTCAACTACACTAACTATTCTAGAATATTTATTTTTCTCTAAAACAATAAAAGTAGAAGGAACAATATGACATGTACAAAAATATTAGGTGTCTACTTTCACACCTTTTTCTACTACAAGGGAACCTTTTGAAACTTTCTAATTTTTATCTTTAAAAGTAACTACACAACCCTCATCACTGAATTTCTCTACTGAAATTAAATTCCTACTCAGCCTTCAAACATGTCTTACCTCATGTAGTAACCAATGATTCCCATTCTACAAATTAATCTTAGATTTTCCCTTTCCAAAAATCTAATAGGTTTCATTATCCCCCAAATAAAAAAGCCCAAAATCTACTTGTACATAATCTATAAAATAACCTCTATGGGGTGTAACAAAGCCCCTGAATCTAAAACTCAAGAATCATCAACACTTTCTAAAGAAGCAAAACATCCTCTTTGGATTTGTTAATTACCACATTTGCCTCCTTGTTCTTTTCTAGTTTATCTCCTTCATTATTCTTTCGAGTCCAAAAATCTTGCTTCTTATGACCTAGTTTCTCATAGTACTAACAATCTCTTGGTCCTCTAGATTAAGACCTCTTCCTCTTTGATTCTTCTCTTGATTTCCCATGACCAGAATTGTTTCCTCTCTTAGTCATTATTCTTTTTCTTTATGTGTTCAAAGAACTTCTTGATGTAGAGCCACCTAAGGTTTTTCTACGAGCTTCCTCACACAGAATAACACCAATCACATCATCAAATTTTAGAGTATTAGATTTTAGAAATAGAGTTATTTACAACCATTACCAAACCATTCCAACTTTCTAGCAAAGAACACAAAATCAAGAAAGCGCTAATTTCTTCATCAAAATTGACATTCACAGAAGATAACTAACTAGTAATAATATTAAACTCATTTAAATAATCTACAAAAGATCCACTTTTTGCCATCTTCATATTAAATAAATGCTTCATGATCAATACCTTATGTGAAGTGGAGGGCTTTTCATCCAGTTTTTCTAGGGTTTACATCAATTCTTCTATCATCTTCACTTTTGTAATGCTAAATGTCACCAATGGTGCCAAACATAATCAAATTCTTCCAAGTTCCTTTTTTTCTAAAATCTCTCAGTCCTCTTATATCGTAGTTCCATGTTTCTTAGTTTTCCTTCCAATCGTTTCCATAAATCCTTAGGATAAAGATAGTCATCCATTTTCATTTTCCATAATTGAAAGTTATGCCCATTAAAATTCTCAACCTTCAGCTTACCCTCATTTGCACTTGCTCCCACTTAACTATGAGACTCTCACTCAATCGTGAGACCTTCCTGCAAAGGATAGCTATAAATAAAAATAAAATGACGATGGTTTGGCTACAAAAAGATGAAAACATCTTACTCTTATACTATTTGTTATGAATAACACCAAACATAAATAATAGTTACATGAAGATATAGCCAATATCACAAAATAATAAAGCACACAATTAAGAATACAAGACACAAAGATTTAACGTGGTTCACCCAATCCTTGGGCTACGTCCACCAACAACAAGTCTAATATTATTATTATCCAGTGATTACAATCTGCAATCACCTACAACTTAATACCACCACAAGAAGCTAAATATCACCATACATTATGGAATCCCTAACCCTAAGCCATTTATACAGGATTTTGTTGCTTACAAAATTAGGGCAAGAATAAATTGTCCAATAGAAAAAAATAGTAGCCAATGCCCTTTACAATAGTAGGGTCATTTTTGGCTTTGGAGGTGCTGCCCCACAAAACCCTCATGGGGGCTTTGCCCCTTGACCCCACCCTATATTATGATAGGGAGCACATCTAGGGAGATACCCCTTGACCCCATCTTGGGGACAATGCCCCCAAAACCCTATAGAAATAATCTGAGAGAAAACTGCGTCAAATAAACATCCGAGTCTGATTAGGCTCCACATCACAATCATCTTCCACTTGGAGACTGATCAGACTCCACAATAATAACCTCCCACTTGGAGACTTATCACAGCACCACTAAACCTATAGCTCTCACTAGAATATCAAACCACCCTAGACTCTGCTATTCTTTTATCCTCTTCAATCTAGAAGACCAACCAAAGTTGAAGAATTCAACTTCTCCCTTGTTACTGCCTTGGTAAACATATCTGCTAGATTATCACCAGTATGTATTTTCTCCAGCTTTAATTGTCCATCATCAAAATTTGACTAAATGAAATGGTGTCACAACTATATGTATTTTGTATTTGAATGTAGAGAAAAATTCTTCACAAGATGAATGACACTTTGGCTATCTGTAAACAAATAATTATCCCTCTATGTGAGTCCTAATTCTTTCATTAAGAATTGAAGCTATATCATCTCCTTGGTTGCATCTATAACAACAACATACTCTGTCTCTATAGTTGATAGAGCATTCACCTTCTCTAATCGAGAAACCTAGCTCACTACTACCCCACCAATAGTAAAGAAATAACTTATAGTACTCCGTCTGGTATCAATAGCCTCTGCCAAATCTGAGTCAACATATCCTAGTAAATTAGTGGTAGAGCCCCCAAAATGTAAAAACTTACTAGATGTTCCTCTCAAATATGTGATCAAAATCCATTTAACTACATTCTAATGCTCAAGCCCTAGATGACTCATATATTCCTGCTAACAACTCCCACTACGTGTGCAATATCTAACCTAGTAAATACCATATCATATATTAAGCTTCCTAAATCTAAAGCATAATGTAACTTGGACATCTTATCCTCCTCTTCTTGTGTCTTTGGACAGATCTCCTTAGTTAATTTTAAATGACTAGGTAAAGGTGTGCTCACAACTTCAACATTCTCCATAGAAAAATGTCGCAATACCTTCTCAATATAATCAACTTGAGATAATGTATTTTTTTGATGAATAGTTTTTTTATATTAATAAATAATATACTACTTACAATTCACAAAAAAGGGTTAGGGGATACAAGATCACCTTGCGAGAGTTCACATGACGAAAGCCAGAATCAATAACTATTCATAGAAAAAAAAACAAAAAAACATTAAGCAACCCCTTAGGCTGCCAAAGTAGTGCCAACCAAGGGGGGTGGTTCAACACGATCATGAAATCCCTAGTCATCCTTGGGATTGGTAGGTGGGATAGGAATATTCCAGTCATCAGTAGCATCAATAGGGGCTTGGTCTTCATTCTTTGTATCAGCTCACAGGGGTGAAATAGCCAACTCCAGGTGAAAAGGCCATTTGCTAGAAACCACACGAGGAGCACCAAGAGGGGAATCCACCAGACCCATGGACCAACCTAAGCCATCAAAAGGTAGAGAAGCTAAGTGGTGATGCCAACCACCATCACCAAAACTAGGAGAGTGGTGGTGGGAAGCTTGTGAGCGTGGTGTGTGAGAGTAGTAGGCAGAAGAGTTGTGCCCCAGGCGGTGGCCCCTGGGCAGATTGTGATCTACCAATGCATTAGGAGGTACTCTAGCGACTATACAAGGAGCATTAACCCAATGATTGAGTAGCTCTATAAGGTGGGCCACCTCCATAGCCACCTTATTGGCTTGGACTTGAATCTACATCATTACATTATTACAAATGCATGCTTTAATGTACATATCGACATTTATGTCAAGAAAACTGTGAGTGAAAAGAATAAAATTCCTATCTTTCCATAAAGTAAACAAAATCTCCATCCTAAAGGTATGCCAGATCTAGCTAGATTACTTAGGGAACCTAGGGGAGTCACCCAACATAACCATATGCTAGGAAAAAGATCTGGCCAAAACAACTTAAAGAAATCATGAATCTAGTGCCAATAGTTTTGGGCACATCTACAGAACCAAGAAATATGCAAAAGACTTTGGCTGCCCACAAAATGGACATTGAGGATCCTAACCCCAATATTCTTGAGTCAAGGCCCAAGGGGAAGACCTTGAAACACCAGGCACCAAGAAAAATGGGTAATCTTGGGCTCAGTAATGGTACTCCATATAGTGTCGAAACACTTTCTCCACTAAGAAAGGGAAGATTGTAGGTGCTAGTGTTGGTTAAGGGTATCCACCATCAAAAAATGGGGAGAAAGCCATCTATACCCCAAACTTGGGTTGTAACTGGTGAAGGGAGTGGCAAGATACCACTTCCACTCTATCCACCAAGGTCGAACAGGCAGAATACCAACCCTTGTGAATTAAGTGATCTAAAATTACAATAGATCAAAAATCTACTGATTTGAATGGGCAAGATGTAACTAAAATTGTATATCTTCCCAAGATCTGAGACTCATAAAAACCCTGGAAAAATGCCATTAGAGAGTACAACCCAAAAGAAGAGATCCCATGCTACGAAAATGATCCTCAAACCTGAAACATCCAAGATATCCACCATAGTGCAATAAAGTAAAAAACATGATAGAAAGAGCATGGAGTAGAATCTAGAAGAAATTATAACATTTCTAAAAAAAGGACAGAATAAACTTTCCAAAAATATAATGTTTTCAAAAAATGGAGATGGGACGCTCAAGATATGCCCTCAGAAGTGAAAAAATAAACATCTAGATTTGACTGCCCAAATAGGAAACCAAACTGAATCAAAACCAAAAAAATCCTAATCCATCATCTTTCTCTTAGAACTAGCTTTTTGGTGCTTCTTTTGGATTGAAAAAATATGTTCGTATGCTCAAGTTATGACAGAAAAATAACAAGGCCCCTGTATGAGCAACAAAAAAAAATATTTTTTTAATAAAAAATAATTATAAAATATTTAAAAGAAAACACCGCACCATTGGCAAAGCGGTATTCAGGCAACAAGTGGAGCAGCAGAGGTGGTTGGAGGGAGGAGCCACTGCGGCTGAGCCATTGCAGAGCTGCTAAGCGATGACTGTAGTAGTGCCGCTAGTGGTTAGTTAACCACAACGGCTCAAAATGTTGTTTTAAAAAAAAAACTTTTGTAGTTTTTAGTAAAAATTTGCCTCAAACTACGTGCAAAGGCCCTATGGCCCTACCAAGCAATTTTTTTCCTCCTAGATCAACGTTGTCCAAAATGGACAAACTTTATAGGGAAACAAGGGTTTTGATGCCTTCTAGATCCATCCATGAAGTCCATTTGGCCTCAAACTGCTCTGAAAATTAATGACCCCCGCCCCCCCCCCCCCCCCCCCCCCCCCCCCCCATTTTCTTAGGAAATACTTGAAAAACTCCATATTTGATCTTTCAAACCCTCATTCTCTCTTTTTATCCAAATATCGAACAAGCTATAGCAGATCTAGCTCTGATACAATGAAGGATTTGAGAAAATATGCAAATCAAATCCATGAAGCCCTCAAATACCTGCAAGTAGAAAACCTATCATAGAGAAGAAAAAGACAAGAAGAGGCAAGGGTTTCCTTTGAAACCACACAAATTGTATATTCAAATGAAGAAAAGATAATAAATTACAAAGAGAGATTGTCGTTATAAAGGATATCGAAACCCGAAAAGGGTAATCTAATCATTTACAAAGGGTAACCTAAAAGATAAAAGTTATTTAGTAATTACTAATTAATTATTAAATAGAGATGCATAAAGCACATAAAGTGAAGTCTTAAGAAAGGGAAAAAGGTAATTTAATTAATGAAATTAAATTAACCTTTTTCTCCAACATCTACAACAAAAATGTGTTATCCCTAGGGAATCATGCATCATCCATACAAGCATTGCATGAAATTACAATTATCTTTGTCCTATTGGTTTAGAGATGTCATACATAGTGACACCATTCCATAACTCCTACAACTCATCGATAATAGGCTCACTATATACATTCATATCTTTAATTTTGTACTTACCTAGTTGAATGAATAATATTACATAATTATGGCAACCATTTTACTGCAAAATTTATAATTACATGTACATAACTATTAAATGAAAAAATACATGGAACAATCATTTCCAACATAATGTGATCTCTCTTTATTAACATCCATGGAGGAATTTTATTGTTGATAACAAAAATAGGCCACACCGAGAAATCATAGCTCTCTAAATGGATTGATACCAAGTACTACGAATGAAAGCCTAAGATTATGAGGTTCTTCTTTAAAGTGTTGCCATTTTTTCTCTATGTTTATAAATATCAAACCATTCACAAGAATTCAAATAATTATACCTTGATGTCTATTGTGTGCATGGTAATTCATAAATTGTTCCAAGCTATTGTACTAAAATAATCGTTGCATACAAGGAATAATGGGAACATAATGAAGAGCCTTTCAAAGCACATTTTTGTTATTTGATTTGTTCAATATATATTTGTATGGAATTTGGAACATTTTTTTTCAAATTTATGTTCTTTATGATATATAATATGATCATTGGGACAAGCATCCATTGCTTGATACTCATTCCAATATCTTTCATAATGGCAGATAATTCTCGATATGAGAAACGTACAATATTTGATGGTGTAACAAAAAATCACCTATTAATCTATAAAAAAATTGTAGTTTGTTAATATAAACAATATTAATGGTATAAGATTCACCCTTTATTAACTATAATTACATACCTTAATATACATGACATTATTATGTTGCATAAATCTTGAGTTCACCAACAAAAATACAATAGATATAAGAGTTGTTTGGGAGCCTTCATAAAGGGTTTTATATGCCTTCTCAAGTAGAGGTATATCATGATCAACAACAAGGTCATCTTGATCATCATGATCACTTGTATCAATACCAAATGTGTCTTGAATCAATGTATTTGTACCACCATTCAAATGTGTTCTCTAGAGCATGATTGTCATCTTCCATGAGAACATTATCTTCAACTTTGATACTTACACCTCCATATTCCTCCACTTCTAAAACCATATTCTTTGGGTTGTGATGGTTCAGATCATGTGCCCTAGGGAGCTCAACCCATATAGAAATGATAAACATAAATAAACCATGGTTACGATCACATTATTTAGAGATCTCTTATGTATATAAATTATTAAAATAATATAATGAACTACTTAAAATGGATGATAATCATGCCCCCTTTAAATGTGACCATGGTTCATACAATGTCTCTTAGTTATTTTGATTATAAGTCTTTTACTATTCAAGCTCTTACATATTTTTTAGGGGCAATAACATTTTTTATCACCTTTTCTTTTTAAGTTAGACCAGAATCTAGCATTTGTCACCCTATTTTGTTCTTCACTTATATTATTTGATATGATCCTTCTTTATAGGAAAAATAATCAAGCTATGGAAAATTTGGTCTATAACTATCACATGTTGAAGTTGATGGAAGATCGACCCTGTAGATCCCAAGATTCACCTACATGCAAACATTTATCATAGAAAGAGAGAAGAAAAAGCTACAAAAATTGGAATTCCTAGATCCATATATGAGACATTCTTGATGAGCAAAAATGGAGATTGTTATAATCAAAAGTGAAACAATAAATTAGAAAGAGATCAATCCTTATTAAAGGAGATGAAAACCTTAATAAGTAAAACCTAGGTTGCATGCTAATAATTAATTGAAAATAAATAAATTATTATATGCCTAAAGTTTAGCTTAAGCAAACTAGAGATAATAAGTGACTTAATAATTAACTCTATATGATTTAATTAATAAGAAAATACTTTATTCCTCTAACACCCCCCCTTTAGATAAACTTAGGGAGTAGCTAAAAACCTAAAAACTACTATTGAAAGTAAATTTGGGTCTCGGCAATAAAGACTTGCTGAGGCACCCAAGCACAACCAAATCTCTAAAAAGAGAAGAAATAGAGAAAACCACATGGGAAAAACCCTACTCCAAAAAGAGATGGAAAGAATGTTCCAAAATATGATCATGAAGAACACTACTAAAGCATGAAGCTACAAAAATTGCCAAACTATTGATCTAAAGAACTTTCATTGTAGAGAACATGACTAGGTAGAGAAGACTAAGTTTGAAGAGCTGATCAATCAAAGATGGAAGTATCTTCATGGCCTCCAAAAATAGAAATGAAAGAATGTCTATATGGTAAATGATCCATCTCACTCAAATGCATAAGAATCCAACCACTGCAATCCCCTAGTACATATGATCAAATACTGAATACATAGCTCACCCAATTGAACCAAGAAAGCAATAGAACCCATGCAATCCCCCTATAATGCTAAGAGGTAAGGCATAAATACTAAAACTCAATGCAATATCTCCTACCAAAATAAGAATCAGGAATATCGAGAGTGCAAAAGAAGTACAAACACCTATAATGGTGTCATCGACACATCATGAGGATAATGTCATAGAAGGAACACTCACTTGACAAAAGGAAATGGTGAATATAGCCAAAATAAAACTCCCCAAGCCACTTTACAATGTAGTGTGAGTATAACAAAATACAAAGATGTGCAAGATCCCAAAATGCAATAGAGCCCATCACAAAATCCATCACAAGACCAGTGAATTGAAGGCTTGGCAACTTCCCAAGCTTTTCGTATGCTTTTGACAACAAAGAGCCCTGTATGTACATAGGCTCCCCATGATGAGAAGGGTTTGAAAGCTAATCCCCTTCCATGTAGGCCTATTAATAGGAAACCCAAAAAAAATGCAATGTCGAACCAAAACTTTTCAAGCTTCATCTCTAGTAATGGTATGTATAATCCACTTGGCACAAAGAGTGAGGCCTTACTTCTATGTGGAAAGAAGTCCAAGAACTCTAGACTCTTTAGGGAGACAACCAAAATCCCAAGCCACTCTGTGAAAGCCATGATGGTCAGATCTAGAAGCCCAAAGAAAGTCATGGAGAAATCACTCTAATTTTATATAAGAGGCCTTGGAAGGAGCCCAATAGGAAGAATAGTAAACATGTGTAGCCACCAAGACCTTTGAACAAATATGCAATTTTCTCACAAGAGAAAGGGGTTTAGTAAGCCAATAGTCAAGCTTCTTTTCAATAGTAACAAGCACAATGTTCCATAAATCAACTGGTGAAGCTTGAAAGGCAAAGGGAATGTCTAGAAAGTGAAAGATCTCCCCATGAGTGACCCATTTCAATTCAAACTAGTGAAGCCATGGCAGAGTTGGAAGAAAAGATTGCATTTAGCAAAGAGTTTTGTGCCATTGAATAACAAAACCAGAGGCTTGACAAAAGGTGTTCAGGCATTGCAAAGCATTAGCGATGTTCTCCTCATCCTCCAAAAGAGTGAGAAAGGAATCATCACAAAAGGTGCCCATTGACCAATTAAGCTAAGGAATCTAGCAAGGAGATGCCACAAATCAAACCAAAAGAAATGGAGTGGGCTATCAAGTAACCAAACCCTTTAGCTGCAAGAACATATAAAGCTAGAGCTAGAGGGAAACCCTGAAAAATGGAGCGAAAGATCCCAAAGGCTTCAGATTGAGAGCTATTAATAGTAATACAAGCATTAACATCTCCAAAAATCATCTCCATAGACTGAAGAAAATTGGGACCAAAATCTAGAGCTTGAAGGATAGCCAAGATGAAAGGCCATTCAATTCAATCATAAGCTTTAGCAAAATCAATTTTCAAAAACACAAATGAATAATTGGATTTCTGAGCCCATTCCATGCCTTTCCAGACAACAGTGATGTTGTCAAGAATATACTTGGACTTAATAAAGCCAGTTTTCTCTGGCCACAAAATTAAAGGTAGGAGGTGGCAAATTTTAAGAGATATTTCCTTAGCAATAATCTTATAAGACACATTAAGAAAATTGATGGGCTACTAGTTATAAATATCCTCAGGATCGCTAGCTTTAGGTATGAATTTGATGTTTTCTTTTGTTAATAATGGCTCGTAGACTCTTAGAATGATAGGTTTCAAGATAAACTTTGTGCAGGTTGGGACCAATAGGCTCCTAGAGGTGTTTGTAAAATTCACAGAGAAACCCATCACACCTAGGGGATTTGTCATCAGCCATAGAAAAGACCACCTCCTTGAGGTCTCAATGGTAAGAAGCTACTCAAAGAAAGCATGTAGCTTGATCGCTAGGAAGTTTGGCATAACATTAATACACTTTTTGAGGGCTTCCTCCTGAGCAACCAAATTTCCCTATGAAGTAAAAACATTTTCATAGTGGTGAACAAAAGTTTGCAAGATGTTAGGGAGATTGGAGAGAGAAAATGTTTCTTGTTTGATCTTTTAAATCCCAAAATTTGTATGACGAGCTCTAAGAACCTAGAAGAATTATTTAGAAGCCTTATCACTAACCTCTAACCAATGGTGATGAGATTTGATTTGGGCCCCTCAAGCAGGATAATTATCCATAATCTGTTTGTCATGACAAAGCTTGGAAAGCTTGATTTGTGAATCAACATCAAAAGGGTTGAGGGTGAGAGCTTTAGAAGCTTTCTTGAGAACTGTGGTAGTGGATTCATAAGACCGTCATCTAAAAATTGCCAACTACTTCCCATAGATGCACATAAATCTAGTTGTTCTCATAACATCATCATTCCACCATTGAATCCAACCTATCTGAGAACGCAAATGTGGCTCCAAATTCCAGACACGTAGGATATGAGCAATAGTGGAAGCATGCTTTAGAACTGATGTATTGAGGAAAAACTATGTCCTAATAGCTTGTTGAACAACTGTGTGCCAAGAAATCTTAAAATAAATGGGACAATGGTATGATAACATCACATCTAGCAGAGCAATGATAGGCAAATCTTGATCAAAAAAAGATTGTGCAGTAATCATGCTTTAAAATGTGGTCAAAGCCAACTCAAAAGTTAGACCAAGTGTGCTAGACCCCACTATGCTGACGACGATTAGTATTGGGATCATAAAGGCCTAGTTTATTACACATGTAGTACTAGGCTTCCCTTTCCCCAGTTGTCTAGTGAAAATGCAAAATGTTTTCTTTGTCAAAGGCCAACTCAACCATATTAAAATCACCACACATAACCCAAGTAGTTGGAGGCAAGTTGTCAACCATCCAACCCCACAATTGAGAACTTCCCACAATATCATTGGAAGCATAAACATTAACTACTCCAAAAGAATGATTGTTGATAGAAAGAAAAAGCTGAATTATTCTATGCATGGGGTTAGAACCATTGGAAATAATAGTAGAATAAAGACGAGGTGACAAAAGAGTAACTACACCACCTCTACCAATTTTGTGCTGAGAAGAAAATATAATGCCATCCGACCAAATAATGCGACATATAGAAGAAAGCATGAAACTAGAAATTTTAACATCTTTCATGCAAAGAAAATCTAAATTACCAAGTCTATGAGGAGTGTTCCTAACATAGTACTTTCCAGAGAGGTGTCTAAGTCCTTACATGTTCCATGATAAAAAATTCATGAAAACTCTTCCATATCTTTCTCATCCTCAAGAGAGGAGTAACTATTTTGCAAGAAATTTGAAACTTGGTCGAAACCAGAAGGAAACTCCTTTGGAGTGATAGCTTGTCATTTCTCCTCTGGGTTCTCAACATGTCTAGGAGGATTGCAAGAATGCCACACATTCTGAGTCACAATGGACGATGTAGCAAATGGAGTGCAAACCACAACAGAAGTGGTAGTGCTTACATCTACCTTGATCCCCTATGAACTACCAAGGTTTGAAACCTAAGAAACAACATGGTTTGATTTTGGAAAAAATTTCATCGACCCCACAATGGCTGGGGTTTGCATTCTTGTTGAGATAGGAAGGATCAAAATGATAGCAACATATGATTATTTAGGAGACGAGGAAGTCTTTTCCTTGCACCCAACAGTAGTCCATTCCTCCTTTTGTTTCCCTTCTACTAATTTGGCAAGGGCCTCCTTAGGTGGGGGTTTAACCCTGGGCACTACCAAAGGGCAATCCCTAATCTTATGTTTCACTAATTGGCACCTATAATAAGTGTTGGGAAGGTTCAAATATAACACCTTCTAAGAGAAGGTTTGAGAACCAACCTGTATCTTTTTAGAATCCTTGAGATCCTTGGAGAGATCAACCTCAACACATATGCATTTCTCGGGACGAACATTGAAAAAAATTTCATGTTGCTTGGTAATAAATTTTCCAAGAGTATTGGAAATGGACACAATAAAAGGCTAACATGGCAAGGGTAAACTCAAGAACTCAACCCACACATGAACCATAAGCTTTTTGTCATTAGAGATAGTGAAGTCCCTCAACCATCTTTGAAAAACTAGTAGGGAGGAACACACTGACCAAGGGCCATTGTTAAAAACCATGTCTTATTGAGATGGGTTGGCAAAAAAAATTTAAAAAAACCTTTGGTAAGGTTTTGCACAGCGTCAAGGTGAACTCCACAAGGTGTCCAAATCTTGTTAACCCATTCTCAGAGTATAGCTTCAGTAGGAGTACTACCCACAAAATACACTATCAAGGTATGTTGTCCTAACCAACCACAAGCAATATCAAATTCTTGCAAAGGAAGGATAATATCAAGATTACCTCATGAAAGACTTTCGGGATGAATTTGTGAGGAAATTTGTTCAATGGAGGTGCCATGGCTTTCTAAAGTAGCAACATGAACACTAGTATCAACAATTGGGTCACCGTAGGCCAGGGCCATTATAAACTAGCCTAAAAACTCTAGCACTAAATGTGGTTTTACAAGTGGTAAACACAGAAGGAGGGCCCAGACAGAGAGTCATATGCAAGGAAACTCAAAGAATGCAAATGAATGTTCTAATTGTTCTTTTAACCCCTTAATGTGGTCCATGTTAGACCCAGCTACAAGGAATTCATCAACATATAAACATAAAATAATGTAGCTATCATCATCCAACCTCATAAAATAAACACAATGATCTAAATGACACCTATTGTATCCATACTTATGCATAAAACTGTCAAATTTTAGATACCTTTGCTGAGGTGCTCACTTCAAGCCATATAAACTTTTCTTTAATCTGCACACTAGATTCTCCTTACTTTGAACTCAAATCCTTGTGGATGTGCCATATATATCTCTTCATCCAAATCACCATGAACAAAAACTATTTTAACATCAAGCTACTCCAAATACAAATTTTTACTAGCTACAATACTTAAAATAGTATGAATAGAAGTCAATTTAACAAGAGAAAATATCTCATCAAAATCAATGTCATTTTTCTATGCAATTCCTTTTACCACTAACCTATCTTTACATCTTTTCTTACCTCCATCCTCTTCTTTCAACCTGTAAACCCATTTATTCTATAAATCCATTTCACATCCAAGTAACTTGTATAAATACCATGTCTTATTTTTTAGTAAAGAGTCCATTTCTCCTTTCATTGCAAACTCCCACTAAATCTCAGTATTCACATGCATAGCTTCATCATAACATTTAGGTTCACTAGCATCAGTTAGTAAAATAGAGTGCAAAGAGGGAGAAAATCTTTTTGGAGGTTTACTTAGCCTTGTTGACCATTTAACATTCACTGGAGTGTGTAGTATTTGTTGTTATGATTGTTGTAGAGCATGAGGAACTATTAGAACATTATCCTTTGCAGTATCATCCAACACTACATAATCATTCTCTTTCTTCGCATGCTACTGCAACAGATTTTTGTACAACACTTTCCCATTAAATTTGACATCTTTGCTTCTTAAAATTTTATGATTTTCAAATTTTGAAAGCCTATAACCAAATTCATCAATGTCATATCCAACAGATACACATTTCTTTGACTTAGCTTCCAACTTGGTTCTATTATTAGAACCAATATGTGCAAATGCTTCCAAACTAAAGGTTTTGAGAAAAGAATAACTCACCTTCTTACCAGTCCATGCTTCCTCTAGAATGCCACAACCCAAAGAAGTAGAGGGACCTCTTTTAATTAAATATACAACAATATTGATAGCCTCCACCCACATGTTTAAGGGCATCCCAACATGCAACCTCATGCTCCTTATAGGGTCCATTATTGTCATGTTGATGCATTCAACCTCTCCATTTTCCTACGAAGTCCTTGGAATAGTTTTTTGTCAATGAATACCATTAGTAGAGAAATTATTTTCAAATTATTTTCTACAATACTAAGCACCATTATCATATCTGAGATAGTTTATCTTTTTGCTTGTCTCATTCTCAACCAAGCATTTATATTTCTTAAAAGTTTGAACTACATTAGATTTATGTCTAAGGAAATAAACCCATACTTTTCTAGTTGCATCATCAATGAATGTAACATAATAACAGAAGCCACCAAGGGAAGATACCTAAGGTGTTCCCCATACATTTGTATGCACAGTCTCTAATTTCTCATTTTTAATTTCCTTCCCACTCTCCACAAAACTCACTCTCTTTTGTTTTCCATTCACACAACTTTCATAGAAATCTTTATTGACATATTTTAGACCTGGTAAAACTTTCTTTGAATGAAGTAATTTCATACCTTTCTCACTCATGTGCCCAAGTCTGTTGTGCCTGAAGGATTTGAGAAAATACACAAACCAAATCTACGAACCTCTCAAATACCTACAAGTAGAAAACCTATCACAAAGAAGAAAAAGACAAGAAGAGGCAAATGCTTGCTCTAAAAATATGCAAATTGTATATTCAAATGAAGAAAAGATTAAGATTAAGAAAATAAATTACAAAGAGAGATCATCCTTATAAAGGAGATCAAAACCTGGAAAGATAACCTAATAAGTTACAAAGGGTAATCTAAAGGGTAAAAGATATTTAATAATTACTAATTAATTATTAAATAGAGATGCATAAAGCGAAATCTTAAGAAGGGAGAAAAGGTAATTTAATTAATGAAATTAAACTAACCTTTTTCTCTAACACCCCCTTAAGATGAGAAACAATGTAGTTACAAACAATATAGAAAGAGCAAGGACACTACAATGTCAACAAAGATCCAAAGAGACATAAGGTTGATACAAAAGATAGTAAAACCCATGAAAAATCATCTAAACCAATGAAATCAATCTTTAGACCTAAAATAATTAAGATATCCATTAGAATGCAAAAAAAGAAAAAAGAAAAAAAATGAATGGGATGTACCTAGAGTAGAATCTGGAAAATAGAATGTCTTAAGATATGTCTCCCTAAGTGCAAAATATAACCTCTGACTTTGACTGCATAAACTAGTAACCAAACATAATCAAAGTCCAAATAAATTGCACCATCATGACGAGCTCGAAATTATCTTTTCAGTGATATCTCATTTGAAAAAAATGGAGTTTGGATAAGCAAGTTATGGAAAAAAATTATATGTAGGTAAAAAAGAGCATTGAAATGACAAAACAAAACAAAAAATATTACCTCAGGATCTGTGCCAAATATCTTGAAAAATGTGTCCACCAGTACTAGAAATTACCTCAAGAAGTGTGCCAAATTTTAAATAAAAGTATCTCAATTTGCATACCAAAAATTTTGTTCTGTGTGCCAAAAATCTCAATTTATGTACCTAAAAATCTTGATTTGCACGCAAAAAAATCTCAATTTCTATGCCAAAAATCCTCAAAAATCACAAAATCACCACCTCAAGAAATGTGTTGAATTTGGGTGCAATTTATTTTGGCTCAAATTTCAACTATGTTCCAATTGGATATATTTTATATGAAAATAAGGGTTTTGGGTTGCTCTGAGTGCAACAGTGATGTCTGTTTGGGCTCAAATTGACCCAAAAATTAGTGACCCCTAGATTCAATATAAAATAACTCTAAAAAATAAAACCCTCTAAAAGAAAAAGCACAGATCTAAATGCCAAGCTAGAACCCCTCATAAATAGAATAGGGGCATGAAGATCTGGAGCTCTAATACTATGTTGAAGTTGATGGAAGATCAACCCCATAGCTCCCAAGAATTTAGATCCATAAATGAGACATTCTTGATGAGAAAAATGAGAGATTGCTATAATCAAAAGTGAATTAATAAATTACAAAGAGATCAATCCTTATAAAAGGAGATAAAAAACCTAAGAGGTAAAAGCTAGGTTACATGATAATAATTAATTATAATATGCCTAAAGTTTAGCTTAAGAAAACAAGAGATAATAAGTGATTTAATAATTAAATCAATATGGTTTAATTAATAAGAAAATACTTTATTACTCTAACATCACAAACTATGAAAAATGATGCCATGAGTACACTTATCATCTTAGACCTAGTTATACATGAAGCTTGAATGTTATAGTTATAAAATGATGCTTAAGTATAATATACCAAATTGAAATACTTGAACGTAGAAAATTTGTAAAACAAACTGAAACAATTGAACATTCAACATAGTATCTTAGATTCCAACTCGAAACTACCTTGGAAAATGATACATTTGATTCCTTTTGATGTAATAAGGTCATTCATAAATGTTTTTCAATTTATTTAGATCAAAATGTAAAGTTATGTAAGCCAAGGTGACAAAAATGTCCTAATTGTCCTATTAAAGACGTAAATTATCATCCCCAACTCCTAAGAACTGTAAATTATCTTCTAGACTAATCCCTCTTCTTCATGGTGTGTGTTGAATATCTTAGAAGAGGATAATAGATTTAAAAAAATTATGGTGGGCCATGAGAAGTGATGCAAAGCATCATGGAACATCCTTAATTATCTAGGATCTTGTTGATCTATCCTTCTTTTTTTCATTAAAAAATTTATTAGAAGCATATAACAACTAGCCAAAAGTATTCAAATATGAAACCATATAATATATATGATAGGTTCCTCAATCCTATGAAGAGACTTTCAACATTCTCAATTTATCAATAACATACTATACTTATCAACCCATACCTCAACCACTCAATCAACATTTCATCACAATCAATCCACATTAGGATCCTTCATCCATTTAGGGTCAATAAATAACTTATTGTTTAATTTAGTGGAGTTATAAGATTTGTTTTGTTGTAATCTTCTTATCTAGTTTCCTCAAGATGCATTTTAAGATAATTTAGGTTATGTTCTTATCATTTCCTTGGACTATTCTTCCTTTAAGAACCAAGGCCAATGCATAATATTCCTTTAAATTTTGAAGTTCATGACCTTTTTATTTGCCTACCTTTCTTGTCTTATTGAGAGGAAAAGATGAGAATATTCAAAATTTGAAGATGCAATATAGAGAGTTTCAATTTTCACAAGCACTAAAAAGTATTTAGAACTATTTATTGTTGTTAATATGGCTATGATATTTATTTATGAACCTAAACACATATTCAGTAGTTTTTAATACCTCAAATGGAATGAAATGTCACTAATGTTCAAGTTTTTCCATGTTGCCTAAAATTACATTATGTCTCTTTCTAATTATGAAAAAACATAATACATTGAGGCCTTCTCATAATGCTAATAAATGTGTGATCTAGACATATCTTGCAATGTTGCACCAAAAATATTGTATCTTTACTTACTCTTAAGTATAAGGTATGCGATTGAGTTTATAACCAAGCCAAGGTGCAAGTCTCATTCACCTTGATCACTCGCAATTGTAGCATTTCTCAAGAAGGAAAAATTAGTTACAAAGCCTAGGTATGTCTTAAAAAAATAGATTCCCCATGCTAGTGGTTTCTAAGCCAAAGAAATTCCTTTGGCTCCTAAAATTGGGATAGTAAAAAACTCAATCATTTTCATGTCTATCTAATTAGTGTTGTGATGCGGAGCCTAATCAGACTCAAATTTTTATTCGACATGGTTTCCCCCTAGTGTATTTCTATGAGGGTTTGGGGGTAGCACACCCAAGATGAGGTCAAAGAGAAGTGCCCGGGATGTGCTCCATGTCATAGTATAGGGTGGGGTCAATGGGCAATGCCCCCATTAGCAAAGCCAAAAATGACCGTACTATTGTAAAGGGTGTCACCTACTATTTTTTCTATTGAATGACTTATTCTAGCCATAATTTTGTAAGTAGAAAAATCTTGTATAAAATGGCTTAGGGTTAGGAATTTCATAATGTATGGTGATATTGTAGCTTCTTGTGGTAGTATTGAGTTGTAAGGGACTGTGGATTGTAATCACTTGATAATAATAATATTGGACTTGATGTTGGTGGGCGATGTAGCCCAGGGATTGGGTGAACCATGTTAAATCTTTGTGTCTTGTGTTCTTATTTGTGCACATTATTATTTTTTGATACTGGTTATATCTACATGTGATTGTTATTTCTATCTATGGTTATTCCTAACAAGTGGTATCAGAGCCAGACTGTCATCATCTTTTTTAGCCAGATCATCCTCATTTTAATTTTTAAGTTATCCTTTGTAGAAAGGTCTCACAATTGAGTGGGAGTCTCATGGTTGAGTAGGAGCAATGACAGATGAGGGTAAGCTGAAGGTTGAGAAGTTTAATTAGTAGAACTTTTAGTTATAAAAAATGAAAATGGAGGACTATCTTTATCAGAAGGATTTATAGAAGCCATTGGAAGGAAAAACCAAGAAACAAGGACCTATGACAAAAGAGGACTAGGGGATTTTAGATAGAAAGATACTTGGAAGCATTCAATTATGCCTAGCACCATTGGTGATATTTAACATTACGAAAGTGAAGACGACAAAAGAACTGATGCAAACCCTAGCGAAACTATTTAAAAAGAACTCTGCTTCAAATAAGGTATTTCTCATGACACGTTTATTTGATATGAAGATGAAAAATGGTGGATATGTTGTAGATCATCTAAATGAGTTTAATATTGTTACTAGTTAGTTATCTTTTGTGAATGTCAATTTTGATGAAGAAATTAGGGCTCTCATGGTTATGTGCTCTTTGCCTAAAAGAATGAATGGCTTGGTAATGGTTGTGAGTAATTCTATTTCTAGATCTAATACCCTAAAATTTGATGATGTGAATGGTTTTATTTCGAGTGAGGAAACTCATAAAAAAACCTCAGATGGGTCTACATCAAGGAGTGCTTTGAACGTACTAAGCAGAGGCAAAATGACTCAGAGAGGAAACAATTATGAAAATCGTGGGAAATCAAGAGGAAAATCAAAGGGGAAGAGATCTCAATTGAGATGACCAATAGATTGTTGGTACTATGGGAATCTATGACATAAGAAGAAAGATTGTTGGACTCAAAAGAATAATGAACGAGATAAACTAGAAGGGAACAAGGAGGCAAATGTGGTAAGTAACAAATCTAAAGAGGATGCTTTGCTTCTTTCTTTAGAAAGTGTTGATGATTCTTGGGTTTTAGATTCTGGGGCTTCATTTCATGCTACACCCCATAGAGGTTATTTTATAGATTATGTCCAAGGGGATTTTGGGCTTGTTTATTTGGGTGATACTGAACCTTGTCAGATTGTTGGAAAGGGAAAATTTAAGATTAAGTTGCTAAATGGGAATCATTGGCTACTACATGAGGTAAGACATGTTCCAAGGTTGAGTAGGAATTTAATTTTAGCAAGGTAACTCAGTGATGAGGGTTGCATAGTTACTTTTAATGATAAAAATTGGAAGGTTTCAAAAGGTTCCCTTGTAGTAGAAAAAGGTTTGAAAGTAGGCACCTTATATCTTTGTACAGGTCATATTGTTCCTTCTACTTTGATTGTTTTAGAGAAAAATGAATATTCTAGAACAATTGTTGCAGTTAAGCAAGGAGAACAAACAATTGTTGTAGATTTTGATACAACACTATGGCACTGTTAGAGAAAAAGGTTAATTTAATTTCATTAATTAAATTACCTTTTCTCCCTTCTTAAGATTTCTCTTTATGCACTTTATGCATCTCTATTTAATAATTAATTAGTAATTATTAAATAGCTTTTACCTTTTAGGTTACCCTTTGTAACTTATTAGGTTACCCTTTTCGGGTTTCGATTTCCTTTATAAGGATGATCTCTCTTTGTAATTTATTATCTTTTCTTCATATGAATATACAATTTGTGTGTTTTCAGAGCAAATCTTGCCTCTTCTTGTCTTTTTCTTCTCTGTGACAGGTTTTTTACTTGCAAGTATTCGAGGGCTTCGTGGATTTGATTTTCATATTTTCTCAAATCCTTAAGTATATTATAGTGTTCAAGTTGTGAATGGTAATTATAATTATAAAAATTAACATATTTAATACAATGATATCATTATCTTGTAGGTCCTCAAACAAAGGGAAAATCTGCATATCCAATCGTGGTCCAAAGATGACACCTCATCATTCAAAAAGTTTAAGAAAGTAGGTACTTGATGAGTATAAGCACTTTCTCCACGAAAATCATAAGTATCAAAGTACTAAAAAATATATTTTCAATGGGAAAAAAGAGACTACATCAAAGCCATGAAGAATGGCACCCCACCTATGAAATTTGGAATATAATAGAATTAATCATCAAGGTAATCTCATTCCACCAAATGGTTTGTGTTTGGAGTTTATATTTTTATATTGCATTTTGTTTACTCATAATGTAACTAATGATTATGAAGGTCGTCAAGGCATTTTTGACCACTTTCTAAAGGGATTAAAAAGTTATCACAGATAATTTAGTAGGTGTACTGTCCCCCTTTTAGCATTCATAGCATGATGTTGTTGTTAGCCTATTTCCCCATGGTCCCGTAGGCTAACCAGGACATTAAAGGGGCTTATAGGCCATTTGGCCTAGATAGTTTCAGTTGCAGGTCTTTTTGAGAGGTTTTGAGGCAACTTTGGGCATACTTACTATTTATAGTAAGTCATCTTGGATATGGTCAGACATCCAGTGGCAGCGGTATGTCGATGGTAATTGTTTAAAATCAGCAAGAAGACTTGTTTATCATTGATAAGATTTATTATGCATTGATAAAGCTATTTTATAAAGTTAAATTTAAATATTTAACTTTATTAATACATAGACTATAGTTTGTGGGAAATATTTAAATTAAAAGAGTCCCCTTTATTTTATAACACGTTGGAGACATAAGTTACATAAAGGGAGTGATGTTTTATCCCACATTGAGAAAATGAAGGATTGAGCTCTTGTGAGAACACTATAAAAGAAAGGGAAGAGCTTCTTTTTAGTAGGCTTGGAAATATCAAAGAAATTGGAGAATTTTTTGGAGATTATATCTCAATAGTTTGAAGGACAAAATCCCTTCAAGATGGAAATCTTGATGCCATTGAAAGATATGGTCTTGAGATTCAACATGGTAGTAGTCTGAAAAAAAGCAGATACAAAAAAGCAGCCCGAAAAAAGCAGAACCAAAAAAGCAGGCAAAAAAAGCAATCCATAAAAGCAATTCAAAAAGTGGAACCGAAAAAGCAGGCTGAAAAAGTGGGTACGAAAAAGCAGGCCAAAAATGCAGTTCGAAAAAAGCAAAGCAGAAGGGGCAGCATAGAAGGAAATTATTTCAGCCATCTACAACCAGGTTCTTTGTTAGTATTGTTTTTAGGGTGTTATAAGCTTTTAGTTGTAAGTGTGCATTGTACCAGCATTATCATTTTGTAATCCATGTAAATGCTAAAGTCTTGGCCATATTTCATAAGCATTGTATTTTTTCATTGCAATTAAGAAGATAATAGTTGCTAGTGTCATTTAAGCAATTTAATATCATTATTTATCAGCTAGTTAGTTTGCATACCAACTATATGTAAAAATGCCAATTGGCTGTAGGTGTTCATTTCTCATGCTTAGATCATATATATGCACTAAATATTGTCAAAATTAGTAGCACACTCATGTTAGGTCATTGCGCAGTCCATTGTAGTCTTCTAGCACAAGATTCTCATTGATGTAAATTGAAGAAAAAGTCAATTGAAGCTAACTGAAATACTATATCAGTCATACGTCCTTTGCATGTGAGTTGTTTGATGAAATTCCTTGAGCTTTCATTACCATTTTTGAGGGAAGATTTGAGGAGGGTTATTACAGTGGTATCAAAGTGGTTTCATGTCATCCTGTGGAGGTCTTATTGGGAATTTGGATTAGCCAGATAGAGAGAAAAATGTTTGACAAAATGAATGCCAGTCCAGATGAGCGAAAGGAAAGATTCTTACAGTTATTAGACACCTTAGCATAGGGACAATGATTAGCAGAGCAGAGAGCACAAGAACAAAGTTAGAGATTGGAGCTTATGATGCAGATGATGGCTCGTCAAATGGGGTTGAATGCTAATGTGGGTGGAGGAAATAATCAGAATGGTAATAACCAGAGTGGTAATAATCAAGATGGGACACATAATGGAGGCAAACAAGTTGGGAACAATTTCAGTCATGCACCCCAGAAAGCTAGGACAATGAGTTCAAGGCCCATGATTCCCACATTTCCTCCTAGAGCCCCAGAGCAGCCCATACCAGAGCCCCAGATCGCTGATATACAGGACCAATTGAGGAGAGATTGGGAAGCCGGAGGTCCAAATTTTACTGCTATAATTACCTTTAGGGAGTATATAGATGTGCGGATGAATCATATGCCTCATGGACATGACAAGAACCAGAGCTATGAGCTACAGAATAAAGTAGGGAAACTTCAATTACCATATTATGATGGCGCAGGGAAGTCTACAGCAAGAGCTTGGTTTCAAAGGCTTGACACATATTTTCAAATGTACCCTATGCCTGAGGAAGAAGCTATTAAGTATGCAGCAATTCACCTGGATGGGTTAGCACACGAGTGGTGGCATCATGGTATGGTCACTATGGGTCATGCACACATTACCTCATATGTGGAGTTTAAGGAGAGACTGATTGAACATTTTCATAGGCCCAAGGATCGTACCTTCCCTATGATAGGCAGAAACTTGTATGAGGAGTTTAATAGACATGTTGATTCGATACAAGGAGACATTAGCATATCTTCAGGTAATGGTTTATCTGCATCATCTTCACAGGTAGAAGGGGCTACCGATGTTGTGCAGGTTGAGCCAGTTGCATCAGAAGGTGATAACACAGGCACACCAAATTGTGTGATTGACATAGATAGTGATTCCAGTACAGTTGGGCTGGATGAAGTTATAGTAGTTGAGGATACTGTCGTGTTTGAGGATAGTACAGTTGATCAGAAAGTGAGCATTTAGGACTTTGCAGAAAGTGAGTATCAGGCAAAGTTGGATGCTTCTTCACATGAGATAGAGGGTAGTAGCTCTTTACTTGGTTTGGTAAGCCAGTTGAAGAAAAGGGACAAGAATATTGTTATAGCTTTATCCCATCATGATAGGGTACATGGATTGATTGAGAATCACATTTGGATGATTCAACTGCAAGAGAGACAGAAAGGAGTCACAACAGGTTCTTCTCGCGATGACTTACAACAGATCAAGGAAGACATGGAGGCAATGAAGTTGGCTCTCCAGGATTCTGAGAGACATGTGGACGAGCGTTGTCTTGAGGTGAGTTCAGTATGAGAGTTAGCGCATATAGCAGGGACTCAATTTCCTTTTACAATTGGGTCACATGTTGATGATGATATGAGTACGTCTAGCATAAACACTCCGAATTCAGAGACTATAGACAGGTTCATGAAGTCAGTTGGTATTGTTCACATTACTCAGGTGAGAAGTTTACTTGAATTGGCAGTTGGTTTTCGTTCATGGATTAGATGTTGGGATCCTTATCTTAGTACTTGGGATCATTTTGACCGGAGATATTTATCATTCTTTGGTAGTAGTATTTGTTGCACCATCATGGACTTGATTAGTAGTTTGCCAGGTGTAGTTCTCACCCATGCCAGCAGCTTGTTTGATGCTGGAATTAGTTTTTACACACCTTTTTTGGACATTGTTCGTGTATCTGTCGACCATTCTTGTTGGAATGGGTTAATGATCTCTCAGATATGACAAAGTTTATAGAAGACTCTCAGGATTTGATTATTATAGATGACACCCAGGGGGATGTTGTGGATAACTTTGAGGATTTAGTCTCCTCAACAGTTTCCTTTGATACGGAGGTTTATGTTGATGCCTCAGTCACTCCATTTGATGATACAAGTTCAGCAGTTGGACTGCAAAATTTGGATGGCAGTATTACAGATGATAGCCATTCCGAGGTTACTCCTTTGGATAGTGTACCAAGGGTAGAGTATAGGAGTTTGACTAGTCAGCACAATCATGTGTCTAGTCAGCTGAGATCTATATGATTGTGCTAACTGGTCGAACTCCTATACTCTACCCCTGGTACACTGATTGATGTGGTGGCAAACTCTCAGCTCTTCAATAGGACCAAATTCCCAATAAGACCTCCACAGGATGGCAGGAAACCACTCTGATACCACTGTAATAACCCTCCTCAAATCTGCCCTCAAAAATGGTGATGAAAGCTTAAAGTATTTCATCAAACAATTCACATGCAAGGGACATATGACTGATATAGTATTTCCGCTAGCTTCAATTCACTTTTTCTTCAATTTGCATAAATGAGAATCTTGTGCTAGAAGACTACAATGGACTACGCAATGACCTAACATGAGTGTGCTACTAATTTTGACAATATTCAGTGCATATATATGATCTAAGCATGAGAAATGAACACCTACAGCCAATTGGCATTTTTACAAACAGTTGGTATGCAAACTAACTAGCTGATAAATAATGATATTAAATTGCTTAAATGACACCAGCAACTATTATCTTCTTAATTGCAATGAAAAAATACAATGCTCATGAAATATGGCCAAGACTTTAGCATTTACATGGATTACAAAATGATAATGCTGGTACAATGCACACTTACAGCTGAAAGCTTATAACACCCTAAAAATAATACTAACAAAGAACCTGGTTGTAGATGGCTGAAATAATTTCCTTCTATGCTACCCCTTCTGCTTTGCTTTTTTTGAACTGCTTTTTCGGCCTGCTTTTTCATACCTGCTTTTTCATCCTGCTTTTTTGGTTCTGCTTTTTGAACTACTTTTACGGATTGCTTTTTCCACCTACTTTTTTAGTTCCACTTTTTTCGGGCTGCTTTTTCGTATCTGCTTTTTTTCAGACTGCTACCATGTTGAATCTCAAGACCATATCTTTCAATGGCGTCAAGATTTCCAGCTTGAAGGGATTTCGTCCTTCAAACTATTGAGATATAATCTCTAGAAAATTCTCCAATTTCTTTGATATTTCAAAGCCTACTAAAAAGAAGCTCTTCCCTTTCTTTTATAGTGTTCTCACAAGAGCTCAATCCTTCATTTTCTTAATGTGGGATAAAACATCACTCCCTTTATGTAACTTATGTCTCCAATGTGTTATCAAATAAAGGGGACTCTTTTTAATTTAAATATTTCCCACAAACTATAGTCTATGCATTAATAAAGTTAAATATTTAAATTTAACTTTATAAAATAGCTTTATCAATGCATAACAAATCTTATCAATGATAAACAAGTCTTCTTGCCGATTTTAAACAATTACCATCGACATACTGCTGCCACTGGATGTCCGACCATATCCAAGATGATTTACTATAAATAGTAAGTATGCCCAAAATTGCCTCAAAACCTCTCAAAAAGACCCGCAACTGAAACTATCTAGGCCAAATGGCCTCTAAGCCCCTTTAATGTCCTGGTTAGCCTACGAGACCGTGGGGAAATAGGCTAACGACAACATCATGCTATGAATGCTAAAAAGGGGACATTACAGTAGGTTGCCCTACTATGAGCAACTGTAAATTGTGCATTTGTTTGCTACTATGCATATTGGAAAGAATATAACAAAGACACTATGGAAAATGTTGGAAGAAGTCAATGCAAAGGAAAACATTTCAAAATTTATCGTGACATTCATGAATCCAATTATGCAATAAAAAATATCATTCAATCAAACAACAATAAAGACCAGATCAATATAAGTGTCCTTCCTTGATTATTAATGGACCGAAAAAGCAATGCTATAAAATAAGTCATATAAATATGTGGATTCCCACAGTATTTTCTGCACACCTAAACAACCTCATACCAATTCTTTTCTCACATTAAGAACCTACCACAAGCTCCCTACAAACTATTTTCCAAACAAACAAATTACTTTAGTAGTCATTGCTCGGTTTCATAGTGAGCTCAAAGTTGCAACCCCAATACATCAAAATACTATCTAGTATCTTCCTAGTGCTAGAGCACCATGAGGTTAAGGAACATTACTAGGCTCACATGAAGGAGTTTAGTCATGTGAAGGTTATAAAGGTCCTAAAGGGACTTAAAACATTGTAATAGTGACCGTTAGTACCAAAAAATGTAATTGGTAGTCATAAATGGTCACCATGTTTCTAATTTCCATATGAGGTCAATGGACCTACTAAGGGTCAATTTTGATTGTAATAAGACTAATACGGTCATTTTGTGATGTTTCCATGGCCATTAGAGCTATATCAATGTAATTGGGTCAATATAGGGTTAATGTGAATGATGGAATAGTTGTGTGGCCTTAAGAGATAAATGATAGCATAAGGGGTTTAGATAACAACTTGATCTTACAATACTATGTGATCAACATATAACTCCTTTCTATACCCAAACACCCACTACAACATTCTCATTGTAATTTTGAAAAATTGTGATTGTAGTTACCAACACTATTATTTTAAAAGTCTTGTCAACCTTTGTTGTTTGGTGTACCAAACAACCTAGATTTAGTCTCAATGTTGTCAAGGATTTTCTCACATTACAACTCTACTATAAGCGCCCTACAAACTCTTTTCTAAACAAATAACATACTTTACTAGTCATTGCTTAGTTTCATAATGTGTAACTCCAATGCATCAAAGTACTATCTGGTATCCTCCATACCTTCACAATCATTATTTCATGTTCCTTACACCTCTCACAATATCTCCAATGTCAACTCTAACATTCTATAGTGAAAAAAATCCCATGTACAATCTAGATGTGACAACAAATAATCTTTCTGTGGTTGTCACATATATCCTTTTCTCATTGGATCATGTGCCAAATTATATCATGACATTCTACAACTTTGTAGGATAGATTAAGTAATGTATGGTCTTCCATTTCCCTACCAAAAATGGAGTCCTTATTCCTTTCTTATAATGAGATATCATATTTAAAATGTTCATTAACACTCTTGTTTCCTTAATCAACCTTCCAACTTCACACAACCACAAGACCCTCAAAGGATTATTCTACACCACATACCCAACTTACTCCACAAGTTTCAAGACCTAATTCTCTGATCAATATTTACATAAAAATATTTTATTATTTAGGTTGATCCAAGTCTCAACATTCCTTAAAAACTCATTCCACCAAGGATCTAAGGTCAAGTACTTAGCCCACAATGCCATGTGATCAACATGTATCTCTTTTCTATACCCAAACACCCAACACAATACTCTCATTGTGATTAGTTTAACAAAGTGTCCTAACGGTGACCAACACCCTAAGTTTAACAGTTTCATCAAGTCTTTCAACCTCCATCCTAATATTTTTCTTAATATTCTCTAGGCCTTGTTCATATTTCAAGGATATATTCTTAAGGGAGGTGATCTCACACGCCTTTGATGTAAGTAGTTAACCAGTCATCTAGGGTATGTGCAAGATCATGGTCAACCACACTATGACCTTAAGTGGTAGTAAAAAATTGACAAATCAAGGTTGTCAACTTGACATGTTATTTTAAACTAGTTATGAACTTTATATCAAAAAATAATATATAGAAAATTGAATTTAGTTTGTAAACTACTAGGCCTTATCTTAAAAAATAATTATTTGATTGGGAAAAATCTTGAATTTTAATGCAATAGTACAAAAATCTCAAGACAAAAAAAAAAAAGTAGGTGCATGTCTAACCACCTTAATCAAAATAAAATAATAATATTTTAATATAATTCTAGATATAATAAGTAGACTCATGCCCATATGTGACACATATTTTTGGGTATTTTTATTCCAAATAAATAAATAATTATGAATTTTCTACTATGACATTTTGAGAATTTTTTTAAAAAAAATTCTAACCACCTTAACTAATTAAAAAGTTTACAAAATTAAATTTTTCTTTTGTTTTTCCTTAAAGTAGGTGAAGCATAAAATGTGATGCATCTTTTCGATTTCAAAAATGTTATATGGTTTGAAAGTTATAGTTGTTTTCAATAAGCATATCAATCAACACTTTACATGCATCTTCATTAGAAATTAAGTAATAATTACTTATTGAACTTGAAATTTGACAACAATTTTATTGATGGAATCTTAAGAGTGTTTTCAAGAAACACTTTTTCATTTAATTGAATTTCAATGAAAAAGAGTCATCAAATGATCAGTCAAGGTCAGGATGTTAGATAAACATGGCTCAAACATGTTTTTTGAGTTGACCAAACAGGCTTGGTAATACAAAGCCTGATCAGGTACTCCAAACTAGATATGGTACATCATCATGGATTAGGTACTCGATTAGTGGTGGTAAAAGAAAAAAAATTGAACTTGGGAAATTTGGGACCACATTATACATTTAAAACAAAAATTTTTATAAACATATTTAAATATTTATCTTTTGCTTCTAGATTTGATTGTGTTCATTTTTTTAGCATCAAACACAATCAAATCCAGAAGCAAAAGATAAAAAAGTCTAATGGATTGTGGAAATCTAATCAGATTGATATCTAAATATGTTTCAGTGGTTCTACATAATATATAATAATATATGAATATAATTATATCATATTTTATTATTATACTATATGATAAATATTAATAATATAATATAATATATAGTAGTAAATCTAATTACATACTATATTAGGACCGTTGGATTATATATTATTATTTAGTATTCTATATTATCTATAATATTACATATCATATATAGTATTATAAATGTTATATTTTTATGTATTATTAGATAATATCTATAATAATATATATTTTAACATATCATTAGAAATTATTATATAGTTTTATATATTTTATTAAATATAAATAATTTTATTTAATTATATATAGTATTCAATCAAACTAAGTTTTCATATGTTATTGTGTGTCATGTTGTCATGTAAATGGTCAAAAGGGGTCATAGGGTATCCTTCATCTCCTTATGACCAATTGGAACACAACATGTATGTCCATAGAGGTCCTAGCAACCCTAGCAACACATGTTGTCATGTGAATGGTCAAAAGGAGTGAACCTATGACACACTTGGACCCATTATAGCACAACATGTATGTCCCTATGTGTCCTAGGATCCCTAGGAAAAAATTTTGTTGTGTGATTGGTCTAAATGGATCATGGGGTATCCTATGACCCCTTATCACCCATTGGAGCACAACATGCATGTCCGTAGGGGACTTAGGACTCTTAGGAACACATGTTGTCATGTGAATGGTTGAAAAGGGTCATAGAGTGTCATATGAGCCCTTATGGCCCATTAGAATAAAACATGTATGCCCCTAGAGGTCTTAGGACTCCTAGAAACACATGTTTTAATGTGAATGATTGAAAGGGGTCAAAGGTAACCTTTGACCCCTTTCGACCCATTGGAATATAACATGTATGTCCCTAGGGATCCTAGGAGCCCTAAGAACACATGTTGTGATGTAAATTCTTGAAAGGAGTTACAAGGTAACCTACGAACCCTTATGATCCATTCAAACACAACATGCATGTCCTTATAGGTCCTAAGACCCTTGGGAACACATGTTGTCATGTGATTGGTCAAAAGGGGTCATAGGCTAACATCAAACCCATTACGACCCATTGGACACAGCATGTATGTCCTTAGGGGTTCTATGACCCCTAGGAATACATGTTGTCATATAATTGGTTGAAAGGGGTCATAAGGTAACCTATGACCCCTTATGACCCATTAGGACACAACATGTATTTTCCTAGAGGTTCTAGGACCCCTAGGAACAAGTGTTGTGATGCAAATGGTGAATAGGGGTCATACAAGCCCTTATGACCCATTCAAATACAAAACACATGTTCGAAACACATGTTATTATGTGAATGGTTAAAATGGGTCATAGGGTAACTTATGACCCCTTATGACCCATTCAAGCACAACATGTATGTCCTTAAGGGTCTTAGGATCCTTAGGAATACATGTTGTCATGTGAATGGTAGAAAGGGATCATAGGGTAACTTATGACCCCTTATGGCCCATTTGAACACAACATGCATGTGTCTAGGGGTCTTAGGATCCCTAGGAATACATTTTATCATTTGAATGGTCGAAAGGGGTAATAGGGTAACTTACAACTCCTTATGACCAATTTGAACACATCATGCATGTCCCTAGGGGTCCTAAGACTGCTAGGAACAAATGTTTCCATGTGAATAGTCAAAAGGGGTCATAAGATAACTTACAACCCCTTACGACCCATTTGAACATAATATGTATGTCCTTAGGGGTTTGAGGACTCCTAGGAACATGTGTTGTCATGTGAATGGTTGAAAGGGGTCATAGGGTAACCTATGATCTGTTATGACCTATTCAAACACAACATTCATGTCCCTAGAGGTCCTAGGACCCTTACAAATCCATGTTCTCATGTGATTGGTCAAAAGAGCTCATGAGCCAACCTACAACCCCTTATAACACATTGGAACACAACATGTATATTCATATGAACCTTAGGAACACATGTCCTCATGTTAATGGTCGAAAGGAGTCGTAAGGTAACCTATATGACTCCTTATTGCCCATTAAAAAATAACATGCATGTCCCTAGAGGTCCTAGGACCCCTATGATTGTCATGTGATTGTTTGAAATGGTTCATACACTACCCTAGGACCCACTACGACCCATTGGAACAAAATATGTATGTCCCTAGGGGTTCTAAGACCCCTAAGAACACATGTTGTCATGTAAAATGTTGAAAAGGGGTCATAGGGTAATGTACAAACCCTTACAACTCATTAGAACAAAACATGTATGTCCTTAGGGGTCTTAGGACCCCTAAGAGCACATGTTTTCATGTGAATGATCGAGAGGAATTATAGGGTAACCTACGACTCCTTATGACCCATTTAAACACAACATGCATGTCCCTAGGACCTCTAGGAACACATTTCATGTGAATGATTGAACAAGGTCATAGGGTAACATAAGATCCCTCACAACACATTTGAACACAACATGTATGTCCCTAGCGGTCCTAGGACTAGGAAATCATGTTGTGATTTGAACTATCAAAAGGGGTCATAGAGTAACCTAGGACTAGGAACTCATGTTGTCACTTGAATGGTTGAAAGGGGTCATAGGGTAACCTAGGACTCCTTATGACCCATTCAAACACAAATTGCATGTCCCTAGGGGTTCTAAGACCCCTAGGAACACATGTTGTCATGTGAATGGTTGAAAGGGATCACAAGGTAACCTACAACTACTTATGACTTATTCTAACACAACATGTATATCCCTAAGGGTCGTAGGACCCCTAGGAACACATTTTGTCATGTGATTGGTCAAAAAGGGTCATAGGGTAAGCTACTACCCCTTTCAACCCACTGGAATAGAACATGTATATCCCTAAGGGTTATAAGACTCCTAAGAACACATGTTGTCATGTGATTGGTCAAAAGAAATCATAGACTAACCTACAACCCATTATGACCCATTTGAATACAACATGCATGGCCCTAGGGGTCTTAGGACCCCTACAAATACATGTTGTCATGTGACTAGGTGAATCTTACTAATATATAATAAACACTAATAAACAAATTATAACATATAATGCTATATAATAAATACTAATATATATATAATATATACTTATAATATATGTAATAAATACTAATATATATAAAATATAATTATACTATATATAATACTAAGATATTTCATATTTTATTTTAATATATTACTAATACATTTAATATATAATTATAATATATATGAAACTAGATAATAATTACTAATAATAATTACTTGATATACTAATACTAAATACTACTACATTATACATTATACTAATATATATTATAATATATAATTATAATAGTAATATATAATACATAAAGCAATATACAATATGTAATACTAAAACTGGTCCCCCTTTCCCCACATTATATATTAAACAAAAATTGGTTCCTCTTTCAAAAAATATGTTTTCACTCCATTGGATTTGAATTAGCCTCGATTATTCGAATCCATTTTCGAGGATCTGATCCTAGATCAGGTACCCGATATCATATTGGGTATCTAATATGACATAAAGTACCCAACAAGGTAAGGTATTGCCTTTGGTATCAAGATGGGTAGGAAAAAATTTAGAACAAATTTTCAAACACTTTTAGATGTTTTAAAACTACAACTTTTCATATTGCCACTTTTTGGCACACTATGATCCTACACATACCCTCTACCTAAATGAAAAATAAAAGAGTCACTTTGTCTTCAATACTTTAACTCATAAAAGGGTAAAAGTACAAAGTTGTGTCACCTTTCAGGCCGACTTATCAGAACGACTAAATTTGAGTATTTCTACCTAAAAATCAATTTTGTCCAAACATATAATCTAGATAAATTCATTCTAGCTAAGTGATATATGGTCTCACAGTTTTTCAATTGGAAATGTCTACTAAAGGCATGTTTTATACTAGTTTGTATCCAATTACTAAAAAAATACAATTATTTTAGAAAAGTGGCATTTCAATAACTCTTACTATTTTTTTATGATATTTTTTAATAACATATAAACACCATTTTATAGAGCTCATAGTCAAGAATATTCTCATATAGATTTAATAGTGTTTTAATTAGATATAATATATTGTAAATAAAAAATTCTACAAGTACATATTTTAACTCTAAAAAAGATGTCAATTTTGAGAAAGAAAAAAATATTAAATCATATAAAAAAAAATTAAAAATTATATGGCATTCTAGAGGAGAGAGTCCTCTTTTAGAATGTGTAATTTTTCTCCTAGTTAGAATAGATTTGTTTTAAAAAATGTGGTGGGAGATGAAAACTATCGATTTCATGTGAGTTGAAATTTGAATCATTATAAAAGAGAAAATATAGGTTTAAAGATTATTTTTATTTTTTGATTGTTCTAGCTATATATGTTATCTATAACATAGTTTGAGATCAAAAGGAAATCAGTTTATTTCCATCTAGTTTTGTGGTGGGAACTAGACCCCCAATTTTTAGCATTTTTCAGCAGCTAAAAAATTATCTCTAAAAATTAGGAAAATATATCAATTTTTATTCCAAATAATTATTAAAAATTGTAATCCTAAAATTCATCCATTTCTTCAAATTTCATTAGTTTACTTCATTTTCAAATTCAAAATAATAATACCAATTTTATGTCATTGAAGGTGAATAGTTATACTTTTGTTAGCCTTTTCCTTTACAAAAGGGTGGCACAGGTTTGTGCTTTTACCAAAAATGTATTATTAAATCTTGATAAAATATCACATAATCTTTTGGTTTCTCATGGCAGAAGTTGGGTGTTGATTTATCGTTGGTGCCTGTTTGTAGGCTTTGAATAAAATTAGACTAGTCTCTTGTAGACAAGAATGTGTTGGGAGACAGTGATGACGCCAAACTTGAAATCAAGGTAGAACAATGTATTTTCTATTGGCTGAGCAAATGAAATATTTCTTTACTAAGTAAAATTTTCTTAATGTACATAAGTTTAATTGCAGTAGCTTTTATTTAGTATCATGTAGTGAATTTGATATCATGAAAATTTTGATACATAATTAAGACATCTCATAGAATTTGACATGTCTAACATTTCACAATTATGTTGAAATCAAATGTGTTTCAAACAACTCCATAATTGTACCCAATGAATCAACACTACAATAATATAATTGCTATTGAAGATTTGGGACTGCATTGTAAGGACAAGTAATGGTGTCGAGCTCCCTTCATCCCAATCAAAACCTAGCTTGATAGATGTATTCTGATGGTTGGGTGGGTGGAAATGCCGACAATCATCTAGGTTGTCGTAATTCTGACAGGTATACTTCTCGTCAAAAATTTTGACAAGAAGTCAATGATGACCTTTTGAGTCAATTTTCCAACAAATTGTGGTTGGAATCCCAATGATTTATCGTCAAAATTATACCCCAGATGTACTAGTGTCTCTTGATTTGTTGAAGTTTAATACAATTACTCATTTGTAGTAGTGATTTTCCCTTCAAAGTTTTCATAGAGACAATTTGTCCAAACATATCATATTTATTGTATTGTATATTTTCATCCATAATTTTATTTATGAAATTACAATTGTATTATTTATAAATTAATTTCAAAACTTATATATAAAATACAAAATTAATAATCAGTCAATATAATTAAATTTTCACACATTGCAATAAATTTAAAAACAAATATGAAAAGAATCCTATATACATAATTTCCACTTTTATAAAGATTGAATTACTTGACATCATCTCATAAGTAATTTGTGTGACTTATATATTGTTTCTAATTTGACAACTTACACATTATTATCTTAAACCAAATATCACCAAAATTCTACTAAATAGATCTAGCCGAAGATATCTAAAACAACAAAATTTGTCTAAGGGGTAGGACCGATTCACATTCTCTCATCCAATGTATATTGGACCTTCACCTTAATCTTTTTCCCTTATCGTATTTGTCGTGGGCAATATACCATTGCAATCAGTTTTGCTTATCTAATGAATAATTTTTTCAATTCCAACCAATTAGATGTAAGAATTTTTATTTTTATTTTTAAGTTTTGATTTTTCTAATGTTTACATGTGAGATTTATAATTTCTAAAATCATTTAAATCATTTTACTCTAACTTGATTGGCTCATACATTTTTTTGTGTTATAGGAGCAGATTATGAGGAAGCACTATCCGATATTTGAGGATGACTATATATAAAATATGAAGCATATAAAAATATCTCATAATTTTTTTAAATAGTTGCTCCAACAATCTCAACAATGACATCTAAGATGATAAAATTATAATAAGTTTAAATTTTTAAGAAATAACATTTTTCTTTCTTTTCTTTTATCAAAAATATTTTTTCTAACTAGATTAAAGCAAAAATATATGTATATAATGACATGAGATGATAAAATTTATAGTAAGTTAAAAAATTTAACTAAGAAATTAAATTTTATTAAAATAATAATCAATAAAACCTAATATTACTAATATGTTGCATTAATTAAACCAGAGTGATAAAAATATCATAGCATTAACATAAAAATATCAATAAAATAAACCTAAAATCAAACTAAAAATTGCAAACTAAATAAAGATAAACTTCATAACTATAAACTTCATAACTATAAAATAGTATATAAAACAAACTGTAATTATAGAACATGCAATCTCCTCAATTGAATGTTATAAACTACACAGATTGTCCACAACGATTTCTAATATAATTTTTATATTATACAAAGAAGAAAGATATGATTAATAAAATAAGAAGATATCCAATGAATAAAAATAAAAATAGCTACACATGAATTTGAATGAATTTTTAGTGATTTAATATTTTAAGAAAATATAATATTTAACATTACATTTATATATTAAATTAGAAACTATTTTTAATTATAAATATTTTTCTACTAATCATATATTAATTAAATTATGTTAAATATTATCATGACAAGTAATTCAATAAGTATTAAATTTTAGTCTTTGTCATTATATTTTTATAAACTATTACAACTTAAGGTAAATAGTAACTGCATACACTTGTTAAATAGTAGAAACAATTGTAATAAACCATCTTCCTTGCTCTAGCTTCCTTATCAGGTGAATCCACTATCCAACATGTCTGGGTAAGATAAAGATCTAATTCTTCTTTCTTGTGCCACAATTCTACCGACAGAGATCCTTTGATGGTATGCTAATGTCTGCATCCACTTTGGGAAGCTATAGAACATCATTGAAGTAACAGATCACCTGTTTTGTAACACTAAACAAGCTAATTGTGGAATGTAAAGCATAAGATATCTTTCATCCTCAAATTTGCCTTGCCGGCTAAGAAAACAGAGATTTTCTTATGTCTATACTTTCCCATCTCACCATCTCTGCTACTATACGATGAGAACTTTTATCCATGGAGGTAGTTTTGTTTGGTAAGTGCTCTTCCAGATGATTGTTTGTTAAGTGATCAGTCGGATGATTTCACACAATGTTGATAGAACGTTATTTTCTCAAGGGGCTCTTTGGTTCTTCTCTTGTATCGAATCTGGATTGGTTGTTTAACCGAATCCACCTCTTTAAATTCTTATGTTCTAATCCATTTCATCGTATCATGTTACTAACCCAACTCTTTTCGTGAGTACCAAACACTGATTGTACTGTTGATATGTTGTATATATCATTTGGAATGCTGTAGAACATCATTGATGTAAACAGATCACTTGTCTGGTAACGTACTGGCTGAGCTTCTTCCACATTTCCCCGTACAGAGGACAGCAAAATATCTCGCATTCACCATTGTTCCTTGCCTGCGAAGGAAATAGAGATTTTTCTTCTTGGTCTATAATTTTTCCCTTCTTATAACGTCTTCTAATAGAAGATGAGAACTTGCAGTCAATTTTATGGCCTTTTATTCATGGAAATCTCTCGAGTATGGAGGTAATTTTCTTTGGTGTAAGCGATCATTCAAATGATCTCACACTATTTTCTCAAGCGGGTCTCTGTTTGTTCCCTTCCATACAAAGCTGAATCGGTTTTTAAACTGATTCGAGCTCGTCAAATTTCAATCCTCTAATGCAGTTCATCAATTATTATTTCATCGCTTGTGTTTACATTCTATAAACTAAAGCGCTCAATTAATTAGAATCACTTTGTTCATAAAGTACGAGGAAGATCTAGTTTATCTTTATGCTTTTATAAGCATTCATCGTTGTCCATTGTATTATGGAGTATCATTCTAACTTAAAATTAATAAAATGGGATGAAAATACTTGACATCATCTACTGTATCCTCATTTAAGATTTTATTTTTACATTTTTATAATTCTTGTACATTGTACATTATCTATTGTAATTGGAGTCGAGCTCATCTCAATATTGATGTTTTATTAAATCAAAAGAAACATTTTGGTTGTACAGCTGATTTTAATGAATTATTAGATTTGTTTTCCATTACAAAATCACATTCTTATTATTTTTAAACCAAGTACCATAAAGGTTAAAAAATCATATGAAAGAATTTGAAAGAATCACTTATTAAGCTTGTTTTATATTAAACATTATCATATAATCTTATATAATATCCATTTTTTCTATCTATCTATCTATGTGTGTGTACCTCCTCAAAATATCATGTCTCTCCACTACACATCTTTATAGCCCTTACAAGTTCAACTAAACACGTCATTTCCTCCAATCACTCTTATCTTGAAATAAAAATGATAAATGAAACAAATCATAGTTAACATGTTGACATGAGTATATGATCATTATAAACATTTTTTGCATGTTTGGATAGAGATCATTAATTGATGTACACATATATTAGATTATCAACAATAAAATAGAAATATACATCTTTACCCATTTTATATTTGAGTTTATCATTAAAAATAGTTTCTATAAACCTTTAAAAAAATTACTTAACAATTGTCCGAAAAAGTAGACATTTTTTCTTATTATTATTGAATGAGACACTAAATTATGTAGAAGAGTAATTTTCCATTGACTTCATATATTATTAAAAAAGATGTACATAATCAAAACCCTCTTCAAAAATAAAGTTTGTCTCCTATACGTTGTCAATACACAATCTCTACTTGAATTACACACTCAAGTTCTTCTTTGTAGATTCATGAAAGTAATAAAGTATAAAATTTAATACTTACAAATTTCCTAATATGGTATAAAATAATTTTATTTTTTTAATCAATACTCACCATTTACTCTTCTCCCTTTCCCAGTTATAATATTTACTATTATTCGATGGAATTGATAGAATCAAAGGTAAAGTTAAATTTCAAGATAGTAATCTAATTATGATATTGTTAATTCATATATTCTTTTAGGGTTCATTTGGCTACAAGAATAGGAATAGCTATTCTAGAATACTTATTCTGGAATAGAAAATGGGGCTACGTATCCGTGTTCTTTGTTTGGTTCAGCCAATATTTGATGGGGAATTCACGGACCCCAAAATTTATGTTTTTTAAAATAAATAAAAGTGGAATAGGAATACGTTTTCCAATAACACCTATTTGAGTGGAATTGCAAAACCTCATTTTTGGGCCAAAATTGGAATATGTATTCCTATTTTACTTCATATTCCAATTCTGATTTGGTGCATCCAAACGAAGAATTCAAAATTTTAAGAATTTACATATGCCTATTCCACTTGAATTCCTGTTGCCAAATGGGCCCTTAAGTCATTAAGGTTGAGTTCCTTGTAAAAATAACATAAATGAGGTTTTAAAAAAAAACTCTACACAATTTTTGAGCTTATAATTAGCCAATAGCCTTTTCCTATTGCCTCCAACTAGGAATAAACTTATGTTGGGAAATGATTGTCAGAAAATAATTTACTGATGACTATTTTTGTACATGCATAGTTTTGATTGATGCGCTAGTCTATTTGTACACATAGCAACTGGAGAAATCGAGCCATGGATATTTGGTACAGGATAGGAAAGCTCTTGCAACAAGCAACGATTGTTCTTCAGTTTATTCAGTCATGATTAGGCCTATGTAAGAGCATCCCTCATTTATTTCAAAGGAAGAAACTCTTTTAATACTGTTAGGAACAACCATAGATAGATTTGTTAACAATTGTATGTTGTGTTTGTGTCTCTGGTTCACATGTTCTCTGGGTGATTGCACATTTTTGTTCAAACATTTTTGTACTTAATTTTATAGTATACTCTCTCTTCAAATGGAAACCAGTTGAAAGGAAAACATAGAATAAGTATAACATTTTTCTAAATGTATCATTTAAATCATTTACATGAGAGAACTACCATTTTCTTCTAACATCTATTTGTGGAGATATACAACAACTTGTTTAGTGACTTAAGCAATTATTAATCTTCTTTCATGTCATAACAAGATTTAATGGCTAAACATAATGTATAGATAGAGTTTTAGGATTTACTTATCTTAAATAGGTGTTCAAGGTTGCGTGGTGTCACTAGTGACACATTATCAAGATGACTAACAATTTTACATTCTATATGTTAGCTTAACATATTAGTCTATCAATTTGTTAGAATATTTAGAATAAGTGAGAGGCGAGTGAGGGGTTAATTAGTTATCCTTGGATCTAGATATACCAATTCAACTTTTAATAGCTTCAAAAAATCTCATTAAACAATTTAACATTCTTTAACTCTTGTTTTTTCTATATGTGTTGACCAATACTAAAATAAAAAACTGTAAAAATAGCATGCATAACATAACATTCACACAAGTAAATGACACCATGATTTAACATAGAAAACCAATTTGGGAAAAACCACTAGTAACATGCTACCAACTTTTCACTCTTCTAAAGTGATCTCAATTAAGAGCCAACCCTGTTAAGGTTGCAAAACATAGTGTTAGGTGTAACCCTGTTAAAAGATTTAACCACCCTGTTAGGAGTGGCCTGGTTAGAGGACTTTGGATCATTCAATAACAATGTCACCTTGATTTTAAAGGATTTCCAAAATGACTATTAGGTCAACCTTGATTAAAGAACTTTGATTTCTACAATGGTTAGAAAGTAACAATTTGTTTGATCTGTAAAATACAACCCACTTTGCAAATTCAGATCTTCATTCGACTCATATGTTGGTTCATTGACTAGCCTTCATTATTATCTCCAACATTGATATGCTTGACATCCCTTCAAGAAATCACACTTCACCAATATTCTCACTTTTCCTCTGCCACTTTTTTCTTCACATGCTCTCCTTAAAATCACTAATCAACAAAAAAACAACCTTAGAAAGCATCTCTAATGCCTTGTTAACTAGGCAGCTTTGATCTTTTTCTGCTTAAACATCACCACAGATCTTAGGATTAGGTTAGATCCATCGAATCTGTCCGTCATTTTGTTATTCTACTATTTTCTTGATACTTCTAGAAATTTCTCATCAAATCCTTT
This sequence comes from Cupressus sempervirens, assembly GCA_028749045.1. Taxonomy (NCBI): domain Eukaryota; kingdom Viridiplantae; phylum Streptophyta; class Pinopsida; order Cupressales; family Cupressaceae; genus Cupressus; species Cupressus sempervirens. Next base: position 750,619,082 of record CM053790.1, read on the forward strand.
CCTTTGATCACAAAAGTACTCTATTCATGCATTAAATACACCAACTCATAAATTCTTATCCTTTATGTGTTTAGACCATCTCAAAATTTCAACTATGTCGGCCTCAAACTTGATTTTTTAATAAACTGTAACTTTTGCTAAAACTCGATCAATATTGTGTAGCTCGATCATTACTGTTTTGTCTCATTTTTCTTTCATTGGCTCGCTCAGTCACGACTCTAATAACTATCACTTGGTGAAAACTGTTTAATCGGTGAACCTTAAGTTCCTTAATCTTCTACTTCATTGACCTAGTAAAATTGTTTTACTCAATTACTTATCTTCTCTTCAAGACATCAACTCCATTGTCTTCTCCACTTCATATAATGATTAAACAACACATTATCTTGTCAAAGACTAACTAATTAAGTGCCCATTATAATTCCTTCATACTTACTTCTCATCACTCATTAACTTCATTATTTCATCTAGTTGTCTCTCTTTTCAAATCCTCTTCATCAATCAACATATATGACACTCAACATTGTTAGTAAGTGTCTCACCAGTAGGTTTGACATCAATGACAACATAACAATTTTTTCAATTGTAGATTCCAACAATCTCCCTCTTTGGCATTGATTACACCACCTCTAGTTACTATACAATCCAAAAATTTGTCATTATGTCTTCGAATTTTTTGAACTAGTACTGTCAGCTCCCTTTGTGCTTATGTTCTCTTTTTCTTAGTTTCATTTTGATTCTCATCCATGTACTCACTTACACTTCTCCCTCTAAGATACCAATTGTAAATTCTTCAATGCTTGTATCTTCTCCATCTTTCACTAGATAGAAACACCTCTAGTCCTCTTCAATCTCTAATATGCATCCAACTTCAGACGTCTCAATAGACACTCTCCCTCTTTGATATGAATGGTGACTTGAATACAACTCTCCCTCTTTGAAAACAATGCCAAAGGCAACAACCATTCTCATAGACAAAAATGTCATATTACTATTTCACTGATATAGAAATATCATTCCAACTTTTATCTATCTACATGAATCCTTGCAGCTTCATATGCTCATATCAATTTTCTTACTTTTCACAACTTTAGAAAAGTCCTAAAATGTGACTTGTTTAATCAATGTGTAAGATATTCTGATCATAACATTTGATGCAATGCAATATCTCTTCTTAGTTTGCTTCAGATAGGGGAATCACCCCTAATTTACAAATACATCCTTAGGTAATGCCTTGTTGAATATTAGCTATATGTTCCTTTGTTTACATACTACAGTCTCACTTCTTTGTCTTGTACCAACTCTCTAAATTAATGATACTTGATAGCAATGTGTTTTTTCTTTGCGTGCATCACATGATTCTTAGACATGTTTGTAGCACTTGTGTTAGATACACAATATATCACCACAAGTTCACTAATCTCTTCCTTCATACCTTTCAACAATTTCTTAATCCACACAATATTAGAATAATTAACTATTGTAGAAACACATTTAGCCTCTGTTGTGGATTGAGAAATACAATTTTGCTTCTTGCTTATCCATGAAATTAGTCTTCTTTCTAGAAAGAAAACTCCTCCACTTGTACTTTTTCTATCATCAATGTTACCAACCCAATCAACATATGTATAAACCTTTAGCTCAAACATGTCACTTTTCTTGTACATAATTCATAGTCTTTTGTTCCTTTTAGATATATCCCAAGGTTCTTTTTACTACCATCATGTGATTTTCTCTAGGATTAGCAAAAGAAATAGCAACAATTCTAATTGCTCATACAATATCAGGTCTCCTATGTACAATACATTGTAGTTTTCCAATCATTGACCTATATAATGTTTTACTCACCTTAGTTGAATCATAATTCTTTGAAAGTTTATGTCATGTTACCAAAGGTGTTCAAATTGGTCTTGAGTCTTCCATTCCAAAGGTCTTCAATATATCCTTGACATAGTTTGATTGTGTAATGTAAATACCTTTCTTCATCTGATAAACTTGCAAACCAACAAAGAACTTGATCTCTCCAAACATTGACATCTCAAATTTCCTTGTTCATTTCATTGTCAAATGACTTACACATTAGATCTTGTCATCTAATTATGATATCATTAACAAAAATTTCAGCTAGCAATATCTTGCTCTCAGATTCACTTTTCAGGTATAGATTGTTATTGTCATTAGTTCTTGCAAAATTGATTTCCACCAAATAAGTGTGTATCCTTTCATACCATGCTCTAGGGGCTTGCTTCAAACCATATAATTCTTTATGCAGTTTGCATACCATATTTCTTCTCCTAGGGTCAAAAAATCCTTTAGGTTATTCAATGTAGACTTCTTCCTCCAAGATTCCATTTAGAAATGTAGATTTAATATCCATTTGATATACTTTGAATCCTTTGTAAGCATCATATGCAAGAAAAGTTCTTGCTCCTTCCAACCTTCCAACTAGGGAATTTTTTTCTTCATAATCGACTCCTTCTTGTGCATATCCCTTACAAACTAGTCTTGCCTTGTTCCTTGTGACTTCACATTTCTCATTCAACTTGCCTCAGAAAACCTACTTGGTTGCAATCATATTCTTTTCCTTTGGTCTAGGCACTAATGTCCATGACTTGTTTTTCTCTATTTGATCAATTTTATCATTCATTTCCTTAATCCAATCTTCATACTCTAAATCTTCTTTAACTAATTTTGGATCAATCTCATATAATAAGCATATATCATTCTTTAACTTACTTCTTTTTCTAAATATTTGTTTCCAATGATTTGGTCTGGTGTATGATTCCTTCTTACATACTTTGCTAGCACAAGTTTAGATCTTCTTTCTTCTTCAAGTATTTCACTTAGTTTTGCTTTTTGTTCTTCTAAAAGTATCTCTAGCTACAACTTGATTTGGTCTGTTTTTTGTTTGGCTTCTTCTTTGTGATGTTCGACTTCTATTGTCTGTTACTCAGCTCCTATAGCCTGATTCTCAATAGTCTATTGATGCTCAACATAACTCTTTTGTTGAACCTCGATAGTGTCTGGTTACTGATGCTCAACATCCTCTTTTTTTGTTTTAGGTAAGGTGCTAGGTTCACCTTCATAAACATAGACAAAATTCCTATAGTCTTCAGGTTATTTCTTGCATTCTTGCTCATTCCTTTCCACAAATTCAACAATTCTAATATTTGCAGTTTCATTGCTTTTAGTAAACTTCTCATCAGATATGATGCCTCCATCTCCTTTAATAACATTCAGAACCTCCTTGATTTGACAACAATATTGAGCAATAGTTTCACCTTCTTTCATTCTCATGTCATCAAATTTGCCTCTCAAGCTTTCAAATTTGCCTCTCAAGCTTTCAATTTTAGCTCTCAATACATTCTTGTCTCCTCCATGGATTTGTGCAAACTTATCCCACATTTTCTTTGTAGTAGTACATTCCTTCACAACATAAAATTCGACATAACTTAGAGAAGATGCCAGATCTATTATCATTTGATTATGCTCCTTTTCCTTCATTTTCTTAATAGTCATGGGTCTAGAAACTTCAATGTACTCATTTTACAAGTAGTATAATGCAAAATATCCAACTCCTAATAGATGCAGTTTCATCAGTCATTGCCATGTTGGGAGGTTTTCCTTGTTCAACTTAGGTACCTCTCTCTTGTACATCTTAATCTTCGACTTGAGTCCCTTTATATTTTTTCACAAGCACCAAATGCTCAAATACCAATTGTTAGAATATTTAGAATAATTGATAGGGGTGGGTGAATTAGTTATCCTCAGGTCTAAATGTACCAATTCAAATTTTAATAGCTTCAAACAACTCAAATAATCTTATTGAATAGTTTGATCTACATAGTATTTCATCAACAATTTAACATGATCTTTAACTCTCTATTATGTATATGTTCCAACCAATAGTAAATTATTTTTTATAAAAATAACATATATAATATAACATTTACACAAGTAAATGACACTAAGATTTAATGAGGAAACACAATTTGGGAAAAACCACTAGTAACTAGCTACCAAATTTTTACTCTTCTTAAGTGAGCTAAATTAAGAGCCAACCCTATTAAAGTTTACAAAAGACTTTGTTAGGAGTGACCTTGTTAAAGGATTTAATCACTCCTATTAGGAGTGATGTTGAAATTGATTGAGTAAGATTGACAAAGAGAGAGATTGATATACATGTTTCAATCATTATTTTGTCACTAATGTCAAACCTGCTAAAATTATTGTTTGTTGGCAAGACAATTTCTTATAAGATTCAAGTACTATCAATTAGTTGATTGATGAAGAGGATTTGATCAATAAGAGGTAACAACAACACCTAGAGGAAAGGTTGAGTTATGCTTATGTAATGAAGTACAAGGATCAGTTAAGACAGTGGTAACATGATGCATTGATTATCTACTTAAGGTTACAAATATTGGCTACATTAAGAAAGAATAGAAGAATATGTAATACATAATTTGTCTGCTAAGCTTGACCAAGTGGATAGTAGGTGCTGAGCAAAGTCAGTGCAAGTCAAGCAGAAAATTAGTTGGAGCCAAGAAAATGCAAATTCTAGTGAATGTCGAGCAAGTAAGTTGATGATGAGTAAAGTTTAGTTGGTTTCGAGCACCATTAAACTTTGGTTGGTTCTGAGTGATTGCATAGAGGATGTCAAGTAACCCAATATGTGCCGAGCATCAGAAATAAGATAGTGCCGAACTACTACATTATTTTGAAGATCATAGATTCGATGAATCTGAGCCGACAAGTTTGTTTTCTTGGATTTTGTAAACCAAGTGGAAGATAAGGATGATGAGTTTGTGGCATAGAGTTCTACGCAAACCATTTTTAGGTGAATCTAAAGAGGATCAAAGGAGAACTTTTTAGAAGAGATATGGAATATGAGGTAGATACATTGTATCCTACCTAACCCTAAAATGGATGATGGAGAATGAACGGAAAAAGATCTTAATTTCCTTTAAATAGGATGGTTGGTCATGAAGCAAAGGTTGTCATATGTGAGAACCTAAGGGAGAAGGAGACATAAGGGTTTGGCTTCATCAAGTGACCTAAGAGAAGAGTCTGCAATGACATGTTAATCAAGAAGGCTTAAGGAGATGAAAGATTGAAGGGTGAACAAGCTATTAGAGCTGCAATGAGTATAAGAAAAGTAGAATGGAGGACTGACACTGAGATTTGAAATCTGCAAGTATAGTTGTAAGTTTGTATCAGATCAAGCCTTACTATTACTCTTTAGCAATTGTAATTAGTTTAGGTAAAATCCTTTGGATTAAGGTTGACCTAACAGTCATTTGGGTGACACTCCAAGTGAGTGATCAGAAGTCCTCTAACAAGGCTCACTCCTAATAGGGTGATTGAAATCCTTTAACTAGGTAACATTTAACAGTGTGTATTGTAACCTTTAAAAGTGTTGGCCTTTCACAAGGCATCACTTCAAAAAAGTGAAAAAGTGGTAGCATGTTACTGGTGGTTTTTCCCAAATTGGATTTCCATGTAAATCATTTTGTTATGTGTGTTGCTAAATCTATTATGTTTCATGCTTTACATCTCTGCAAATTGATTTGACAATAAGCTACAAGTTTTAAATAATTAGATAATCTTATGGATGCATGCATAATGTTAAATGTTTTATGGGTTCACTAAGCTGTAATAAGTTTTATTTGTACATTTGGACCTTGGATAACTGATTCACCCCCCCTCTTAGTTATTCTAAACTAATTTCAACAATTGCTATTAGAGCATTGGTTGCTTAAGAGGACTAGTTTGAAGATACTAGAAGCACAAAGATCAAGATGTCTAAAAGAGAAGTGCCCAAGCTTAATAGAGATAACTTTATTGCATGGAAAAGTTTGATGAAGCTACACCTTGGAGGAATTGAATATCATGCACAATCTAACATTACTACTAAACATGTTGATCCTGTTAGAGCCCTAACTACTAAAGATTTGAAGAAGAAGAAAAAACAAAACCAGGCAATGTTGGAGATCACCTTTGCCCTAAGTTATGCCAAATTTGATGACATCAAAGGCTATAACATTGGAAAGAAAATGTGGGATGCCCTAGCCACTATTTATGGAGTAGACAAGAATGTACAAAGAGCTAAATCTGAGAGTCTCAAAGGTAAGTTTAATGATATGAAAATGCACTTGAAGGTGAAAATATTGCACAATATACATTGCTAGGACAAAAGAAGTTTTTAGTGGAATAAAAGGAGCTACTAGTCATATAGATGATGATATTGTGTTAAGTAAAGTCTTGAGGATACCATTGCTTATCTATGCTATTAGAGTCACTACTATTCAAGAAATAAGATGTACACTAGGGAATAATCTAAACCTTGAAGGTTTGCTAGATAGACTCACTGCTTTTGAGCTATTTAACTTTGATAATTAAAAACCTAAGAATCTTGAATCAGCTTTCAAAGCTAAACTATTGTTCAAGGATTCTGAAGAGCCCATCAAGCAGAAGAAGAGGAGAAAGGTAAAATGTGTGTCTAGTGATAGTGACACTGATGAGGAAGATGTTGATAATCTTGAAGCATTTCTAGCAAGAAGATTTCATAGATGTAAAGGGAAGTTCAAAGGTAAGTTACCTATCATTTTTTTAAATTGTGATGAGGTCGGTCATATTGTTGCTAGATGTCCACAGAAGAAGAACCATAAAGGTGGTGACAAATACAAGAGCAAAAGAGATGATGAGAACAAGGACTATAGAGACAAAGGAAAGAAGTCATGCTACATTATTGAAGAGGATTCTATGGATGAATCTGATGATCATGATGATGAAGTGGTGTATGTTGCAATTAAGGATGAATCTAATGAAGATGAGACAACTGCACTTGTGACATGTGTAAACAAGAATGATAGATGGATCATTGATAGTGGGTGTCCAGATCACATGACTGGAGACAAAAGTAAGTTCATTACCCTAAATTGTTATGAAGGAAATAGTGCAAGATTTGGAAATGATGCACCTTTTTTGATAAAAGGAAAAGGTTCCATCAAACTCACAGATAAGATTTCATGTAACAATGCTTACTATGTTGAAGGGTTGAACTATAATCTTTTAAGTGTTTCACAATTGAATAACTCAGAATGTAAGGTTGAATTTGTGAAAAAGACTGCTAAGATATTTGATACTAATGTTAAAATGATTGGAAAGGGGGATCAAACTAGAAGTAATCTATTCTACCTTGATATAGAGGATGCTATTTGTCTTGCTATTAAACTTGATGATGTATGGTTATGACACATGAGGTTATGTCATGTTAACTTTGATAACTTGGTTATTATCAGTAACATGAAGAAAGTTAGAGGTTTTCCTAAATTAAAGAAACCTGACAATACAATGTGAAAACAATGTCAGCTAAGCAAAATGACAAAGTCAAGTTTTAAGAGTAAAACTTATACCTCTAAAGCAATACTAGAGATTGTTGATACTGACTTGTGTGGACCAATAGATGTGAAATGCTACAAAGGAGATAAGTACATAATGTTGTTTGTTGATGATTATTCTAGAATGATGATAGTTATATTTCTAAAATAGAAATCTGATGTCTTTCAAATGTTCAAGTGGTACTTAGCAAGAGTTGAGAAAGAAACATGTAAGAGTCTGAAGTGTTTGAGATCATATAGAGGAGGAGAATTAACATCACATGAATTTGAGATGTTTTGTAATGACAGAGGGATCAAAAGATAGACATCTGCACCTAGAATACCTCCACAAAATGGAATTTTTGAAAAGAGGAACAAGTCTGTAGTGGATTGTGCTAGGACACTCATGATGGAGAAGAATGTTGCTTTGAAATACTAGAGAGAAGCTATAAGTATAGCTGTCTATACCTTGAACCATGTACAAGTCAAGAAAGGTACACAAGCAACACCTTTTGAACTATGGTATGGATACTCACCCAACGTAAAATACTTTAAGGTATTTGGAAGCAAATGTTACATTCTTAAAGATGTTAGGAATGGGAAGCTTGATGCAAAAAGTGAAGAAGGTATATTCCTAGGTTACTCCACAAGAAGTAAATAATATAAGTGTTTAAATACTAACACTAACAAAGTTGTGGAAAGTGCAAATGTGAACTTTAATGAATATACAAAAGTACATGAGGTTGAACCTATAAAGGAAGCAGAACAATACAAATCATTTGTATACTTTTATGAAGGTATGCCCACTGAAGAAGATGTTGTAAATCAAGTTGGAAACCAACAACAAGTTTCAGTTACTATCGAGTCACATCTTGTGAATGTTGAGTTACATCCAGAAACTGAGCTACATTTAGATATCGAATTAAAAAATGAAGTGAATGCACATTCTAACTCCAAACTTGGTGTATATGAAAGAAATGTTGAGATACCTGATAGAAATGCACATATTGATTCAGAAGTTGAAAGACAGAATGAAGAAATAAGAGTAGAGCCAAGATTGGCAAAATATGTCAAAAGACATCATCCTGTTGAACAAATCATTGGAGATAAAAATTCTAGGCCAATGACAATAAATAGATTAAGAAGTGATACATGTTTGTTGAGCATGAAGGAGCCCAAATTAGTAAGAGATGCATTGGAAGATGTTGACTAGAGTAAAGCCATGGAAGAAGAGATAGAACAAATTCAGATGAACAAAACTTGGAGTCTAGTTCCTAGACCACAAGACAAAAATGTGATTGGCACCGAGTGGGTATTTAGAAACAAGCTAGATGAAAATGGTGAAGTCACAAGGAATAAAGCAAGATTAGTTTGCAAGAGAAATGCACAAGAAGAAGGAATTGACTATGGTGAGACATTTGCCCCTATTGCAAGAATGGAAGGGGTAAGAATTCTACTTGCTTATTCTGCATACAAAGGTTTTAAGGTTTATCAAATGGATGTTAAGTCTACATTTCTGAATGACATATTGGAGGAAGAAGTTTACATAGAATAGCTAGAAGGATTTGTTGATGTTAACAATAAGAACATGGTATGTAGATTACACAAAGCTTTATATGGTTTGAAGCAAGCACCAAGAGCATGGTATGAGAGATTACATAAATATCTTGTGAAGATTGCATTTGAGAGGACTGATGATAACAATAATCTATACATGAAGACAGATAAAGTCAAAAGTATTCTAAAATCTAATTTTTTTGTTGATGATACCATATTTGGAGGTCAAGATGCTTTATGTAAGGACTTTGCAAATCAAATGAAGCAAGAATTTGAAATGTCTATGTTTGGAGAGATCAATTTTTTTGTGGGTTTGCAAGTATATCAGATGAAATATGGTATATACATTATTCAGTCAAAGTGTGTGAAAGATTGAAGACTTTTGGATTGGAGGATTCCAAATCAGTAAGTACACCTATGGTGATAGCACACAAGTCAAAGAATGATGATTCAGTTGAGGTGAATCAAACACTATATAGGTCTATGATTGGGAAATTGCAATATGTTGTACATAGTAGACCTGACATTGCATTATTTTTAGGGATAGTTGCAAGATTCTTTGCTAATCCTGGGGAGAATCACTTAATGGTTGTGAAGAGAATAATGAGATATCTAAAAGCAACACAAGAGTTTGGTCTATACTACAAAAAGAATGAAAAATTTGAATTGAAAGCCTACATTGATGCTTACTAGGCTAGAAACATTGATGACAGAAAGAGCACCAGTGGAGAAGCATTTTTCGTAGGCAAAAGGCTAGTCACATGGACTAGTAAGAAATAAAACTGCACCTCACAATCTATTGCTGAAGCCGAACATGTTGTTGTTGCTATAAACTGTACAAACATTGTATGGATCAAACAACTACTCAAAGGAATGAAGGAAGAGATCACAGAACTTATGACACTTTATTGTGATAATACAAGTGCTATAAACATATCAAAGAATATAGTGATGCACACAAAGACCAAGCACATTGCAATCAAGTATCATTATGTGAGAGAATTAGTCCAAGATAAAGAGGTGAAGATGGAATATGTTAACACAAAGGAGAAAATTATTGATATCTTCACAAAAACATTACCTAAGGATGCTCATGAGTATCTAAGAGGTAAATTAGGGGTGATACCCCTATCTAAGGCTATCTAAGTAACAAAGGGAGTGCCCTGCATCAAATCAGCTAATTGTCAAATGTTACAAATTGATGTAGAGGATCGTACTTTAGGATCTGCCTAAAGTAAACAAAGAGTTGAAATACCCAAATCAGTCACTAGTAAGGTGACAAAGGGAGCAATTGAAGAAGCTAGAGAAATTGAACAAGTTCATATCTGCATGTCTTAAAGATGAAAAATTTATTGGCATATGTCTTTGGCATTGTTGTCAAAGAGGGAGATAATGTTGTTGATCAACAATATTACTAAAGAGGGAGATATCCAGAGATTGCTCACAAAGAGGTTAATGATATATGTTGATATTGCTAATATTGCTAATTAGAAAGGGAGAAAGTATAAGAAAGAGGGAGCAATCTTGATCTACCTAGTAAGAGGGAGATACAAGTGAAGAAACTAAGAGGGAGTTATAAGTAACAGTTTTTGTAACCTAATCAAAATATGGAAGTTGCTGATAGAGGGTATAATGTTGATCCAATTTTCTTTTTTGGTATTGTCTTACTATTTTAACTTAGTCAAATTGATTGAACAAGATGTTCATCATTTGATTTTTTTTGTGTTGATAAGTTTGGTTTTCCATCAATGCCAAATAAGGAGATTGTTGAAATTGATTGAGTAAGATTGACAAATAGAGATATTGATATACATGTTTCATTATTTTGTCACTGATGTCAAACCTACTAAACTTACTATTTGCTGGTAAGACAATTGCTTATAAGATTCATGTACTATCACTTAGTTGATTGATGAAAAGGATTTGATCAATAAGAGGTAACAACAACACCTAAAGGAAAGGTTGAGTTATGCTTAGGTAATGAAGTACAAGGATTAGTTAAGATAGTGGTAACATGATGCATTGATTATCTACTTAAGGTTACAAATGTTGGCTACACTAAGAAAGAATAGAAGAACATGTAATACATAAGTTTTTTGCTAAGCTTGACCGAGTGGATAGTAGGTGCCGAGCAAAGTCAGTGCAAGTGGAGCAAAAAATTAGTTGGAGCCAAGAAAATGCAAATTCTAGTGAATGTCGAGCAAGTTAGTTGATGTCGAGCAATATTAAACTTTGGTTGGTGCCGAGCACAAGTAAACTTTGGTCGGTGCCAAGTGATTTCATAAAGGATGTCGAGTAACCTAGTATGTGCCGAGCATAAGAAATAAGATAGTGCCAAGCTGCTGCATTATTTTAAAGATAGTAGATTCGATGAATCTGAGCTGACAAGTTTATTTTCTTGGATTTTGTGAACCAAATGGAAGATAAGGATGATGATTTGGTGGCACAGAATTCTATGCAAACCATTTTTAGGTGAATCTAAAGAGGATGAAAGGAGAACTTTTTAGAAGAGATATGGAATATGGGGTAGATACATTATATCCTACCTAACCCTAAAATGGACGATGGAGAATGCACAAAAAAATATCTTAATTTCCTTTAAATAGGATGGTTGGTCATGAAGCAAAGGTTGTCATAACAGTCATTTGTAAATCCTTTAATCAGGTGACACTCCAAGTGAGTGATTAAAAGTCCTTTAACAAGGCTCACTCCTAACAGAGTGATTGAAATCCTTTAACCATGTCACATTTAACAGTGTGTATTGTAACCTTTAATAGGGTTGGCCTTTCATAAGGCATCACTTCAGAAGAGTGAAAAAGTGGTAGCATGTTACTGGTAGTTTTTCTCAAATTGGGTTTCCACGTAAATCATTGTGTTATGTGTGTTGTTAAATATGTTATGATTCATGCTTTACATCTCTGCAAATTGATTTGACAATAACCTACAAGTTTTAAGTAATTGGATAATCTTATGGATGCATGCATAATGGTAAATATTTTATAGTTTCACTAAGCTGTGATAAGTGTTATTTGTACATCTAGACCTTGGATAACTAATTCACCCCCACTCTTAGTTATTCTAAAGTAATTCCAACAGTGACTTGGTTAGAGGACTTTGGATCATTCCATTAGAATGTCACCTTGATTAAAATATTTATAAAATGATGGTCAAGTCAACCTTGATTAAAGGATTTTGATTTCCACAATGGTTAGAAAGTAACAATATGTTTGATCTGTAAAATACAACTCACTTTGCAAATTTGGTTCTCCATTCAACTCATATGTCAATTTCTTGAGTGGCCTTCATTATCATCTCCAACACTGATCTGCTCGACATCCCTTCAAGAAATCACACTTCACCAATATTCTCACTTTTCCTCTGCTACTTTTTTTCTTCATAGGTTCTCCTTAGAATAACTAATCAACAATAAACCAACCTTAAAAAGCATCTCTAATGCATCCTTAAATAGGTAGCTTTGATCCTTTTCTACTTAAACATCACCACAGATCTTAGCGTTAGGTTAGATCCATCGAATCTATCCATCATTTTATCATTCTACTCTTTTCTTAATACTTCTAGAAACTTCTAATCAAATCCTTTCCTTTGATCACATAACAAACTCTATTCATGCATTAAATATGCCAACTCATCAATTCTTATTCTTATCCTTAACACATTAGGACCATCTCAAAATTTCATATATGTCAACCTCAAACTTGATTCTTTCATAAATTGTAACTTTTGTTGAAACTCAATCAACACTATGTAGCTTGGTCATTACTATTCTGTCTCACTCAAATTTTAGTGGCTCACTCTTTCATCACTACCCTTAGTCGCCACTCCAACTTTCTCATCCATATCTATCACTCGGCTAATATTGTTTACTTAGCTAACCTTAAGATCCTTAATCTTTTGCTTTATTGACCTATTAAAATTGTAATTCAATCAAGCTTAGTATTTTACTCAATTACTTCTCTTCTCTTCAAAACATCAAATCCACTATCCTCTCCATTTCACATAATGATTAAACAACAAATTATCTTGTCAAAGACTAACTAATCAAGTGTCCATTGTAATTCCTTCATACTTAATCCTCGTCACTCATTAACTTCACAAGTTCATCTTGTTATCTCTCTTTTCAAATTCTCTTCATCAATCAATAGTGTTAGAGTAATTAAGTTTGTTCTTATTAATTAAAGCATATTGATTTAATTATTAAGTCACTTATTATCTTTACTTTACTTAAGCTAAACTTTGGGCATATAATAATAAATTATTTTATTAATTATTGTCATGCAACCTAGGTTAGTTACATTTTAGCATTTTGATCTCCTTTATAAGGACAATCTCTCTTTGTAATTATAACATTGATTCACTTTTGATTATAGAAATTATTATTTTTGCTCATCAAGAATGTCTCATCTATGGATTTGGGAATTCTAACCTCCATAGCTTTTGCTTCTCTCTTTCTATGATTAGTGTTTGTATGCAAGTGATTCTTGGGAGCTATGGGGTTGATCCTTCATCAACTGCAACATGGTATCAGAGCTCTAGATCTTCATGCCCTTGTCTTGTTTGTGAGAGATTTGGCATTAGTTTTCAGATTTGTGGCTTTCAGAGGATTTTGTAGTGGATCTAGGGGGACCTATTTTTTGGAGCACTTTGAGCACAAATAGACTTCACCGTTGAGCTTAGAGCACTTGAAAACCCCTATTTCCATATAAAATATGTCCAATTTGGATGTTGTTGAAAATTGAGGCAACTTTTTTTGTACCCAGGTCATTTTGACATGGCATAGATATCAAGGAGACACTATTTTTCTTAATAAAAAAATCCTTGCAAGTGCTGGTTTTAGATCTTTATTTAAAAAAAAATACATGTATTGTACATTGAAGGCATTTATTTTGGAGTGCATATGTTTGGTGGTGATGAATTTTTGAGGGGGCTTTTATAAGTACCTCCTTACGGGGCCCTGTACCTAAGATTTGCAAGTGTGACAGGACTTCTCAATTTGGTTTCCCCTGACTCCATCTTATATAGACTCCATGAGGGACAATATATTTTCTAATGCATAGGGACTGAACAAAATTTTTTGTGTGGAGATGTGTTTGGTTTTTTTTTAATTTCCTTGGCATGAGTTTCCAAAGCCTTTATCCACATTTTTGTATGGAAGATAATTGCCACATTTGGGGTCATGAGGTATTTTTGATGGAGCCAATAAATCTGTGTCACCTACCTTTGCAGTATAGTTAGCTCGATGGATTATTGAAGAATGAGTACTCTTTGGAGAATTGGTTCTCATGGTTGATCTTAGTTTTTGACGGCATGCCACCTAAACGCTACCTTTGGCACCTTTTTATTTCCTTGACCCTTGCACAATATCCAATCTGGTCTCCACATATTTCTATTCAAACGCCATGTCTATAGCCATTTTTTATTGGCTTTGTGGTGATATTCGACCCTATGTGATGTCTTGGAAGGAGTGCATTTTTGGTTTCACCATGAATTATGGGCCCTGCACTTGTTTTAGAGATGTGCATGTGATAGCACTCATTTGTTAGCACCACTAAGGACCCCTTTTCTGGTCACATCTATTAGAGTGGAGTTTTCATTGCACCAAAAGATCGATCTATCAATGCCCGATATAACCACTCAACTTATAGTACATAGCAGGTGGTTAAGCCTTTGTCATGAATCCCTAGGGGAGCACTGAACAAATTTCTGACAATCTCCCCCTCAGCATTACCTAAGGGTCTGAGGATTTGAACCAGTGACCAAGCTTTGATACCACTTGTCCACCAACTGTCCAACACTCAACAAGTTATGCTTTAATCTACCAACAAAATAAACATCATCAGTGTTAGTTTTACCATCAAGAGTAATGGATCCAATTCCTGTTATATGATAGGCTGCATTGTTACCAACTCTAACTATACCTCCATCATGATTCTTGAACTTAAAAAACTTATTCATATCACTAATCATATGATGTGAACAACCACTGTCAATTATCCAATCAAATTTCTTTTCCACTTGGGAAATTAGAGCTCTTTCTTCTCTAATTTCTTCATCAAGATCTGCTTCCTTGATAGCTATAAATTCCAATTCATCATCACTTTCACTTTGACCTTTTTCATCAAATTCTTCATCTTCATTTGCATACAAAAAATTTCTATCTCTATCTCTTTTAGGCTTAAACTTTCCCTTATACTTTCTCTCTCTTTTAGGACATTTAGATGTATAATGACCAAATTCATCACAAATACAACATTTAAATATTTTATTACCATCTTTTTCTCTTCTCACAAGAAGGGCTATTCCTTCCTCAATCTTCTTGTCTTCATTAGATCTACTACTACCAGAAAAATCTCTACGTGTGCTTGCACTCTTTGTCAGATTAGGTCAAATGTTCAGGGCACTAAAAGTTGTTTCAACTCTTCCTAGATCTCCAGACTATATCAGATCTAATTCTACTAATTCTAATCTTTCAAGCAATGTTTCCTTTTTGAAATCCTTAGTGCAGGGCATTACTAGCTAAACCATCTGAGCTATTGGCTTGAATGGTGGTGTCAAACTTTTCAAGATCTTCCATCTAAATTCATCATCTTCCTTGGTTCACCATGAGACTGAATTCTTTGCAAAATTTCTAATATTCTACCAATATAACTTCTTACATATTCATCTTCCATCATTCTAGCATCTTGAAATGCACATATCCAATTCCATAATATCATTCTCTTTGCATGATCATCACCTTCAAAAGTAGATTATAATGCTTTCCAAATTTAATAAGATGTTACAAGTGACTTCACCTGACTATATTTATTCTCTAGAAGAGCTATTAGTAGAGCTTCTCTTTCTCTCATGTTACACATGAATAGATCTGTCCCTTCTTCACTGCATCCTTTAAGATTTCCTTGTTCAACAATTGTCTTCTTACCCTTTGTCAAGACCCAATATCATGGACCCATGCACAATAGATGAGTCTTCATCTTCTCCTT
Source organism: Cupressus sempervirens (assembly GCA_028749045.1). Classification (NCBI taxonomy): domain Eukaryota; kingdom Viridiplantae; phylum Streptophyta; class Pinopsida; order Cupressales; family Cupressaceae; genus Cupressus; species Cupressus sempervirens. Next base: position 750,635,022 of record CM053790.1, read on the forward strand.
TCAACTGTCATAGTTGGCCCCATCAAATCTAGGACTATCCTTTCTAAAAAGATTTGTCATCAATCTCCAAAGTTGTTAAGCTTATCCTTCAAGGACCTAATGCTTTGATATTTATTATTAGAATATATAGTGGGGTGGTGAATCAATTATACAACTATTATCACAATTATCAAACTTAAACAAGCTTAACCATATGAGTAATATAAACTGAAACCACAACAAGATAATCATACACAATAACACTAGATATGTTAACTAGGAAAACCCTTGATTAGAGGGGAAACCTCGGTGGGGATGGTACCCACAAGATGATGTACTAATATAAATGTTCTTTGTTAAAGGATGGACCCTGTTAGGAGTCTATGAATACATTCAGTACATATGAGTCCCAATTAGGAGATTCCAATCTTGTTAGGAGTTGTTCCAACCTTGTTAGAAGTTGTGAAAGATAGCTAGATCCACTGCTCAAATAGATTCAAGGGTAGGACCAATGAATTCACTGTCCAAATGATCTTTGTATTATTCCTTGCAGAATAATAAAATGGTACTGTATCATTCCTTCCTCTTTCTCTGTCCTATCAACCGAACTTCTGCTCCTTCTGATCTTGCAACCAGATCACCAATCTTGCATCTAATAATCCCTTAGATTTCTTACATGCATTCAGTAAGAACTTTGCTTCTTTTCACACTTCACACTTCTTACAACAATCACAACACTTTATTCCTCTCTTTACAAAGAAGGAAAATATCTTTCCTTTATACCATATATTCATAATAATTCCTCGAGTTGGCTTTGAGGCTTTCCCAATTAATTATAATAAGATAATTAATTAATTACAATTACAATAGCATTGTCGACACATAGTCTGTACTAAAATTTACACGTGCAATAATAGGGCTTATGCACTTGCTGATGTCATTAGTTGATTGTCCTCTGTCACTATCTAACTACGCATCTCTTCATTACATCTCAAATGTAAGATAGCCACCAAACATCAGGAACTACTTTTCCTAATACTTTGTCTCTGAACTGCTCTCTGTAAACCAAGTAACACTTCTGTATGTCTTTGACTTAGACTTTGTGCACTTGACTACATCATCAAGGCACTATGTCAAACATGTTCATAACTGTGCATCACCAGACAATAAAACCATTGTCTATACCATCAAGATCTATGTCTGTTACTCAACCAATCTTTACAGAAACCATGCTATGTTGACATCAATGACAAACATAGTCATGAATGCAACATGTCAATACTCTCCAATGCTTAGAATACTCCTCCAAAGTAGTATCATCAACATTCATGCTAACAAAATCAACATTTTTTGGTGCTCAATTGAAGTTTTTTGGGATACATTCAAAACTTTGGTCATTTTGTGGGAATTTTGTCAGTTTTAATGCCAGATTTGTGAATCTAGATCGACGAGATTTTTTTTGTGTAAAACACTTTTTACGCCACATGGCTCATTCGCCATTGTGATCTCTATCCTTTTCTTAGACTTGGTATGTTTTGTGGAATTTGCATGAGTTTCTTTATGATTGAAGCATTTGACTCATCGAATATTTTCATTGCACGAAGGTATTTTTTGGACGATGCCTTGGGATGTGGCATTTTTTGGCTCTGGTCATTTGCCACATTTTTTGGCAATCATGTGGACCTATTACCTAAAATTGGCCAAAATTTTGTTGGGGAGCAATATATCTGGCATTTATGGCTGGTTTTGTCACCAATCGATAGTTATTTGAGCACATTTTCTATGATTTGTGGTGGACATCCCTTTGCTTTGGCGACAACACCTGGTATTTGGGCATGATCCTTGGCCCTCCAAATTTTATGACTTTTAGTGGATGTTTAAGAAAGTTTTTGGTGGCACTCTTTGCTTTGACATTCATCGCATCCTCTATTTTTGGTGCTTAGTCTTTTGCAATCACATGATTGTTCAAAGTTTCTAGGTTTGATTGAGAATTATTTTGCGATGGTTTCAAGTATCACTGTATGGTTTTGAGATGATTTTTTTGTGTCTCCACTGCCTCTTCTTAGGCCCCACACCTTTCCATATGGTCTTCTAAGCATTTTACATGTGGATATGGTATTTCTTTTCAAACACATGCCCCTTTATTGGTCATCGGATTTCTCTGCCATTTTTTTTCCTTGAAGTCCATTTGACTATCAAATTTAGGTTGATCACTTGCTAACATCAGCACTCTTGTCACCCCTTCAAGCCTTATTTTGACCTACCTTTTTGTTTTTTGCTCATATCTTGGGCATACGGACTCCATTTTCTGCAAACAAGATATCATCAAAAAGTTGGTTCCAAGCCCCTTGCAGTGATATAAGTATTTTCAGTTTTGATTCTTTTTTATGGCTTTTTCTTCTATCAAAGTTAGGGGTTCTATTTTGAACTCTAGGAGATATATCTTTAGCATCCAATCCTTGATTTAGAAATTCTTTATATCATTGGAAAGGTCTTTCAGAGCTCTTTCCAGTGATGCTGGTTGTTTTTCTAGATTCTGCTTTAGGCACATTCTATTTATTCTTTTGTATTTTTTCATTCTGGTGGATATCTTGGGTTATTCAATTATATGTTATCTTTGATGTTACAAAAAATGTCAAGCCTTTACTGAGCATTCAGTGATAGTCAAGCTCACTCAGGCATCAAAGACATTTTCTTGTATATGTCGAGCGTTCAGTTATAACTAAGTTCAAAGGCAGTATTGGTTGAGCTTAATTGGTTAATGAAGTGAAGTTAGTATTGACCGAGTTGGGTTGGTTAACATTAGAACTCTTGTTCTAACCAAGTTGGGTAAGTTAACAAAGGGATCCTCTATGTTGACCAAGTACTCAATTCGGTATTAGTCAATTGTCAATATGTTTAGTCTGATAAATTTTTTGGTTAATACAAATCAACTTAAGGGATGAAAATTATTTGATTCAAAGAGTATTCAAGTTGACTTGACAAGGTGAATCATTAATATGAAAGGTCAAGTTGAGGATTGAAGTGTGGAATTGAAGAAAATGAATCAAGGAAGCAAATTTGAAGGATATTTGTATAGGACAGAAAATCAAAGTGGATCAAGCTGCAAAGAACACTTTGATCAAGGAGGATTAAGTAATCAAGTCAAAACTAAGATCTAAATAAGAAAAGTCAATTGCATCAGCAATAAGATCAATTCATTGTTACTCTCTAATTATTGTAGTAGTGAATCAAATCTCCTAACAAAGTTAGCTTAACTGTAGTGCCTCCTGTGCTTGCATTATGTCCCTTGTTATGTTTTGTTTCGAGAGGTACTTTAAGACTCATATTTGGGGGCATTTGAGATGACCTAATGGTCAGATACTATATTTTGATTTACCAGTATAATAGATGTTAGATGTTATATTGTTCAGTTTGATCATATTTGCATGATGATGCTTATTGATGTGACATGATGCTTTATGATGATATCTGATTATTTTGTATTAGGACATATACTATGTTTATGATTATATGATGGGCATACTAGATACTTTGATTTGATCCTATGACTATTTACTTCATTCTTGCTTTGAGATGTTTTATGATGCAGTGAGTGATTTAAATAGATTATTTTAATGTGATTTAATGCATTTATTGCTTTGGTTATATTATAATATACAATTGTACTTGATCATGTTTTTCATTGTGCATGATTTATATCCCTGATAGTGGCACATGGAGTTAGTGATTCAACTATTCTTACCTAGCCAATGTCATCCCTATATGGTCGATGTATCATATTTAATTGATTAATTAAGCCCTCCAGTGATTTAATAAATTTAGACTCATTTGCATTATGTGATTAGACTCGTGAGCATATCTATGCATTTAAAGGTTCACAATTATCATGGAAATTATTAAGGAATTTTGTGATTTCATAGTTTAAGAGAAATTTATATTTTATTTAATTATTTTAATTACCAACAGTTTTGTCATAGTTAAATTCCATTTAATTGGAATTGCCTGATTTTGGCTGGGTTAAAAAGGGGCTGTTTAAGTGAGGCAGTTAATTTCCTAATATTATATTCCACTTTTAAAAGTGAATATATATCCCAAAATGGAATTATTTCCTCACTTCTCACTTCTGAAATAGGAATTTGGAGAGCAAATTCCAAAATCCTCTTTAACAGATTTACTATTTTGTTCATTGTAGGAGCTATGGGCGTGAGATCGTGTGAGGTTTAGCTCGTTGGATCTAGCTTGGGGAGACCTTTGTTTGCCAAGATTTTTGACAGTGACCGCAGGGTGATTATTTTATCACACACATTCCTATTTTAGCCTTTTTGGTTGCAAGGTAGGGCTCTCCCATTTTGTTATTTTTGCTCCATTTGATTGTTTATTTTTGGTAGTAAATTGTTTGGAGGCAGAGAACTAATGGTCCCCTCCATTTCTATGTGCTAGCTCTACTCGGTTGGGTGGGTATGAGCTTTTGTCCCTTTTTGGACTTGAGGGTTTGGGATTTTGTGTCATTATACTGGTTGCTTTTTAATATGAACTTTGAACCTAGATTTTATTTGATAATTGTGACTTTCATAGCCAATGACATAATGTGTTTTAATTTTGAGGTTTTTGTCATTTTTGGTTTTCACCTCGATTTGCATGCTGCCCAATTTTCTCAAGTTTTCTTGGCATGAAAGTTGGTTGTGGATCCAGATTACCCATAGTGATATCTATTTGACCCTTGATGTACTTTTGTTGCATTGAGATTCATGTTGAATCCATACTCCTGGATATAGGCCAGTTGAGTGATCTATTTTATTTGAATTTTTATATGTTTCTCATCTAGCCCTTGTTACTATGATCATCATGTAGTTGGTGTACCCAAACATGAGCATGTGAGTGTGCACTTGTTTATCTTGCGAGACCCAAACTCTTGGTTTCTTTTTGGTTGCGTTATGTTCATTGGGGCTGGGTTGGGAAATTGCGTTTCCTATGGGCACTCATCATGTGATGAGCATGGGTATGTAGGGTAGGTCAGTGGAGGGGCTTCTCTTGTAACCTCGGGTCATGTTCCTAACAAGGTATACATGTGGAAGTTTCTAATAAGTGATATCCAAATAAAATCATGGGTAATTAACTAAGATAAGAAAATACTACGTACCTATATGGCTCATTCAAAGGTATGTGATTGTTAGTTTATCTGAGGGCCTAATGTCTACATGGTTCATCCGGCGACATAGTACTATGGCCTTCCAAGGGAGTGTTTCCATTAGGTGTTAGCTTGGGCTCCGCAATGCCAAGCCATCCACTCTCCACCAGAGTCCCTACATAGTAGACCGATAGAGTGTCTGACTAGGACCTGTTGTATTGCATTGTCTAATGATCTTGGTTTTAGTCCTTTGTATTATTTGGCATGGGTCACCATGGATGATTGTCTTTATGTTGTTTGAGGTTGGATCACTATCTTCATTAACATGACGAGAGTGTGCCTACGGATTCCATGTGGTTGGTAGGCATAGCTACCTTTACCACTATTGGGGACTAACATATAGAGTTGGCCTTCCTCCATATTCAGTTTCAGAGTTGGATGCTCACATGGTTGTCTGTATCTTCTGGAGTATGTTTCCATGTGATTTACGTTATTTCAATTCATAGAGATAGTTGATTTATGCACATGTATGTTCACTGCGATGTTGCTTTTTGCATGATTACATTAGATGCTTGGATAAGATGTTATGATTGAGATGTTAGACTTATGTGATCTTCATTATGATTTTGAGTGTTTAGTCCTTGATTATTATGGATCCAGTACTCCCTGGTGTGGAGGTTCTAATTCTTTTCCCCTTTAAATTTCTTTTCAAGTTGTTTCCTTGTAAACCTAGGTGACAAAAGTTCAACACTAGGCGATACTAGAAAAGTATCGCATGCCTTAGAGAGAAATATCACCCGATAGTATTAAGTTCCATCGTGCAACACTAGAAAAGTATCACATGGTAGTAGTAAAGTCTATCATGCACTATCTAAAAGTATCGCACGCTAGTTATAGGAAGTATCACTTGGTAGTATTGTGAAATATCGTACGACATTGGAAAAGTATTGCCTGATTTCTTTGCAAAAACCTACTAGAGAAAATAGTAGGTATCTCTGGACTTTTTGATTGACAGTCGAAGGGTGTTTTGGGTACCCTTTTGGGTTGTGCCCCCTTCTAGGCCTCGACAAGTTAGAGATTACTAGTTTTGCATTTGTGTAAACTTTCATAGTTGGTTTTGGTTGTGTTGGTAAGTAGTGATGCTTGGAGATTCATTGGATGTCGGGATTTCTTGGTTAAGTCTTCTATTGCAATCATTTGATCAATTGCATGTTGATGTTGTTTAAATATCTGCTTATTACTTCAAATAAAAAATGTATTGAATTTTATTTATCCCTGTTCCAAGGATCTTCAGGCAGGGCATTACACTAACAACTATTTAGAAAATCCTCTAACAAGGTGGCATTTATAGATTGAAGTGTCTGAAGGCCTCTAACAAGGCCACTCCCAATAGGGTGAATTAAATCCTCTAACAAGGTCACACCTAACAATGTGTTTTGTAACCATTAACAGGGTTGGCTCTTAATAGGGCTCACTTTAGAAGAGTGAGAAACAATAGTTTATTACAATTGGTGGTTTTCCCAAATTGGGTTTTCACATTAAATCTTGGTGTCTCTTGTGTTCATGTTATTTCCTTTATGTTTTTGCAACTAAGTTAATAAAAGCTAATACATTCATATCTTAAGATCTAATTATTTGTGCTAATCGAGTCACAGTAATATATTCAGTGTTAACCAAGTTACAATAGAATATTCAGTGTTAAATGAGTTACAATAGGATTTGGTTTTATATCGTGTTGACATCTCAAAAGGGACTTGGATTTGTTTTTGTAGTAACAGATTCACCCCTCCCCTCTTAGTTACTCCTTTCCATTTCCAACATGGGGATCAATTTAATTTCTTTAGATGATTCATCATAAGTTTTATTATCTATTGTATTAGCCTTATGTCTCTTCTGGTCTATTTAGACATCATTTGTATGCATTCTTGCAAATTCACTAAGAAAAAGTGGCATATTTCATCTGTAATTTTTGTTTCAATTTTTTGCCTTGTTTTGCCTTCTGATTCAAGTAGCATCATCTGAGGACACTCGTACAAATTATTGTATTCTTGGAATTCATTATATTTTATGTCTTATTGTACATGCACTACTCTCATTAAAGTGTCATGTGGGGTTTTTGTTTTGCCTTTGTCTGCCATCTTCCTTTGTCTAGTGAGTTTCACTTCAGTGACATTAGCCTCGTGACATATCTGAGATTGATCACCTCAATACATACATGTACTCTTTTGTGTATCTTGATCATGGTTCCTTTACATGTAGTTATTTGGTCCACATTTCTAGTTGTTTATAACCTCACCCTTGTCTACATTAAAGGAGGGGGGGGGGGGGGGGCATGGTGTGTGGGGTTCTTCATTTGTTTCTCATGCTTCCTTGGTTTGGTGGAGTGAGATATATATTTAATATTTGTTCCTATGTACAGTAGTTGGGTACCTATGCATTTTAGTGAGATGGATCATTTACCATATAGACACTCTTTTTTTCATCCCTACTTTGGTTGCAACCTTCCATGTTTGATTGATCAACTCTTTAAGCTTTGGTGTTTCATGTCAAATGTATCTTTGAGTTCAATTGTTTTCCTTTGTATGTCTCCTAATTTGATGCAAATTATAGTCTTCTCTACCTATTCAAGTTCTATTTCAGTGGAGGTTCTTCAGATCAATAGTTACTTTTGATAGAGCTCTGCAGCTTCTACATGCTTTAGTGGTGTTCTTCATGATCATCTTTTGTTCCTATCTTCTGGGACATTCCCTAGTTTGGAGGCTTCTTTAATCCTTCACTATTTCTTTTCAGCATTATTTCCATCTCTTTTTGGAGTAGGTTTTTTCCCATGTGATTTTCTATATTTCTCCTCTTTTTATAGATTTAGTTGTGCTTGGGTACCTCATCAGGCCTTGTTATTGGGATCCAAATTTACTTTTAGTATTAGTTTCTAAGTTTTTAGCTATTCCCTAAGTTTATCTTAAGGGGGGTGTTAGAGTAATAAAAAAATTTCTTATTATTTGAATCATATTGATTTAATTATTATAAAAAAATTATCTCCTCCACTTGTACTTTTTCTATCATCAATGTTGCCAACCCAATCAGCATCTGTATAAACCTTTAGTTCAAACATGTCACTTTTCTTATACCATAATCCATAGTCTTTTGTTCCTTTCATATTTCTCAAGATTTTATTCACTACCATCATGTGATTTTCTCTAGGATTAGCAAAAAATCTAGCAACAATTCTAACTGCTAATGCAATATTAAGTCTGTTATGTACAACTTATTGTAGTTTTCCAATCATTGACTTGTATTATGTTTGACTCACCTTAGTTGAATCATCATTCTTTGCAAGTTTATGTCTTATCACCAAAGGTGTTCCAACTGGTCTCAAGTCTTCCATTCTAAAGGTCTTCACTATCTCCTTGACATACTCTTATTGTGTAATGTATATACTTTTCTTCATCTGATAAACTTGCAAACCAACAAAGAACTTGATCTCTCCAAACATTGACATCTCAAATTTCCTTCTTCATGTCATTATCAAATGACTTACACATTAGATCTTGTCACCCAAATATAATATCATTAACAAAAAATTTAGCTAACAATATCTTGCTCTTAGATTCACTTTTTAGGTATAGATTTCTATTGTCATTAGTTCTTGCAAAACCAATTTTTACCAAATAAGTGTGGAACCTTGCATACCATGCTCTAGGTCATTTCTTCATAGTATATAATGCCTTGTGTAGTATGCATTCCATATTTCTTTTGCTAGGGTCAACAAATCCTTTAGGCTATTCAAAATACACCTCTTCCTCCAAGATTCCAGTAAAAAATGTAGATTTAATATTCATTTGATATAGTTTGAATCATTTATAAGAAACATATGCAATAAAAGCTCTTACTCCTTCCAACATTGTAACTGAGGTAAAAGCTTCTCCATAATTGACTACTTCTTCTTGTGCATATCCCTTACAAACTAGTCTTGCCTTGTTCCTTGTGACTTTACATTTCCCATTTAGCTTGTCTCAGAAAACCCACTTGGTTCTAATCACATTCTTGCCCTTTTTTTGGGGCATCAATGTCCATGTCTTGTTTTGGTCTATTTAATCAATTTCCTCATTCATTTCCTTAATCCAATCTTTATTCTCTAAAGATTCTTTAGCTAATTTTGGCTCAAATTCACATAAAAAACATGTATCATTCTTTAACTTACTTCTTGTCCTGAATCTTTGTTTCCAATTATTTGGTATGGTGTATGATTCCTCCTTACATACTTTGCTAAGACAAGTTCAAGTATTCTTTCTTCTTCATGTATTTCACTTGGTTCTGCTTTCTCTTCTTCTCACTACTATATTTGGACCCGATTTGCGATGACACGATGTCACAATGGTGACAGGAACCCATCGCCTAAGTGACTCCGACAGAAATTGGCTCCTATCAGATAGGCATTGGACTTTTTCTATCAGAAGTTGCGATGGCGAGGTCTCCCATCATAATTATGATGCCCTAAGCTATCATAAATTGAGTCCATAGGGGGAAATACACCGTCGGAGGCCTTGTCACGTGTAACTTCAAGACAATGAGAATGCTATGGATCTGATGACTAACCATCATACCTGTCCATCATAATAGTGATAGATAGGTGGCAGAAATGTTGTGTAACTGACAACTAGCTGTCAGAGTTGCAATGACTAAGTGGTAGGAAAAAAATATAGAATGTGTGATGTTGGAGAGTGTGCTTTCCTAGCAAATCTATTTCTAAAATTTAACTTTTGTTATGAACATTATTAGGAGATTGCAATGCTCTTACCCCTATAACTGGTTTTCTATTATTTTTATCTTTTGGGAGAGACTAGATGATTTTACAAATAGATTTGTTAGAAAAGAACTCTCTCCAACATCACACATTCTATAATTTTTTTCTATTACAATTGTAAAATAGGTTAATATTGAGCTTCACTTGGTTTCAAGAATAGTTTAATATTCTCTACTAATCAGACCCAACCACATGAAGGTGGTAGCTCAATTGGCCACACACAAACCCCACCCATACCCCACCGCCCCCCCCCCCCCCCCCCCCTCTAACATCTAAATTCCTTGTTAACATCTAAAATCTTTAAGAAAGGATCAATGTTTAAAATACAAAAAAAGGTTCCATACTTGCAAAAGTTGTTGAAAACATATTGATACAAGTATGAATATGAGTTTCAATCATTGTTTTGTCATTGATGTCAAACCTGCTACTTGTTGGTAAGACAATTGCTTAGATGATTTGAGTACTATCATTTGTTTGATTAATGAAGAGGATTTGATCAAATGAGGTAACAATAGCACCTAGAGGAAAGATTGAGTTATGATATCGAAAATGAGTATAAGGATCAATTATGACAGTGATATTATAGTGCATTCATAATATACTTAAGGTTGCAAAGAATGGATACACTGATTAAGTTTAGAAGAATAAGTTAAACGAAGTATGTCTGCCAAGCTTAACAATCTACACAGTAGGTGCCAAGAAAATTTAGTGTAATCCAAGTAAAAAATTAGTTGGAGCTGAGAAAAGTCAATTTCAGTATAAGCCGAGTAAAGTTTAGTTGATGTCGAGCACTAGTGAACTTTAGTTTGTACTGAGCATTTTGATAGTGGATGTCAAGCAACGCAATATGTGTTGAGCATCAGAAGCAAGTTAATGTTGAGTGTCAGCATTGTGAGAAAGATCATGAATTTGATCAATCTGAGCTAACAAGTTTGACTTCTTGGATTGTGTGAACTATGTGGAAGATTAGCTTGATGAGCGAGTGGCATAGAATTTAAGATGAACTGTTTTGAGATGAATTCAAAGAGGATTGAAGAAGAAGTTTCTAGAAGGGAATGAAATGAAATGATGGGTATATTCATTGAATCCTACCTAATCCAACCTAACCCTAAAATGGATGAAGGAGGATGAATGACTAAATATCCTAATTTTCTATTTATAGAGATGGCTAGTCAGAAACAAAGGTTATCATGTGCGAGAACCTAAGAAAGACAAGGAGTTTAGGGTATTGCTTCATTCAATGAACTAAGAGAAGAGACTGCTATTGGTAAGCAAAGCAAGAAGGCTTAAGTGTATGGATGCTTGAATGGTGAACAAGTTGTCAAAGTTGAAGTGTGTGAAAGCCAAGCAGAATGGAGGACTAAAATAAAGATCTATAATCTGCAAGTGTGTTGTAAGTTGTTACCAGATCAAGCCTTATTGTTTCTTCCTAATCATTGTACCAATCTAGGGTAAATCCTTTGGATTAAGGTTGATCTAATAGTCATTTTTAAATCCTTTAATCAGGTGACATTCCAAGTGAATGATCTAAAGTCCTCTAACAAGGCTCACTCTTAACAGGGTGACTAAAATCCTTTAACTAGGTCACATTTAACAGTGTGCATTGTAACCTTTAACAGGGTTGGCCTTTCACAAGGCATCACTTCAAAAGAGTGAGAATGAGTAGCATGTTATTGGTGGTTTTTCTCAAATTAGGTTTCCACGTTGAATCATTGTGTCAAATGTGTTATTGAATCTATTATGTTTCATTCTTACATGTTTGCAAAGTTGATTTGACAGTAACCTACAAGTTTGAGTAATTGTATGATCTAATGGATGCATGCATGATGAAAATGTTTTATGGATATGAGTTCACTAAGCTGTGAAATTTTTTATTTGTACATCTAGACCTTGGATAACTGATTCACGCCTCCAATTATTCTAAAGAATTCCAACAAAAGTGACATCATTTTCCCATCTACTAGTGCATATATGTCATTTTTCCATCCCATCCAAAATAAGATTTTGCCACTCTAAATTGAGAATGCATGGATAGTAGGAGGAGTTGATAAAATACAACACAATCACATTTATTTAATGCCTAATTAAAGACCTCAAACAAAAATGCATGCATTTGAACATCTTCATTGCTCCACCTGTTGTCTATGCATTTGAACATTTTCATTGTTCACGAGTAATTCATCACATAGGTACATCTAGGAATGTCCTCATCACCTCCTGCATAAAATAAATCCAATATTAGAAAATGCCCCCTAAGAAATAATAGTTCAAGTGAAATAAACACATGAAAAATGAGAGAGAAAAAGAAGAATCTATTTA